>JAAFCE010009126.1:26210036-26266949 GCA_013389805.1 Trigoniulus corallinus | reverse complement strand
TGCGCAGGGGACGGGGCTCTAATAACCATTGTAGTTGAAGGGCCCTAACACATCAACAAACCAATGATCATCCACTTTCCATGGTTTAAGAAATGTTTAATAAATTGGACCATTAAACCCTGAGAGCTCTCCTGCTGAACTATACGCTAGTGGTTCCCGGTGGGATCCTGAAACCGAGGTGGTTTAGCTTACGGCGAGAGAGACGCTGACAGTGCACTTGCCATGGCCTTGTGTTGTGCGTACGATGTCACTTGGCCGTAAAAGAATTTATTCTACCTGCAAAGTGCAGTTCGGCAAAATTCCCGTGTGTTGGAACCCGCTTTTTAGCGTCGGTAGAGGCAAACTGCCCCAGAGGAGAAGTTGTTTCAGGATGTCGGTGCGAGAAATGTTCTTTAACGAAGAAGTTCCCTTCGGTTTATTTAAGAGATGTGTTTATGGATAAAATGCTGTCCAATTGTTCACCCGTGTGTTACGTTCCAGGATGACTAATGGGTATCCGACGCCAGATGTAGGAATTAGTCTATGTAATTTAACTTCGGCATATAGAAAACTAAAGCGAATTTACTGATATCCTGAACTCGCCCACCACTTGGAAAATACTGCGTTCTTGAAACATTCCATAACCTCAGAGTCAGAATGCGCTACCACTGAGCCACCAAGGCGGACTTACGAGTAGGAGCTCATCCCTGTTGTCATAGGGACAATAAAATGTCCCCAATGCACGAGCTGACTAGCCGTCTGTGACCTGCTGTCTCTGGTTATTTGTTTTCGGTAGCAGCAGGGCAAATGTATAGTAGATCCTGTCATACGCTCTAAATGGTGGTTAACATTATCCATTAACTCATACCTTGGTGTCCTTAGACGGGAACAAAAAGGGCCACTTGCTTCATCCTAATTGAAGAAAATGCCTTAGGATACTCAAGTTGATGTGATTCCTGCCCTTCTCACTCGTGAAACATTGTCCAAGCTTTGCTCTCCCCGGAAAACTTTCTATGGATGCCCATGTTTCACATGCTCTTTATGTTTTATTGATTAATATGAATGGCTGTTAACCAATGCATTAGACTGCAAATTTTGCTACTACCCCCTTCTTGTCCTAAATATTTAGCTTCAGCAGGGGTCCTTTGCCTTTCCCCCTTCCTGTTCATTATAAAGAGGGTCAAGCTACTAATGCAGGATTTCGAAATATTACCCAGTAAAGGCTCAAAGGTTGTTAGTCCTCTAGGGTATATTACTTTGACTTAAAATTCATTAATAGGGCATTTTGACTTTGGTGTCCATTTTTATTAATAGTGTTCCCCCATTGTTTGTTCCCTCTCAAAGCTGAGCGAGTATTACAGCTTCCTGTATACTAAACGTAAAATATGTCTCTAATATTTAAAATATGGTTAAGTTACTGCTCTGCTTCAATTAATTGTTGTCATAAATAAAGTTTGCGTTTGTTTGAATGTCTGTAACAGCTTACCTAAGCGATATTGCCCGTGAACTCCTAACCCTTCTAATCTGTAGTGTACTATAGAGCGCTCTTGCGATTGGACAATGGGATGACTATCCTACACTGTAATGTTTAACAGACCGGTGAACAATTCTTATGTCTCACCATCTGGCCATTTAATGTATCACGCATAGTAACTCTTCATTTTAGATTTAGGCAAGCGATTAGTCGGCGGCTCAGTGATTAGTGCAATTCACTTCCTGAGTCCGTAGTTGCAGGTTCATTCCTGGTCAAGGCTGGCGGCTTCTTTTGAACGAAAGGGCCTTCTACAAGAGAGAAGACCTCGTGTTCGGTGTAGGATGCCATTACTGCATAAATTTATCCTGTTTGCAGGTGTTTTAGAGTTCTTCAACTACAAGGTCATTAGAGCCCCGTCCACTACAGAGGCACTACGCTAATGCGACGATTTCTGGGTATTAGGGTAGTCTCACACTGGAGCCGACTACGAGCGACTTTTAGTCGTGCGTAGTCATAAAATTACGCACGAACGATCCCATTCTTTGTTTCCTTATGCATCCTCTCACTTTAGCTACGACTCAGTCTTCCGACTACGTGCATACACTTCCGACTTGCGACTAGATCCCAACTGGTTGGGAATTTTTTTCCGACTTTGTGCGACTTGCACAAAGTCTCTTTTATTTTAAAAGTTTCTTTTCTGCTTGTCAATGCTGCGGGGCATGAGTGGGGTTTCGCTGACGCAAGTCGTCCGACCAAGTCGTGCTTAATGTGAGAACTCAAGTCGTCCGGCCAAGTCGTGCGTAGTCGAAGTCGCACATAGTCAGCTCCAGTGTGAGGCTAGCCTTAGCGGTACCCAGTTTTCCCAAGCGGCCACCCACGTTAGTACTAGTTTGGGTTGCGTTGCTTAACTTCAGCGATCAGACGAGAACAGGTGTGTCCAATGCAATACAGCCGCTCCCAACACATCTGGGAATAGCAACCTATATATATATATATATCTAATCCATTTCCCCACTAATCTCAATAGCAGGTACCCATTTGTGCCATTAGTCAGGTTTCTTTGTTTTGTTGGTGTTTTAGGGCCCTCAACTACAACGGTCATTGGAGCGCCATCCACTGCATACTTCTAACGCATAGACTGCACAGGTACTACACGAGCATGCGACGATTTTTGGATGTTAGCACTAGCCAATTTTTCCAAGCTTCCACCCATGTTAGTACTAGCTAGGGTTGCGTTGCTTAACTTCAGTGGTCAGATGAGAACTGGTGTGTTCAACGCAATAAGCAGATCCCTACTGCATGGAAAAGAGCCGTTTTGCATCACCATTCATTACCTTTTTTCTCGTCTATAGCCAGGGCTGGTGTTATACCTCAAAGTGTCCACTTTTTGTCATGTACTTAAATGAAGGTTAGGGGTTTAAGGAGCACAATTAAGATCCCTTCCTGAGCAATTCCAGTGTTTGCTAAGGCGAGCCGGGCAGCTGAACTTTGTACTTTGTACCTTTATCCCACCATAACAGTTACCTCAAAGTGTCTGGCCTGACACTTTGAGGTGTAACACCGGCCCAATAGTTGCTGGCGCCTTGGGCAAACTGAGCTTGGGAGTTCTTCTTAAGTATAATAATAAAAATGTTCCCAACAAAAACCAAAAATGTAGATACTACTTTATTACCTGGGTTGTGTTTCAACAACTCCAGCTTATGGTGCAGTCGTTACCTATGAGCTACCTGCACGTAATGACCCCTTACTACATTACATTACATTACTATTATTCCACATCGTTTTCCACCAATAGGAGGATCTGGTACCCATTTCGCCTGCTTGAACTAGGAACAGACTGGAAATCTGTATAGAAAGCTTTCTTTTACGTGCCACGGTGGCATCCTACTCTCCATACGTACAACATAAGACTGCAGTTTTATGCTGTTGGCTACCGACCTAATGCTGGAATCCCTTTCTTTGACGTCGAGATGTATTTTCCATAAGATCACTTAACTTCTCTGATGCCAGGGGGCAAACTTCTACACCGGAAAATTTCAGTTTCTGCTCTACATTCCATTCTGTGTAGAAGGATTTCCTTTTCTTAGCTTCTTCGAGGGGGGGGGGGGGGGCTTTCCTTCACAGAAAAATCCAGAGAGCAAGCTCCTATACCCTTTTCAATGGCATATGCAAACAATTTCCAGGCCGGGGTAGGGGACGGGAAGTGCAAAACCTGGTGGCAATGTTCACGGGTCGGCCATAGCTCCGAGGCAATATTCCATGGTCGGGCACAGCTCCGAGGCAGTATTTTAGAAGAGTATAACTTGGAGACAGTGTTACGGGAATAGCAAAGTTTAAGACAACGTTACAGGGTGGTGCAAAGTTGGAAACTGCATGGAAAGAGCAAGAACAAAGAGAAAGAGCAAACATCAGAGGCAACATTCCATGTTAGTCAAAGCCTGGCGACAATGCTTCAGGTGGGGGACAGTGTTCACCAGATCACCTTCTATATGTTCTCTGTTACACTAATGGGTTGGGGAGTAAGCCAAGCAGCCATAACAGGCCGAACCCTTAGAAGGCTGCTCGTAGGAGCTGAGGAGGTAAGTGTAGAGCAGGGTTTCCCAACGGGGTTGGTATCGACCCCCTGGGGGTCAATGGAATGCTAAAGGGGGTCAATGATGATCAAGGGGTCGATTGGGGGGTCGATCTAAACATTTATTTAAATGCATTGCTCGTTACTTCCTTTGAAGGCCAACAAGCAACTCTTAATCCATTCCCCACCTATGGCAAGGTTGGGTAGGTACAGTATCTTCTCCCTCTGAATGGACACAAGGGTGAAATATTGGACAGTGTTTTCCCCAGTCAGTTGCCACCATAGCTGCAACCCAATACTTGTATAGCGTTAGCCTTTGGTTCATTGGGGTACTCAGTCGAACTCCTACACCTGGGTAAGCGGCGAATTTTGTTGGACACACCCATTCTCTTCTGATCACTGAAGTTAAGCAACACAACCCCAGCTAGTACTGACATGGGTGGGCGCTTTGGAAAACTGAGTACTGCTAATATCCAAAAATCGTCGCATTTCTGTAGTGTCTGTGCAGTCTCTGCATAAGAACTACACGATGAAACGGGGCTCTAATGACCTTGTAGTTTAAAGGCCCTAAAACACCAACAAGCAAGGAAATACACCTGGGTAGTTCACCTCATCTACCCATTGCATAATAGAGGGTTCTTTTACGTGCAAATGCCATCGTGCATCACACGAGACCTCAGTTTTACTTCTCATCCACAGGAAAGAGCACTTGAGGCACCTCGCTCGCCCAAAAAGAAGCCAACCCACCTCGGTCCAGTATCGAACCGAGAACCACTGACAGTTACCAAGCACGCTACCCAATGAGCGGCAAAGACGGGATTTTGCATACTATATATCAGGTTCCAATTATGGAAAAAGTGTAAGCGGGGGGTCTATGAACTAAGCTTATACTATTAAAAGGGGTTAATCTAAGAAAAAGGTTGGGAGCCCCTGGTGTAGAGGATGTAGGAAAGGAGAAACTCGCAGCACCCAACGTTCTCTACCAACCACCCATGTTGGTACTAACGTGGGTTTGCGTTGCTTAACTTCAGTGATCTCATGGGAACTGGCGTGTCCAACGCAACTTGGCCGCACACCACATATTGGATGGATCTTTTTTCCATCCCAGAGGTAGTAACTACCAGACAACCAGAATTTTTTTTCATGCAAGTGACATCATACCACTCATAAGGGAACACGGCTTTACTTCCCATTCAGTGGAAGGTGCACTTGGAACCTTCCTCTCGCTTGAAAGAAGAGCCTGTCATCGCAGGGTTGTTTCTCATTGATGTTCTGGGGCCCTTCAACTACAAGATCATTATAATCCCCTAGTTCACTACGTGGTTCTAATGCAGAGACTGCCCAAACACTACACTAATGCGACGACTTTTGGGTATTAACAGTACCTTGTTTTCTCAAGCGGCCACCCATTTTAGTACAAGATGGGGTTGCGCTCCCCAGTCATCGCTGGTCATCTACTGCCAAATTGGCCATAGAGGCTGCTTGCAGTGAACTAGAATTAGGCTAGAACTTGCAACTACAGATGTATGAATCAAGGGGCATCACTCAGTCAACAAGGAAGGCAATGAAGCACAGTATAATGTTGATTCTTATGAGGAGAGAAGATGCTGTCAACGTTGCTGCCATGTTTTCTTGCTGTTAATTGCTGCTCCCCTCTCTTTGACTTTAATCAATCAAAACTTTAAAGACCAACTTGAGATAATTAGTAATGGAATGTCGATATCAAAGGGACTAGTTAATACAAACTGGAACATTAGTGTTGGAACCTTTTTTTATCAGATTGCTCCATTGTAATGAAAAGATGATTGGCAGAGCCATTAATGTTGTTGCAATGGGATTCGAGAGATAAACTAAGTCAATTAAGGAACCTTCAACCAAATAGACATTTCGGGATGTGAGAATAGGGATCACTTGCCATTTATTTAACGTCTTTTGATCCAGTTAAAAGATACCAAACTCTGGATTTTCAGACTCGTCCATATTGAGCACTTTCAACCTCTTAATTGAATTGATTGTCTTCTTATCGTCATTTACTGAACGGAGAAGGAAACAAATGCAGAGTTGGGAAACCATAATGCCATCATCCCTTCAATTTTTTTTTGGTATCCAGCGCCAGTAGAGGACCTTTTTATGTTGATCTATCAACATTACAGATCTGTGAGTATATAATCATGAATATACTTATTACTAGACAAATAAATATCAATAATCCCCCTCTAATCATTTAAAATAATATTTGTTTATGCGAAATTTTGATGGTTCACTTACATTTTATTAAATTAAATCCCTTCAGGGATGTCTGAAAGGGTTTAGTGCATTTCGTTTATTCCACTGAGGTCCATTATGCATTTCTAATGTAATAACGATTTTACTATGATTACTGATGACGTGGAATTTAGGCACAAAGGGTTCAATGAGCTCAGACCATCGATGGATGATAGATACACCCCTTCCTTTTTTAAAAGAGTGTAGTGTGTCCACGGTTGCAGGATATACCCTGAGAGATGGGAATACCAAAGTTCTACCTTCGTTTTTGTTTGTTTTGTTGGTGTTTTAGGGCTCTTCAACTATATCAGTGGTTCCAGGATCGAGGTGGGTTAGCTTCTTTCGGCGGAGAGAGAGGCCGCAGTGCGTCTTCCTTAAAGGTCCCGTGTGTTGTACGATGTCATGACCCCTTTTACGTGGTAGATGAAGTAACATTCCCAGGCGAACAGCAGACCGACGATAAAGAAGCATATGGGTTGCAAGTTTGGTCGGCAGCTAGCCCCTCTCTACTATGCAATGGAGCAAAATTCCCGGGTGCAGGAGCTCGCCCCATAGCGTCGGTGGAGTGCCCCAGCGAACAGTAGACCGACGGTAAAAAAAAAACACTTTAAGAGTTACAGCTTTGATCGGCAGCCAGCTGCGGCGGAAAAATACCGTCCAATAAATCAGCTGTGTCCAATGCACCCGTGTGAGCAGTTTGTATGTAAGTTCATTAGCATTTGTAAGTATTTTATGGTAGCAGGTTGGGGAGTCAGCCAAGCAGCCATATAGCGTCGGGCCCTGTGGTAGTTGCACGCGGGTGAAGAGGAGATAGGGATAGAGGACTTAGGAGAGGGGAATTTAGCAGCACCCAACGTTCATTACCAAGCACCCATGTTGGTACTAACTTGGTTGCGTTGCTTAACTTCAGTGATCTGACGATGGTGAGTCCAACACAACGCAAGTTAGATTAGTTTTTACACCAACGGGTGAGGAGTCGGCCAACCAGCCGTAGCGGGCCAGTCCCTGTGGAGGCTGCTCGCGTGTGAGAAGGAGTAGGGTGGGGGAGGTAGGAGTGGGGAAATGCTGTGTCCAACGAGAACTGCTGTGTTCAACACAATTTAGCCACTCACTACCATAAGGTTATGGTATGGCATGGAGTGGAAGGAGGTCTGGTAGGAGATAGGCAGGAGTGAAGGGATCGGATAATTGCGTTTGAAACACCAGTTCTCGTCTCATCACTGAAGTTAAGCAACACAACTCCAACTAGTACTGACAGGGGTGGCCATTTGGAAAACTTGGTACCTCTAATACCCAAAAATCGTCGCTTATAAGTGCAGTGTCTGTGCAGTCTCTGCATTAGAATTACGTTGTGGACGGGGCTCTAATGACCCTGTAGTTGATCCCAGCTAGTACTAAAATGGGTGGCCGCTTGGGAAAACTGGGTACCTCTAATACCCAAAAACCGTCGTATTAACGTAGTGTCTGTGCAGCCTCTCTCAGGGAGCGGCGAATTGCGCTGGACACACCAGTTCTCGTCTGATCACTGAAGTTAAGCAGCGCAACCCCAGCTAGTACTGACATGGGTGACCGCTTGGGAAAACTAAGTACTGCTGATGCCCAAAAATCGTCGCATTAGTGTAGTGTCTGTGGACGGGGACGGGACTCTAATGACCTTTGTAGTTGAAAGGCCCTAAAGCACCAACCAACAACAACAACAAGTGCAGTCTCTGCATTAGAACTATGCAGTAGACGGTTGAAGGGCCCTAAAACACATAATCATCATACCCATATCCCGCCTGTGGCAGGGTCGGGTCTGCGGGCTCTAGCCCTCCACTCCTTTCTATTTCCCACCAGGTTCCCGTCCACCCCACAGACTACCATATCCTTACAGTCAACCTGCTGCCACGTCTGCTTCGGTCTCCCCCTGCCCCGGGTGCCTCCGACCACCTGCTTTCCTGAAATGAACATACCACCTCAACCTCTTCTCCCTCATGTTTTTCAGCGATGTCCACCACCCCAAGGCTTACTCTAATATACTCATTCCTAATTCTATCGTCCCCAAAACACCAACAAAACAAAAAATTGTAGTTCAGGCGCGCCCTGAAACACTAACAAGCGAAACTAACGGGAATGAACTACTAGAACCCGCAGGCCCGGCCCTTCCATTGGCTGGAAAAGGGTTATGAGTTGCTTTTTGCAGTATTCCAACCTTTTGGATTTGTCCTCATGTCTTGCTATTGTTAAGCCAAAGGGCTGTTTTTTTGCTCAATTTCGAGAATCCTTGTTGCCAATCGCTTCCATCCTCTTGATATCCTCATGTTACAGAGTCTACATTAAGGGCACGTTTTAGTCCTTGTTTGTCCTGTTCCCTTCTCTATCTGCCCTGCCTGTATGTGTGTCTAGCTGACTACCATTTTTCTTGAGCTAACCTCTCAATTGCTTCCAGATTTAGGAAGATTTTCATTCAATGCCGCCTCCAAATCCGTAAAATCAACAGACTGATGCTGTTTAGCTTATTCAATTCGTGAGAAATTTCTAAGTAGTACCAGAATGCAGGTCGTTTGCCTTGAAAACTACCCAATTGTACGAGTAAAGAAGTGCCAACAGAAAGGAGTCGAGGGGGGGAAATGTGAAATTTTGATTGAAAATTTCGGAGAAGGGGAAAAGGGGAGAAAAAAAGGAGGTTGCGATAAGTGTTGGTAGCTGCGAAGAGAGGAAGGAAGCAAGGGCTGAGAAGTGCTAACGCGGGACACGTCTGTTGTATAGGCATTAAAGATGATGAGAGGAGGGGGACAGACTTTGTTTGTCCTGGGTCTCAACGTCTACTTAAATGGTCACACTTGTATATTGAGATGGGTTGGGAGGAAAGAAAGCAGCATGTGGCAGTGAAATGCCCTTAAATCTTGTCGATGGATCAAGTCGACGGCCAGTAAACTCCAAATACTGTTCGAATGAACTCTGTTTTGCAGGATTTCAACTGCTCTTTCATGTCAGCTGACCCTCTCTGCTCTCCGTTTTTGCTGTCAATCTAATTACTGTCATAGTTGTCCATTCTTACCGAGGGAACCCCTTCTGCACTAGAAGTGGATTAAATTTGGTGTAAATGTCAGAATGACAAATGTTTTTTCCTAGAATTTGTCACCGTGTGGCAAAAAGACTAACCTCGGTGGTACAAAAGTATCATGGGCGACTACTATGTCAGCGATTTTGGGTTCGATACTGGACCGTGGTGGGTTGGCCTCTTTCGGACGAGAGAGACCACAGTGCACATTCCCTCCGTCGGATGGTAATTAAAACCGTGGTATTTTTGTTTTTGTTTGTGCTTTAGGGGCCTTTGAAGGCGTCGGAGAGCGGCTGAATTGCGTTGGACACACCAGACCTCTTCAGATCACTGAAGTTAAGCAATGCAACCCAAATTAGTACCAACATGGGGGGTTGGTTGGAAACACTGGGTACTGCGAATTTTCCCACTCACCCGCAAGCAGCCTCCACAGAGTCGGGCCCGTTATTGCTGCTTGGTCGTAACAACAACTAACAAGCTTATTAATTAACCACAATGATCATCAGAGCACCGCCCAATGCCGAATGTGCACAGACACGACGATTTGGGTATTAGCAGTAACCAGTGTTCTCAAGCGGTCACCCATGCTAGTACTAGCTGGGGTTGGGTTGCTTAACTTCAGTGATCACACAAGAATTGGTGTGTCCAACGCAATATAGCCGATCCTTAAAACCGCGGACCCGTGTGGTGTGTGTCATGCCACTTGCACGGAAAAGAACTTCATCTACGTGGATCGCATAAAGCAGACAAAATTCCAAGGCGCAGGAGCTCTCTCCGCTGGTGCTGACAGAGGAAATGTGCTCCAATTAGGGAAAATGGGGCGACGATAGATTAGCATGGGGGTTACTGCATTAGACTGGCAGCCGGTCGCGCAAAGATGTCCGTTGGTTCCAATGGGACAAACATGGGTACCCGTAAGGGAGAAAAGGGTTGGTAGTAGGTTTGCATTCCAAGAAATCTTTCATAGGAGTACGAATTTGGATTTTGTTTATTTTTGTTATTCAATGTTGACTTACTCTAGACCCACCTCGGTGGAACTAGGATTGTGTGCTAGGTCCCTCGCGTTAATGGTTGGAGATTCGATCCTGCTCCAAGGTGGTTTGGCCTCGTTAGGCTGAGAGAGGAAGTTCAGCAACGCAACCCCAGCTAGTAATAACATGGGTGGCTGCTTGGGAAAACTGGGTACTGCTGATACCCAAAAATCGTCGCATTAGCGTAGTGCCTGTGCAGTGTCTGCATTAGACGGGGGGCTCTAAAACACCAATGAAACAAACAACCATAGGTTGCGAGAGAGACCCCCAGTGGAACAACAATTGCCACCCAACAATGCCACAGGCGAGAAATGGGTTAGCGATGATGATGATAATTGTGGATCCGACTTGTCAGCCCTGAGGTCTCGTTTCCACACCTGAGAATGTTTCCAGTGTGGTCAGATATGTTGTTCTATGAAGTAAGTCGGGAGCCGGCTAGGCAAAAATGTCGTCCAATAGTTCACCCGTTTAATCCGGTTTTCAAAGGTGGGGGAGCGGCGAATTGCGTTGGACACACCAGTTCTCGTCTGACCACTGAAGTTAAGCAGGGCAACCCCAGCAGGTACTGCTAATACCCAAAAATCGTCACATTAGTGTAGTGTCTGTGCAGTCTCTGCATAAGGACTATGCTGTGGATGGGGCTCTTTCTTGAGTTGTTTGCAGATGACACATGCATGGCAAGGGTGGTGGAAAAAGGGTTGTCTTCCTGCACAGAACTGCAGCAAGACCTAAACAAGATATATGATTGGAGTGGAAAGTGGGAGTTGCCATTGAACCTGCACAAATGTAACTTTCTTAGAATAAATAGGTCCAACAAGCACGTTGATTTTTCTTATAGCATAGGTGGTGTGAGGGTTGAAAGGGTTGACACCCACAAGCACCTTGGAGTTGTCTTAAACACTAGGGGCACCTGGAAGGAGCACACTGACAAATTGATCGGGAAGGCGGGTGTGCTCTCCGGTTGGTTAGAAGGGTGCTGGGGGACAGCACAAAGGTAGTAAAAGAAATAGCTTACTTTTCAATGGTAAGGCCAATTGTGGAATACTGTAGTCCAATTTGGTTTCCATTTAGGCAAGACCTATAATGGGAAATTTAAATGGTCCAAAGGAGGGCAGCAAGAGTTGTGCGAAGTCGGTTCTCTCGCAGATTGAGTGTGTCAGGCATGATCAGAGAATTAGGGTGGGACTCAATCTTTCAGAGGCGGGCATCTGATAGCATTAAACTGTTTAGTAGACTGTTGAAAATAGGTTTTGAGGGTCCTCTAGATAGCAGGTTATTCTTTGCAGAATATAGGGGAGAAATGATCATCTGTTCAAACTGAAGATCAGGGCCCGAACAGACTCATATTACTGGTCCATTTTTCCAAGGGTCATTCGGCAATGGAATGCTCTTGATGAGGACAAGGTGAAGAACTTTCTGGAAGAAGGCGCCATTATAGTGGGCAGGCGATGTATGGCAGAATAGATGCTATGCTTTAGGTTCCTTGGGGCTTTAAAATGAACTAGTAATAGAACAACATCCAAAAGTGGATTGGGAAAAATCGTTCTGTCTTCCACTGAGTCCAGTACCTTGGAATGTTTTCGTTTTACTGTACCTGCAATCCATGAAGGAAATCACCCTTAAAACCCTAGTTAGATGTAGTGTTGGATCTTAGGACTCTGGCAATTTTAAAGTCTGTTATGTTGGCTTTGTTAGGAATGAGTACATTAGAGGTAGTTTGGGGATGAGGACATGGGAATAGATGAGAGACTATAGACAGATATAGTAGCGGCATTTGATGAGAAGAGGAAGGAGGAACTAGTTTGGTCCATTACAGGGTTGCAGGTTATTGGAAGTAGCCGGGGCAGTGGAAGACCTAAGCAGACGTGGAAGCAAGTTGTACGTAGGGACATGATAGTGTGCGAAGTGGACCGGACCGGGGACCTGGTGGGGAGACAGGGGTGGAGAGCATGACCCTGAAAAAGGGGAGATCGGGGTATGATGATGATGTAGTGTTATTTTGGCTTTGGTCCCTAAAGTTTTAGTATATTTCTATATTTGCATCAATATAGACCCCCCCCCCCCGTGGTGGTGCATTGGGTAGCACGCTTGATAAATGCGCCAATTGTTCTAGGTGAGATGCTGGACCGAGGTGGATTAGCTTCTTTCGGGTGAGAAGTAGGCCCCCAGTGCTCCTTCTTTTGGATGAGAAGTAAAACCGAGGTCCCATGTGGTCTATAACGGCATTTGCACGTAAAAGTACCCTCTCTACAATGCAACGGGTAGATGAAGCAAAATTTCCAGGTTTAGGAGTTCGCCCTCTGGCGTCGGTGGAACGCCTCAGGGAACAGTAGACCGACGATAAATAAGCATAGAGGTTGCAGCTTTGATCGGCGGCCGGTTGTTTAAAAAACCCTGCCCAATAAATCACCCTTGTGTACTATCAGAGGGACAACATGGGTTCCCGAGTTGTTTGTTTGTTGGAGTTTAAGATCCCGTCAACTACGAGGTCATTAGAGACCCGTCCACTTTATAGTTCTAATGCATATACTGCACAGACACTACAATAATGCGACGATTATTGGGTATTAGCAGTACCCAGCTTTCCCGAGCGACCACCCATGTCAGTACTAACTGGGCTTGCGTTGCTTAACTTCAGTGATCAGACGAGAACTGGTGTGTCCAACGCAACTCGCCGCTCCCATGGGTTCCCGACCCTTCCATAGAGTGAAAAGGGTTTGGAGTTGCTTGCTTGCTATTTTTGAATCAATACTACCGTCATAAGACCATGCGATATATTTAAGTTATGAGTTGGTTTTTTTGGCCTTTCCTTAGTTGTTCATTGACTAGGGCCCATAAAACCTTAATCTACTACTATTGGCTTTTGTTTCGTTGGTGTTTAACAGGGAGCGGCGAGTTGCGTTGGACACACCAGATCAATGGAGTTAAGCAACGCAACCCAAGTTAGCACCGACATTGGTGGTTGTTTCGGAACACTGGGTGCTGCTAATTTTCCCACTCCTACCTCCCTCTCTCCCGCGAGCAGCCTCCACAGGGTCAGGCCCATTATGGCTACTTGGCCGACTGCCCTACCCGTTGGTGTAACAAACTAACAAAAGAGTGGCGAATTGCGTTGGACACACCAGTTCTCGTCTGATCGCTGAAGTTAAGCAGCGCAACCCCAGCTAGTATTGAAAAACTGGGTAGGTGAGACTGTTATACCTAGGGCAACTTTTTTTTAAAAAAAAGTATTGTATCTTTAACCCTAATAACAGTTTCGTGGGGTCACCTGTCTCAGTTCATGCTTTGATATCTTATTGACATAATTACCATGTACACGTATGTAACCCACTAACTCACCTGAAAGTGGATCATGGTACAATATGCTCATGTACCTTGAAACAGCCACCTTGTACCTTGGGCCATGCTTACAAATATGCTGCTAAAACCATAGTTAACTTGACTTTCATGACAATTTTTGCCTAATTTGACAAGCAAAAATCATAAACATACATTTCCCACTCATTAGAGAGCATGAGTAATCCATTAGAAAACAACGTATGTTATGCAAAGCAGACGAATTACGTCCTGTGCAGGTGCACATGTCCTTATCAGGAATTTTGCCCATGCGCAGGACGTAATTCGTCTGCTTTGCATAACATGCGTTGTTTTCTAATGTATGATTCAAGCTCTCTATTGCCTTCTATCCCAACACACAGATAGTGAACCCAATAGTCACATTATATGCACCTGCACCATCAGGGCTCGCTCTAGGGGGTGCAACCCGGGCATTAGTCTGGGGCGCCATTTTGGCTGTAAGTGTGAGAAAAACTGCTGCTTGAACGTGCATTACATTCTTAAGGGGCGGCAATTTGTCTTTTTGTCTGGGGCGACGTAAGCGCTAGAGAGGACCCTGGCACCATTTGTCTCCACTGCTGTCATTTTTGTTTTAATCCCAAAATGTGAAAGACACAAAATAAATACTATCCCTTTTAATTTGTGCCATGAACAACTGGCTCATCGTACAAGATGCAATTATGGCCCTAGGTACAAGGGTATGCGCTTTTCAACAACAATGTCTACTGACACACGATTATATAAGATAATTGTTAGAGTTTATGCTCATTCTACTCACCAAATAATAGGATATTCAATAGTAACATTGTACGTAATCTGTGTAGATTAGCTTAATGAAAAATCACACTCAAATGGAAGCAAAAATGTTTACTTGTTGTGTAAAAATTTCTTTTGGACATAGCATACGTGGTTGGTTTGCAAGCACATCGAAACTCACAAGTATAAACTAGTATGTCCCTAAGAATGACATATCTCCATAACAGCTATCTAAATGGCGACATGTGCCAGATATTCAAAGTGATTCTAGGTACACAATGGTCTAGGTACAACAGTCTCCCTACTGCTAATACCGAAAAAAATCGTCGCATCAGTGTAGTGTCTGTGCAGTCTATGCATTAGAACTATGCAGTGGATGGGTCTCTAATGACCTTGTAGTTGATGGGACCTAAAACACCAACAAACAATAAAGCAACGGAGTCACCAGCCACCAGGTACAGTAGCGTAAATTGTTCTTCGGGAGCTTCGTTGACCAACGAAAGGACCTTGGCCTGGCTCGAATCAGCAAAAATGAACTCACGAGACAAGCACCCAGCCGCTGATGCACAATACAAACGGAATACTCGTGAAAAGATTAAACAAAATTCCTTTCTCGACTAGAATTCAGTTGACATTTCATGCTATTATATTTTATATTCTCACCCCTAAATTTACCGAATTTTTAGCCGGCTTCCTTTTTTTTTTTTTGTTGTTGTTTACATTTTTCTGCAGTTGGTAAAAAGGTTTGTAAACAGCGTTCTCTGATCTCAGCCCTGTGTTTTCATTTGAACGCAGTATTTACAGAACACTTGCTTGGATATTCCTTGAAGGCGTTTGAATAATAACATTACCTGTACAGTTATGGAAAGACCGGAATTGGCGTTTTGCTGTAATTTCATATGAGCCGTGATAAGAACAAAATTCATCAAGAAGTCTATGGCTTACAACCCCCTTTTTCCCCACCCTAAGGTAACAAATGGTTCTTCTTATCCAGTAAGCGGGTGCACGTGAGATTTTCTTTACACTTGCCCTAAGGTGACAAAAGGACCATTCTACCTGATTAAAATGTCAGTCATAGATGTCAGAAGTATGTCGAAGATTGATTTTTTTCTTTCGAAATGAATAAGGGGGGCCAAAACTGACAAATGCCATATTTTTCGGATTACAAGTCAAGGTCCTTTCAAATATGGCACAGGCATAGAATCCTTTTATTGTAATGCCCAAATCTAGGACCGACCCCTAAATCCCCCTTTTTCCTTTGTGTCACTTGAACAAAACTCTTTCCAGTGCTTCTCTTAAGTCGTATTACGATAATACTTCTCTTAACAATGCAGATTATAGAATTGAAAAATTGTAAAAATTTTGAACTTAACATGGGGCCGTTTCAGAAGGGTCCTTCTGCCTTTGTTCTCTAAGACTACACAATGCTATGATTGCAGTTGCAATTTGTTAGCTGGCGAACATGTGTTTCACTTTGCATAAAGTGATAAGCTCTAGTGTTTCGTATACGATGAATGAAAGGTCAGTGTCATTAATTTTGTGTAACATTTGAGAAGCATTTCACTGTCTAGATTGACAAAATTTCCAGGTGTAGGAGCTCGCCCCCTTCTTTACCCGCGTGAACGATTTTACTACCAAGAATAAAACTAGATCGACACCAAATAAGCAGTGAGCCAAGGCGGTAGGCCGGTAGCCGGACAGTCTAACAATTTGACCCCAGGCTTTCAGAACCAACGGGAACAAATGTGCCCTTGAGACTGACGTAAGTTCAAGCCTTGGTGGTGCGGAAGTAACGTGCTTGATTCCCAGTGCCGGCATGAGGTTTTGCGGGGCCGGGTTCAAAAATATTTAGCGGGGCCTTTTGTAGGAAAAAACATCCCTCCTCTGTGGCTCAGTGGGTCTAGGTTCGATACTGGACCGATGTGGGTTGTCTTTATTCGGGCGAGAGAGAGAGAGAGACCCCGAGTATGCCCTCCTTTGGATGAGAAGCAAAGCCGAGGCCCCGTGGGTGTACGATGGCCTTTGACGTAAAATACCCTCTTTACTACGGAACGGGTAGATGAGGCAAAATTTTCCAGGTGTAGGAGCTCATTCCCTGGCGTCGCTGATGGAATTCTCCAACGAACAGCAGGCCGACGATAAATAAGCAAAGGGGTTGCAACTTTGGTCGGCAATAACATTTTCATAAGGCGCGGGGCCGGGTTCGACGAATGCTGATTCCTGAATGATGGTTCCTGCTTCCTTGGTAGAAAATTCGCAAACGGCGAACAAGGAATTTGGAAATGGCGCACCCGCAAAAGATCCCGCGGTTCTGTATGATTACATGCAAGCAAAACAACTCCTAACCCTTTTCCCGCCTATGGCAGGCTCGGGTACCTATCGTGTCCTTCTGAATGGACGTAGGGCGATATATTGGTCATAGTTTTTTCTGCAGCCGATTGCCGGCCAAAGCTGCACCCCTACGCTTATTTATCGTCGGTCTAGTGTTCGTTGGGGAATGCTATCGACGCCAGGGGGCGAGCTCCTACACCTCGAAATTTTGCCTCATCTACCCGTTGCATAGTAGAGAGGGTTCTTTTACGTGCCAGTGACTTCGTACACCCACACGGGACCTTGGTTTTACTTCTCATCCGAAAGAAGGCACACTCGCGGCCTCTCTCTCGCCCGAAAGAAGCCGACCCACCTCGAGCCAGTATCGAACCTAGAACTACTGACCCAGTTCCGAGCGTGCTAACCACTACGCCACCGCGGTGGGTCGTATGAACTACATGCATGCTTCTCAAAAACACGACGAAGGCCTGGACAGGGACTGGGTTGAGAATTGAGAGGTTGGAGATAATTCACCTTTAATTAGACACCAAGTTCGGATTTCTTTTGCTTCAAAGTTAAGCTTTTCTTGGAGGAAAGCTGAGTAGCTTGGTAAGCAATACTTTTCTCAGGTCACCACACTCACTCTGCCATCGAATTGGTTCTGTTGTCACTGGCGTGAAACAATTCGACCTGAAACCAATCGTTATTTGAAAGGGCTTCTTATATACGAATGGGGGAATATGGAGGAGAGAAAAGCAATAGGAAAGGGAGGGGTAAGAGTTAAAGGTATCTCTCATCTGCTCTGTGGCAGAAAATTATCGATTCCCGATGGCTTTTAACGTCTACAGAAGTTTCACTTAAGTAGCCTAAGATCTTACCATTCGTCTATCTAGACGACTGTGAAGTGAGGGTCTTCCATAAAAGAACACCATAGCAAAATAAATTGTGATTTTTCAGGACCCTAGGCTACGGGAAATGAATAGACCTTTAAAGAAGGGACTAGAAAAAGCCGAAATTGTATTTTGCATTCAGCACATGGTACAATGAATGAGAATCCGACAATAGATATCATCATCATCATCATTCTAAATCATATTTTTGCTTATGGTGAGGTCCTACTGGGACTTGGAGCACAAGGGGTGACTTGTTGCGTTGTTTGGTTTTTGCGCAGCCGGAATACGATCTAATGCTGCAACATTTTGCTCATTT
The DNA here is from genome assembly GCA_013389805.1 of Trigoniulus corallinus. Lineage (NCBI taxonomy): Eukaryota > Metazoa > Arthropoda > Diplopoda > Spirobolida > Trigoniulidae > Trigoniulus > Trigoniulus corallinus. Next base: position 26,248,974 of record JAAFCE010009126.1, on the reverse strand, counting down.
AACGGAGTGGGGAATGGGATTCGGAACGTTCGCCCCACACATTTCGCCCCTCGGACGTTTAGCCCCCGAACATTTCGCCCCTCGGATGTTTCGCCCCTGGGAGGGCAAATGGCCGTTTTTTCGTTAATTTTTGTTATTCTGTTTCAGGTAAGGTAAAATGCCAGCGTAAATATCGCAAATAGTGTAAATTAGCATAAATAGCGTAAATATCGTCAATGCCAGCCCTTGATTTTTACCATATTTTGGCCTGTTTTTTGGTTATTCTGTTTTTACCTGGAAAACAGCGTTGTTCGTGTGAACCTTTTTCTGAGTGTTTCAAGGAATAGGTAAGGTAAAAATTCAGCAATTTCGGCAAGAATTCTATGCATTGTGGAGGACATCAACGATAGAAATTTAATAAACTTTCTAAATGCATAGCCTACAATTTCGAATTTTAGTTTCTGTTTGCATTTTTTTTATGTGACAGCCTTCCTTAGTGTTTGTGTTTTTTTTATTTTATTAAAATTATTATTACAGTAAACAGAGCAACAAAAAAAAACGGCCATTTACCTTCCCAGGGGCGAAACATCCGAGGGGCGAAATGCTCGGGGGCGAAACGTCCGAGGGTCGAACTGTGTGGGGGCGAAAGCTCCGAGGGCGAAAAGTACTCAGGGGCGAAATGTCGGGGTGAAATTTCGCCCCTGAGTGCTTTTCACCCCCACACATTTCGCCCCTCGGACGTTTCGCCCCCGAACATTTCGCCCCTGGGAGGGTAAATCGCCGGTTTTTTTGTTGCTCTGTTTACTGTAATAATAATTTTAATAAAATAAAAAAAAAACACAAACATTAAGTAAGACTGTCACATAAAAAAATGCAAACAGAAACTACAATTCGAAATTGTAGGCTATGCATTCAGAAAGTCTATTAAATTTCTATCGTTGATGTCCTCCACAATGCGTAGAATTCTTGCGAAGTTGCTGAATTTTTACCTTACCTATTCCTTGAAACACTCAGAAAAAGGTCCGAACGAACAATGCTGTTTTTCTAGGTAAAAAACAGAATAAAAAAACCGGCCAAAATATGTTAAAAATCAAGGGCTGGCATTGACGATATTTATGCTAATTTACGCTATTTGCGATATTTACGATATTTACACTGGCATTTTACCTTATCTAAAACAGAATAACAAAAAAACGGCCATTTGCCCTCCCAGGGGCGAAATGTGTGGGGACAAAAGCTCTGGGGGCGAAAAGTACTCGGGGGCGAACGTTCCGGATCCCAAAATGTACACTACTTCTTGTATTCATAATTATGGCCACCTCATCCCACAAGTGTTCAAGCGCAAGTCTATTGTGGTGCTGGTGGTCTTTTCGGTCGTATAAAGGCTTCTTTTAAAAAAACTTCATTAATAAACATTTGGGTGTCCAGAGAAGAGCGACGAAATCAGGTAGGTGTAATCGCGTTGCTCTTATTTCTAATAGCAGCGCTACTTGTCGCATTGCTAGTAGCATCACAATGCGGGGGACATATAGATTAGCATGTGTTTGTTTTTGTCGCTTACTCTTTGCTTTTATCTCTGCTAGTATCGTCGCTCCACTATGTGGGTAGCCTAACCTTTTTTTTTGGCGGAGGCTCTTCTTGGTATCTGTTAGTCGGATATTTTAATTAAAGCTGAAGCGGTAGAGCAAGAGATACTGACCAAGTTGGAGGGCAACAGGGAAGCTGAGACGACTGCCTGGGTGTCGTAAATAAATGACGCAAACCCTTTTTTTGGTAGACTCTTTAAAGAGTACAGAAAGATGAGGAAGGAAAATTCAGAGCCCAGAATGCACAAGGCAACACCAAAGAGAAAAACAAAGAAAGGGAAAGAGAAAATAGAAACAGAAAGGCAGATAGAAAAAGAGTGTCGTCTCTGCACCTCCCTAGCTGTGATTATATATGTCCTGAATCACTGGCCAGTGACTAAGGGTAGCCCACCAGTGTGACCAGATGCTGGATCCTGATAGCATTGTGATGTTATCAGTTAGTCGGATCCTTATCACACACAGAGAGAGGAAGAAATGATCTCTCTCTCTCAACCTTTACAGTGAAGGACAGAGTGAGGGATGAGGTCCCTACAGGACAAATAACGGAAGTAAACACATGGGCGAACTGTTGCAAGCCTGAGTCGAATTGCTCAAACGTTTCAATTTGGATATACGCAAAAACATGAAAGAAACTTTCCTAAACGTCTCCACCGAGGCTGGCGGAAGCGGGCCGTCAAACACCCATATTGAAGTTCGCCAACCACCTTTATGCCTTCAATGCTTCAACAAATATCTAACTTATTCAAAATACAGAGAGGGGCACTTGTTTCGCATTTTCAGAAGGGCACTGAAGATCTTAACACCGGTGAAGGCCTCCCCCGGCTCCATCTAGCAAACATTCTTGACTCATTCAGTTTATGAGCATTTGGTGTAGTTCTCTCATGTGGTCGAGTTTGTAGCCATTTTGTTACCGCTCACGTGGGTTTTCAAACATTTTTGCACTGTTGTTGGACAGCCTGCGTTGAAGTTTTTAGGGATGCTTCGTTAGTCCCTCTGTATAATATTGCAAGCGTTTGCAAACATCCTTAAGTGGTTGTTAAACATTTCACGTGCTGGTCATCTTTACCTGGCGAACGTTATGAATTTTATTTACGAACAATTTCTTACGAATGTAACTAATGCCAGTGTAAGAAATCACGTTTCTTCACCAACCCTAAGGAGCGAGCATTCTTCGATGTTCTCACAACGATTGCAAATGTTTATCATCTCTTTATGATAATGGCATATGAAGACGTCATTTGTTACATTTACTAGGTGCAATTCCTTGTTGCAACACTGGTAACACGGGTTGAAAACAATGCTTCCACATAGCAGTGGTTTCATAACCATTTGTCAGGCTGAAACTTTACAAACGTTCATGAACGTTTGGAAACACGGTAGATTCTTGATTTAAATTAAACAATATATGGTAGTACAGTGCTCGCAAAGAGTTTCAAATACATTGCCCTCTACATAGGAGACAAAGTTTTAGGCCGGAAACTCCCAGAAATGTATAGTAAAATGTTGCGAACATTCGTTAACATATGTAATCTTTAGAGAGTTAGTGGTGAACGTCGACGAAGACGATACGAGGCCTAATGAGGCAACTGTGCATGCTCACGAAAAGCAGACCAGCAATTGAGCTTGCGCATTTACCTCATTTGACCTCGTTTTGCATTGCTGCCTCTGTATCGTCTTCGTCGACGTTCACCACTCACCATCTCCACCTTACAAACGTTCATCTGCACTGCATGAAAGCTGTTTATCAAATGGTAACTCCACCAAACGTGCTCAGAAACCGAAAATCAAGAAGCATTCTCTGACAAACAATTTGAAAATGGACTAACATTGTCGTACTCCTGTACTTCTTACTGTCGTATTGTGTTCGCAACAACGCCTTGAATTGTCTGTCACTGAATTCACGATTTCTAACCAAACCACTAACGATTGGAACATAGACTGCTGCTTGTTCGTGAGTTCGCCACCAAAGCTAGAGTTTACGAACTGTCTTTTCACTGCTCGCAAACATTTTATGCAGCTGGTAAACAGTCAGCTTTAAAGTACAGTAGTATAATTTCTAAATGAATTGTCGCAAATTGTCTGAAACCTGTGCTTTATGAACAGCGCCGGCCCGAACAAAAGCGAGTCCCGGTGCAAAGTTGGCTAGCGGGGCCCGGCAAAAATGTACCAATTCCTTATCATTTTCCGGGCACTCCTTGCCTTGGTTTCGTTTTGTTGGTGTTTTAGGGCCCTTCAACTACAGTGGTCGTTAGAGCCCCGTCCACTGCGCAGGTCTAATGCAGAGTCTGCACAGTCACTACGCTGTTATGGCGATCTTGGGGTATTAACAGTACCCAGCGTTCCCTAGCTGGGGTTGCGTTGCTTAACTTCAATGATCCGACAAGAACTGGTATGTCCAACGCCATGCAGCCGACATAGAAACAAATGTCAGCGTCATAGGAACAAAATGTAACTAACTATTTCCTTTTTGCGAAGTCAACCTGCCTCGGTGGCGCATTTCGTAGCGTGATCGATTTCTGCGCCAGTGATTCCAGGTTCGATAGTGAATTGAGGCGGTTTGGCGCCTTTAGGGTGAGAGCGAAGCCCTGATTGAGTCATTCTTCGAATGAGAAGTAAAGCCGTGGTTCCATGTGGTGTACGATGGTATTTTCTCGTCAAAGAACCCTCACTACTATGCGAAGGGTAGATGAGGCGAAATTTCCAATTGTAAGAGCTCGCCCCTTGGCGTCGGTGGAGTGATGCAACGAACAGTAGACCGACGATAAATAAGCATAGGGTTGCAGCTTTGGTCGGCAGCCGGCTAAGGAAAACCAACGTCCAATATATCACCCATTTGTTAATTTGTTACGCCAACGGGTGGGGTAGTCGGCCAAGTAGCCATAACGGGCCGGACCCTGTGGAGGCTACTCGTAAGAGAAGGGAAGAAATTAACGATATCCAGTGTTCCCAACCTACCATTCATGTCGGTATTAACTTCGCTTGTGTGCTTAACTTCAGTGATCTGAAGAGAACCGGTGTGTACAACACAATCATCTGATCGCTAGGTCTAAACCCGACTCTGCAGTAGACGGGAAAAGGGTTTGGAATTGCTGTTGTCGTTTTGCAAAGTCAGTCACTGGCACGCGGACTTATGTGCTCGCAATGTTCGCACCTCGTCCCGCCCGGTGCTGCATTTTAATTTCCCAAAGTCAGTCAGTGACTCAGACGTTACCCATAGAATCAATGAAAGATGGCTCAAGTGGAGTGTTGTGCGACCGCCGGATCCCAGTTAAATTGATAGGTAAAGTTTACAAAACTGTATTTAGGCCCGCTATGCTATATGGCTCAGAGTGTTGGGCAGTAAGGCAAAACCACGAGGGGAAAATGCAAGTGACAGAGATGCGAATGTTGCGTACCATGATTGGGGTGTCGCGCGCTGACAGAGTCCTCAACGCGCTTGGGTGGGTAACATCGCGGAGAAGATGAGAGAAAATAGGTTGAGGTGGTATGGGCATGTGTTACGAAGGGGGCAGGAGGAGCTTATTCGGAGCCATATGACAGCAGGTGGCATCAGGAGACCAAAGCGGATGTGGGAGCAGGATGTGCGTAGTGACATGGTTGTGTGCAGGGTGGATGAGAGCCTGGTAGGGGGAAGGCCGGAGTGCCGACCTTGCTATAGGCGGAATAAGGGTGTGATGATGATGATGATGATGATGATGTCAGTGGCGCGGGGCCATGTGTGCTCACATCCCCGTCAGGTCGGGGGAGCGGCTTATTGCGTTGGACACACCAGTTCTCGTCTGATCACTGAAGTTAAGCAACGCAACCCCAGTTAGTACTGACATGGGTGACTGCTTGGAAAAACTGGGTACTGCTAATACCCAAAAATCGTCGCATTAGTGTAGTGTCTGTGCAGTCTCTGCATTAGAACTACGCAGTGGACGGGGCTCTAATGACCTTGTAGTTGAAGAGCCCTAAAACACCAAAAAACGAAACCAAACCCGTCAGGCCGGCTCTGGTCTGTTTATGAATGATCCCCGTTGAAAGTAACCAGTGTTTTTTTAGAATCAGAAGAACGAAATGGAGGAAAGATGCTATAGGCCCAGGAATATTTCGATCTGCCGTAAAATAAGTCGATCTACTCCTCCGCCGAATGATGGAAATGTATTTCTTGCGGAGAATTTTCCCCACAGCGCTGTAATAGGTTGCTAAACTACTCTCTACAAGAGTGTATATAGCAACCAACTTCTTTTTTTCTTCCATCTATCAACGCCCCGTGTAAACAATGTTTCCTATTCGGTGGTTGTTGCAATTGGGAGGAGGATGGGGAGAACCCTGGTCTTTTGCCTACTGGTTTTTGCCTTTTCTTAATGGGTGCATCCATTACAACCCTGTTACATCCTTGTAACTTTGATTCTGAAGTTGTAAGCAACACGTAAGAGCATGTCAGTCGATCTGCTTCCTGAACCGATACCAAATTTACACATAACGTAGAAGCATGTTAAGCCTAATGTACTTTCCATGTATCGCTCCGAGTCGTCACATTTGTACATATTGCGGCCCATCTATACAAAAGTTCTCTCCTGATCACCTTTTTCCCTTTCTCTCTTTCTCCCATACCCCCTGTTTTATTTTTATCTCAACCCTTCTCTTTTTCTCCCAACATTACCCCTTTAGGCTGTAATGCAATGCACAGTCTATGGAATAGGAAGAAATATGTTGCCTTTTATCCACACAACTTTCCTCTGGCTTACGCTTGCTTACCCTAAACCATGTCTTCCTCCGCCCTTTCCTTCTAAGGTCCCTAACAAGCCTTACACCCCCTTTTCATCCTAGTCTTTTTTTACTCGCCTATATCCCTCTTTCCTCCCTCTAGTTATAGCAGGAGTAGAGTGCCCTCTTAAAAGATTGGTTGCAAATCTCTATAGATGTTGAGGTCCTTAGTATTGGCCATTAGAGTGCCAGCCATTTTGCTTGCTTTTTCCGACATCTACGCACCAGTTCATTTCAGTGAGAGTTCGTGGAAACTACAATAAGGTCCTTGGATGTGGCTGAGAATGGGTTGCACATGTGATCATTTACAAGTTGAGGAGATCCGAAATTTTGGTTGCGATAAGTAGGAATTTCATGAACTGTGACCCATTAAAAATCACACTTTTTTAAAAAAGAAGTAGATTAAAGTTGCATTTCTTTTATTTTCAGTGGATGGAATTTTAATGATAGGTTATTAGAGTTGGTGTTTCTACGTACTTCTGGAACCTCCCTCTCGCCCCAAAACGCAGTCTTGGATCGATCCTGACCGAGACAAATGACTACTTTAACAGGCGAGACGGAGAAGGCAGACTTCAATTGTCCTTCAACTACAAGGGCATTAGAGCCTCGCCCAATGCCATGTTCTAATGCAGAGACTGCGCCGACACTACACTTATGCAACGATTTTTGGGTATTAGGGCTACCCAGTTTCCCCAAACGGCCACTCACTGGCTTGCGTTGCTTAACTTCAGTGATCAGATGAGAACTGATGTGTCCAACTCAATAAGCCGCTCAAGTGCACCTTGCGTCGGTTGCGTGACTCTTGCTATACCGTCATTCTTAAACCATTTTCCATCTATGGCAGGGTCGGGTACTCAATTTGTCCCATTGGAACTAACCGATCTATTGGAGAATATTTTACGCAGCCGGCTTCCATCCTAATGCAGCAAACCCATGTAGGCATACTTTTTTATCGTCAGCTCACTGTTCGTTGGGGCACTCCACCCAACGGATTTACTGTCTATCGGAAGAGGGGCGTACACTTGGGAACTTTCATCTAACACAAGCCACTCGCCTCGGCCAGAGTCGAACCTTTAACCACGGACGCACGTGCCTAACACGCTTTCTCTTGTTTTGCTGGCGTTTTCGGGCCCTAAACTACTATGGTTATTAGAGCCCCATCACTGCGTAGTTCTAATGCAGTGTGTGCACAGACACTACACTGTTACGAAGATTTGGGTATTAGTAGTACCCAGTGTTCCCAAGCGGTCACCCATACCAGTACTATCTAGGGTTGCGTTGCTTAACTTCAGTAATCAGACGAGAACTACTGTCATCATCATCCTCATACCCTTATCCCGCCAGTAGTAGGGTCGGGTCTGCGGGTCCAATGATCATGCTCTGCCTGGGGGCACCCTTGCCAGGCGTCTGGAACCAGCAGGAAATATTGGCTGATTTGTCTATGGGGGATGCCGACCTACCCCAATGTTCCAACACTGCATTACACAACCACAATAGAAATTTTTGGCAGGTAAATTAATGCTTTGTTGGTTATAATATTGCATGGTGTCTGACCTTTTGCGCAATAACTACAATGAAACAGGAGTCCCGATGTAATTGTACATTGTAATTGTACTTGTAATTTACATGCTGTAATTTGTGTAAATTTTCGTTGTATATAGGTCACCTTAATAACATAAGTGAAGACTTCCGTGACGAGATGAACTACCTCCAAATTTTAAAACTTCATTTCGATATTGTTCACCTGCGATTCTACAAATAGAACGAAAAGAACAGTCTTGACAACGGGCTGCCATTTTAAAATGAATGTGCGATCGATAAGCAAATATTCACAATAATTATTTCAGGTTGTTGATATTCAACATCACACCTATTGAAAGGATCCTTCTGAAAACTGTGTTGCCATATCCAAGATGCAATTGCTTTAAACAACAGATGTCAGAAGAAACGAAAGAAAATTGCGTTCTAATGAAAGTCAATGCTGGAATTGCAATGGTCATCGACTCAATTTTCTAAAGGATGATCTGCTGGAAAATTCTGAGTAAACAGTCGACAGTTCAATTCGTGCGTAGCATTTAAAAGAGAAATAATCAATAAGTTCATATCTTAACCTGTCATTCTTGACCCCACCCTCTTGTCATATTACCCTTTCCCAATTTCCTGCGATCACCTCCGCAGGGTTCATCCCGTTATGGTGCATTGGCTAATTCCCCAACCCTGGACTGTCATCAGTGTCAGTGCCAACAGTCAGTCAGTAATGCCAAATGACTATAGACTGCATAACAAGGAAGTACCTCTGAAATTAGCCGCCCCTTTAAAATGTGCCGCCCTAGGCGGCCGCCTAAGTTTTTCTGCCCCATGAGCCGCCTGTGTCTGGAAGGAGATTCATATCGAATGCTGTAGTTTTGTTCCTGCGCCAAACAACTTACAGTGAAATCCGTTTAACACGAAAACGCTTAACACGAAATAACCGTTAACAGGAAGCAACACGGCGGTCCAGACAAAATACTCTGTAATTCCATACATTTTTTTTTTCTTTTAACACGAAAGAAAATTCGCTTAACACGAAATTATTTTCCTTCTCAGCTAACAAAATACTGGATATACAACATATACCGGAGTTTTCGTTAAACTAAACAAATAAACAATGGTTGCCACTGTTGCTAGATTACAGCCTGGGTTCAGGATGGTAGAGGCATGCCATTGACAAACCTTTCAAACTATGGGGAGGAGGGCCTTTTTATTGACAAGTTATGCTCAAAAAGACGCTGAAAAATAAAGCACATTCTATCCCAAAAACAATAATTCTTTTAGGCTTTTTTTTAAATTATGCATTTGTAGCCTACATCATTCTTTAGATAGAAAATATTGAATCTAATATGATGCCCACAAATGTAACTTTTAGTAAACATCATCACACCCTCATTCCACCTGCAGCATGGCCTGTGGGCCCACTGAACATGCCCTGGACTGAGGGCAGCCCAGCCAGGCATCTTGAACCCAAAGGAATATTGGCTGGGTTGTCTGTGGGGGATGATGGCCTACCTCATTTGTTCCAACATTGCATTATATAACCAAAATAGAAACTTTGGTAGGTAAATTAATGCTTTGTTGGTTATATTACTAAAAATTACAAGTGTAACTTTTAGCAATAAATCCAATTGATTAATAAAATATGACGACATACAAAACAGTGATGGGTTTTCTGCATGAATCGCTTAGCACGAAATTCTTTTAACACGAAAAAATATTTTGGTCCCGTCAGTTTCGTGTTAAGCGAGTTTCACTGTAGTTACTTCCTTATGTGGTTCTAGTTAATAGGATACACTTTACCTAGAACCACAGCCGAAATCCCTCTTTCAAGTCAGTGTTTGACACTGTCTTCAAACTTTGGATTCCTTAGTCGAGCGCTTCTGTCCTATTATTTTTGGTGACCGTCGTCATTAATTAAAATTCCACTGTCCGGCTTGTATCTAGGAAATCTGGCCCTTCGTTCCCGGGTATCTCCCACTAGATCCGAATCCTCCCCACACACTGTAATACTTGCTATCCTTAGTGAGGCAATAGAGATTTCGCATTCTGAAATTGCCAAAATTAGAAAACTTCCGTTAGTCTCCCAATATCTAGTGGCCATCGGGGTCACAGTTCAGTCGATAGAAGGTTCACACGCCTTCTTCCATGAATTAATGATAAATGAATGACTTTCGAATCCATGGTCTATTTGCTGACAAATGGATTCCTTCAAGGCGAGACGGAAGCCTAAAGTGCACTTCCCGTCTGATGGAATGCAAACCCATTCTCCCTTGTGGATTGCAAGACGTCACCCTACTCCCGTTATATTGACACTTTTGCTTTGTTGGTGTTTTAAGAATGGTGATAAATGTCCCAGAAATGAGTTCGATGTGTGGGATCATAGGCATTTTTTCAATTGCGAGTGGGTCAAGTGCCCCCTTGTACCATCTGGATCCCGTTGGATCATCTGTTTGCCGACTTTTTCATCACCTTTATCATCCCGAATGTATTTCTTGCCTATGGCAAAGTCGAGTGCTCATTTTTTGACCAATTGGAACACACCTGAACGACCTGTTGGACGACCTTTTCAACGCAACCGGCTGCCAACCTAACACTGCAATCACTATGCTTAACTGTCACCGGCCTATTTTGCTCCACGGATGGCAAGGAGGAGGGACGAATTTCTATCCCTTGAAATTTTGCCGATTTACGTGCAGTGGCGTCGCTAGGATTGGCGTCACCCGGTTTGGTGACATCATGGTGTCACCCCTCTCCCGAAAAACGCCGCTTCTTCTGCTTTGGTGTCACCCCATTTCTCATGGTGCGGGTGGTATCACCCGGTATGGCCCCGCACCTCCCTAGTGACGCCACTGACTACGTGTATAATGAATTCAAACCCCCCTCGGTGGCACAGTAGGCACAGTACGGGACCTCAGTTTTACTTCTCATTCGGGGCATCTCTTTCGTACGAAAGAAGCCAACCCACATCGAACCTAGAATCAGTCGACGCAGTTAACGAGCACGCTACCCACTACGCCACCGAGTCAGGATTTACCAAGCAACGGGTAGGTCACGCAAAATTTCCGGGTGTTGGAACTCACCAACTGGCGTCGGTAGAGTGCCCCAACGAAAAGTAGAGCCGTATATCAACTGTGTGTCCATTCCTTTTCTTTCGTCGGTGTTTTAGGGCTCTTCAACTACACGGTCATTAGAGCCCAGTCCACTTCGTAGTTCTAATGCAGGGACTGCATTGAGACTACACTAATATTACGATTTTTGGGTATTATCAGTACCAAGTTCTCCCAAGCGGCCACCCATGGCAGTACTAGCTGGGGTTGCGTTGCTTAACTTCAATGATCAGACGAGAACTGGCGTGTCTAACGCAATAAGCCACTCTCGTGTGTCCAAAGCAGCCCGAACCCTGCCAAAGGTGGGAAAAGGGTTATGAATTGCTGTAATTGCAGGAAAGGTGAACTCCTTCGGTCCGTCATGGGACTGCAGGTGATGGGGGCACCAGGGGGAGGGGAAGACCGAAGCGGACGTGGGAACAGGTAGTACAAAAGGACATGATTGTGCGCGGGGTGGATGGGGGATAGGCGGGGATGGAGGATTGGAACCCGCAGACCCGGCCCAGCCACGGGCTGGAGAAGGGGGAGGTGATGATGATTAAGTGTGCTCAGTACACACCGCAGGGCCACGGCGTTCCTTCTTATCCGACATAAGCCATGCTCACCCCGCCTAGAGTGATCTTGCAACCGTGGACTCAACGTAGACCACTTGCAGTAAATAGTAATGTTTGGTCTATTTATTCATTTATAATGCATTTTGTTGACGGTGTTTTAGCGAACCTTTCGGTTTGCTCTAATTGTAATTTCACCCAGGTAGGAAGGGCAGAGTGCACATTAGGGCGTGGTTTGAAAGCGATGTCTGTTGTAAACAAACGAGGCGTGAGACCTCATTATAGTGGACCTACAAAAAGTTTGTTACAAGGTCTACAAGTACGTGTCAAGCATTAATAGCCCAAATGTAGTTTTATGCAGATGAGTTTGGGCTGGTTGGCAGTAATGGTGCTATTAAAATGAACCAGGTCCTGCTAGAAACCCCTCCTCCTCACCAATCCTCTCTTGAAAATTATATATTGCCCATGTTGTAGTTGCTGAAAAGGACTAGTTTATTTATGACACCTCGCGTAGTGTTTTGTTTTTATTTAGGCTAGTTGGACCTCATTTATACCTCAGTGGAGTTTGAAGACCACGCCTGCGGACTCGTGTTTCAATAATGGACAACGCAGTGTCATTAGCACTGTTTATTAAAACATCTTAGTAATCTTCATATGCATGAGAGTCGAGCTGGTAACAATACAACTAATATTTTCCCTAAGCGCCTTAATGGCTATTTTGCATTTATTAACTGAAGAGTGGACAAGGTAACCAAGCAACAATTTGTCGTCCTTTTTTGGCGAAACCAGTTGGACCCCAAAGAATTACTGCAGCTATGCAATATAGGGATACCACAATTAAAAGTGGATGCAGTAGTTACTACCTATAGTCATCATCATCCTCAAACAACCAAACAACTATTAACCCTTTTCACGCCTAGGACAGACTCTGGTATCCATCTTTATCCCTCAGATTGGACACATGGGGTACATATGGACAGGGCCGTAACGAGGGCGTGGCGAAGAAGGTGGCCGCCACGGTTGAAACTGGTTTGGGGCGCAAAATGTTTAAGTTTTTTGTGATTATTGGGTTACGGGCAAGCTAAAGTTAGACACTTGCCACAGGCGCTTCATACCCCCGTTACGGCACTGCATATGGACGATATTTTTACGCAACCGGCTGCCTACGTCGCCGTCGGTCTAATGTTGATTGAAAAAGCCCGCCTCGGTGGCCCAGTGGGTAGTCTGAGCAGGGTTGTAGCAAGGCTGAGAACCCGATTACGAATATAGATGGGGTATGTGCACAAAATTGTGCTTCCAAAACACTAACGATTGGAACATAGACTGCTGCATGTTCGTGAGTTCGCCACCAAAACTAGAGTTTGCGAACTGTCTTTTGACTGAGGGGACCGGCGAAACCGTACCAATTCCTTATCTATTTTCTGGCAGTCATTGACTTCGTTTCATTGGTGTTTTAGGGCCCTTCAACTACATTGGTCATTAGACCCCAGTCCACTGTGCAGTTCTAATGCAGAGACTGCTGTTACGGCGATTTTTGGATATTAGCAGTACCCAGTGTTACCTAGCTGGGTTGCGTTGCTTAATTTCAATGATCTGACAAGAACTGGTGTGTCCAACGCAATGGTGTAGAGCAGTGGTGGCGAACCTTTTTTTGAAGACAGGCCACAATAACTTGAAAAAAAAAAACAAAAAAGTTGTCCGTGGGTCAGGTGCAAGCGCTATTTAATTTTATGAATAAAAATAAATTATTATTGATAATGAATGCAGTTTATTAAAGTAGCAAATAGGGACCATCATCATCATCATAATACCCTTATCCCACCTGTGGCAGGGCCGGGTTTGCGTACGGACAACCTGCTGTCACGTGCTGAACCTGGGTCACAGGTTCGCCACCATTGGTCTACGTAGAGGTGTGGAGGATATAGGAAAGGTGAGGGGAAAATAGCAGCGCCCAACGTTCACTCTTAGCCCCCCATGGTGGTACTAACTTGGATTTGTGTTGCTTAACCTTAGTGGTCTGACAGGAACTGGTGTGTCCAACGCAACTCTGGTGTGGCCAATACAACTCAAGCGTAGTGTCTGTGCAGTCTCTGCATAGTTGAAGAACCCTAAAACACCAACAAATCAAACAATCACCTCGTCCCTGTAACATGGTTTCCAAGCCTTGTTGCACCCGTCCCAGAAACATGGTCTCCAAGCGTTGTTGAGCGCCTGTTTTGCGTTGGAAATACCATTTCTCATCTGATAACTGAAGTTAAGCGATGCATCCCCAGCTATTACTGGTATGGGTGGCCGTTTGGGAACACTGGGTACTGCTAATATCAAAATCGTAGTAACGTTGTAGCGTCTGTGGAGCAGACTCTGCATTAGAACTAAGCATTGGATGGGGCTCTAATGACCATTGTACTGTAGTTGAAGGCCGTAAAACACCAACAAAACTAATCCAAGCTTTTTGATTTATATTATGGATTGGTTCCATTTGAATTGGTTGGGATGTATATTACTGAAGTGGGATATATAACCCAACCCTATATTATAGAGACCTTCATTGTCGATTCATAAATTTCGATAACAGAAGGCTGGTGCTCTGAGTGCTGACAAAACGATTAAACTGATGACTGATCCCTGATCCGCCTCGCGTTTCACCTGACCCCCAAAATTGTACCCGAATAAAGGTTGTTGATTGATGGAGGGGAAGTCACTGTGCAACCCACGTTTGAAACGACAACCGCAACTGCATTTTGGAATTAGAATTAATCAATGGATTATTGGAATCAATCCTGTGTCTTGGTGTAATAAATGGTCCTGAAAAGACCAAATCAGATTGGCGTAACGAACGAAGACCGTTTTGTTACCTGAATAACAGTCTACCTGTAAGAATGGTCTTCGACACCGTAAAACGTGAGTTTGAAAAGGTCTTTTTTTTCAGAAGGGACCGACCGCATTTTCAATGAATCATAAATGAATTATGGATTTCGGTGGATTAAACTCCAATAGGAACGACCTTCGAGATGCTGCTCTAATCTGAACTTGGAGTTTTGTATTCGGCGAGACTGTGAGTGACATACAGTCTATAATGGTATCCATTAATTCCAGAAATCGTTTAAAATGCTATTCTTCTGATAAACTACTGTTGGAACCTGTCTCGGCGACTCAGTGGCTAGTGTACATGACTTCGTGAGCCCATGGTTGCAGGGTCGATTCTAGTCAAAACAACATGGTGTTTTTCATTTTAGGGAACCTACCGTCGCGACAGTAGGTTCCCTAAACCGACGCGTCGGTTGGAAAGTAAGGCCTTGGCCCAGATACACAATTCTACATCATCATCCCATCTATCGCAGGCTTGAGTACTACAGCAGAGGTAATGGGCTATGTCCGAGGTAATGGAGATTTAGGTACTGTCAACTTATTTTCTTGTTGGTGGCAACTTAGTTCATGGATGTTAGAGGGCGAACACCTACCCCTTGGCCATTTACACATATAACTTACAGTCAGGCCCGGTCCTATAGGTTCGGCCGCCCGCGTGCAGTTATGTCGAGGCAGCCCGAAAGAAATCGTTAATTTGTTCTCATTTTCTTGTTTGCCAAGCAACAGAAACTCATCACGTTTTTTCCGCCTATGGCAGTGTCGGGTACTCATCTTGTCCCTCTGAATGGACACAAGGGTGAGATATTGAACAGTGGTTTTCCACAGCAGATTGCGGATCAAACCTTCAACCCCTGTGCTTATTTATCGTCGGTCTACTGTTTGTTGGGGCATCCTACACCTGGAAATTTTGTCTCATCTGCCCTTTGCATAGCAGGGAGGGTTCTTTTACGTGTGCCAATGCTATTTTACACCACACGGGACCTCGGTTTTACTTCTCATCCGAAGGAAGGCGTACTTGGGGATCTCTTTCGCCCGAAAGAAGCCAACCCACCACGGTCTAGTGTCGATCCTAGAACCACTGACGTTGTTACTGAGCCCGTCCAGCATCAATGCATTCAAAGTTTCGTGTTACTTGTAAATTGGAGAAGGTTGCCCTAATTAGGGCGGCCGCCCGCGTTCTTTGCACACTTTGAACCTATGGACGGACCGGCCCTGCTTACAGTTAAACTTTTCTAGTCGGTCCACACTTCGGGATATAGAAAGGTGGACCCATCGGAGGGGGGTGGACCGATAGAGGGGGCCCGATAGAGACGTTTCACTGTATTTTGCTTTCGGTAAGTGGAGTCCAGTGGTTAGGACATGGTAGTAAAATAAATCTAGCTGAAATACAAGTCCTGCGGTGGATGGATGGGGTGTCGAGAGCGTACAGAATTAACAGTGAATATGTTAGGGGTACCTTGAGGTGGGGTACACCGCGGAAAAGATGAGAGAGAGAGTGGACTGAGGTTGTATGGATATGTGATGAGAAGAGGGGAGGAGGCGCTTGTTCTGTCCATCATGGGGATGTAGGTTATTGGAATCACCAAGGGCAGGAGAAGACCTAAGTAGACGTGAAAGCAGGTTGTACGAAGGGACAAGATAGTGTGTCAGGTGGATGGGAGGAACTGGAGTTAGGATGGGAGGGAGGAGTTAGGATGGGAGGGAGGAGTTAGGATGGGAGGGAGGAGTTAGGCTTGAGTGGAGGGCTAGAACTCGCACATCCGATCCTGCGACAGGTGGGATAAGGGTATAATGATGATGATTGCATGTATATTTTTACTTCCAGTTAATAGAATAGAAAGGGATCACGTCAATTTGGCGCATGACGATTTGGCGTAGTCAATTTGGCGTACATACACATTCGGCGTATGACAATTTGGTGTAATCAATTTGGCGTACATACACATTCGGCGTATGACATTTTGGCGTACATACACATTCGGCGTATGACATTTTGGCGTACATACCAATTTGGCAACTGTCATAACCAGTGGCAGATCCAGGATTTTCGTCGGGGGGGGGGGGGGGGGGTGGAGCTAGGGGGGGGGGGGTTGAGCTAAACCTCACATATTATGCAAATATAAGTTTATATGTGCAACCCCCAAAAACCCCATCCTAGATCCGCGCATGCTCATAACAGTCATTGCAACGGTCCCGTATGACACAGTTGGGTTTGTAGGGGAAACCGGGGCAAGTGGACGATACTAAGAGTTTTCAAATTAATTTTTCACTTTTCTTTCGAGATAAAATGTTTTACTGTGCTGAGATACTTAGAATGCTCCTTTATTTATAATTTAGTGATTTAAAGTGAAACATTTTTTGATATCTTCAAGGTGATTTTATAATTTTTAATGAAGAATGTAAAATTCGTCATCTTGCCCCAGACCCGGGGCAAGATGACGGCCACTGGAAAGTAAAAGAAATTGGTAAATTCTCCGAATTCTATTATTGTGCCCTTATTTCTTTTATAGTAAAATAGGATTAGGCATTATTTATTACATTGATAAAGGTAAATGAACTAATATTTTTAATTTTTGTTGTGAATAATAAAAAAGCATTAAGACTAAAAGTTAAAATCGAAGTAAATAGTAAATCGAATTTATTGTCAACTTAAAAGTTAATGTTTCTAGTTAAAAATAATCAGAGGTAAGCTGTCCACCACAAAGAAGATGCCAGTTAACAGTGAGGGTCAAGATGGTGAGTTCGTCAACTTGCCCCAGCAACAATTTTAAAATTTAAGTATTATAGCAATAAGTTTAAAAAATTATTTTAATAATGAATACTGAATATGAATAGCCCGTTGTCTAAGGTAGATCAAAATGCTATTAGATATTTCTATAGCTAACCTCTATATTAATTAAATCTTATTTCCAAAATTTGGTTTCATATAGCACACAGCAGGAAAACAGTGAAACTCATGTAAATAATATAGTAATGGCAACAGTGCCTTGACAAAATGATTTTTTAGTGTCTAGTCATGAGGAGTACTAGTAGTATTCATATGATGCTGCTAACTATCAGGAAAATCGCTAATTAAGGCATTAGTCATCTTGCCCCACTCGTCATCTTGCCCCGGTCTCCCCTATGTGTTTTAGGGCCCATCGACTTCAAAGGTCATTAGGGCCCTATAACACAGTTATGGTAGGCATTCATTGTTCTATACAATGTTCTATGACTGTTGAAATATGTTGTTAAGACCGTTGCAATTTTGTACGCCAAATTTGTATGTACGCCAAATTGTCATATGCCAAATTATATATGCGCCAAATTTGTATGTACACCAAATTGTTATGCGCCAAATTGACATAGACCCGAATAGAAAACACCAAAATCAGCTACAGCTTCACTTCCCATCGTGGTGTAACAGCGTGGCAGGACTCACAAAATGCCAGGGGCCGCCGGCATGAGGGCGCCCGGTCCCGTGGTATAGATAACTACAAAAACATATCATTTTCAATGCTGAAAATGTAGATTCTAAAGCACTTCAGTCCAAAACCACAGATCTGTCGCAAACATCGAGCTTAATTCTTTCAGGACCCCAGTTTAGAAATATGCCAACGGCCTCACATTATGTTTTTCCGCCACTGAGTTAGGCCTTCCCACCCACCTGAAAGAAGCTGGGGCGGCTGTATTGCATTGATCTTGTCTGATCACTGAAGTTAAGCAATGCAACCCCAGTTAGAACTAACATCGGTGGCCACTTGGGAAAACTGGGTACGCCCAATACCCAAAAATCGTCTAAACGGCGTTGTATCTGTGCAGACTCTGCAGTAGAACTATGCCGTGGACGGGACTGCAATGAGCGTTGCAGTTGAAGGGCCCTAAAACACCAACAAATCAAAACTTGAAAGAAGCAACTTGCTTTGCCCAGGATTGACCCTTCAATTCCCTTACCAAAGAAAATCGACTGCCGTGAAGCTTTTGTCGCCCAGCCGCCATCATAAAGGCAGTAAAGTAATTGTCGTAATTTTCAAATGTTTAAAATAAATAAAGGAATCGTTGATAAACGAAACTGTTTCTCGTGGAGGAAGTGCTGCCCTCAAAAGAGTCGGTTTTAGGGCCCTTCAACTACAAGGTCGTTAGAGCCCCGTCCACTGCATAGAGACTGCACAGACACTACAGCAACGCTACGATTATTTGGTGTTAGCAGTACCCAGTTTTCCCATGCGGCCACCCATGTTAGCACTAGCTGGGGCTGCGTTGCTTGACTTCAGTGACCTGACGTAAACTGGTATGTCCAACGCAATACAGCCGTTCCCTCCAAAGGGCAGACTGCCTTCTCCCAGCTGTGATCAGCGTTAAGTAATTATCAACGAATTTTGGCATTCACTTGGTATTTGACTGCTTAAAAATGTTATCCAATAGATGGCTATGTTGCACACTCCAGGGGGATTAACTGGTAACAACCCTGCCATTGGTGGAAAGAGGGTGATTAATGATAGTGACGGTGAGGATAAATTAGAAAACAATTGCTTTACATGAACGGTGTTTCAAACTGTAAACTGTTGTTGCCAAATGCCACAGTTGTGCAGGCAAATGGGTTATGTAGGCTCGACCACTCCTTCATTAGGCCATCTGTCTTTTCATCCGTACGACAGAGGCAGGTTTTTTGAATGTCATTTAGTCTTGTGCACTCTGTAGCCTTGTTTGGTAACTACATACTTAGAGCATCTGCCCCTTTCTGCATCTAATTCAAATGGGGATTTATTTATTCTGGAGCAATTCTTCGTCTACTTAGGTGAGCCCGGAAGAAATGAATACGTAATTAAGTGGTTTGCAGATCTCACCTTAATCTCTTTTTCTCATGCTGCCTACTAATCTGTTCCCTAAAATAAACTTGGGGGAGGGGGAAGGGGATTAGATTACTGTTTAAAGTGGCGATGCGCGACTTGCATGACGATCGACGACTTAACGGGGCTAAAGCCGAGTTTCCAAAAATAATTTCACAGATATTGAATGAATCTCATTATGAAATTCGTGCAGATGGAGATAAGTTTTGAACGGGATACATTTAGTCTTTGCCGAGAGTGCTTTTGCTCATTCAATGGCAATTGTCAAGTTCAGAGAGGGCGTTTATCAAACAGCTGAATTGAACTTAGATTTGATCGTAGGCTTTTTATAGTTTCTATTTTGCATCGGATTGAATTTAATTTTCAGTTTTCCTTAGCAACGATACTCAACTTCACAAACATGTGAGTCTTTCGACAGATTTCTCAACAAAATGCATACCCAGCCAAGAAGGTGTGTCACATTTTCGGGGAATCAGAATATTTCAGTGCTGTTGGTTGAATCTAAATTGTTTCCATTACCGTCAGTTTTAACTTTTTCAGATTATGGCTAGGTCAGGTACCTATTTGTCTCACTTTAGCCTGAAGCAAGGGTGAACTATTCAACGGTATATTTATGCACTCAGCCTCCTACCTAAACCTGAAACCCTTCGCAGTATTTACGAGAGCGGCTTATTGAGTTGAACACACCAGTTCTCATCTGATAACTGAAGTTAAGCAATGCAACCCCAGGTAGTACTAATATGAATGGCCGCTTGGGAAACCTGGGTACTGCTAATAGCCGATAAACGTCGCAGTAATATAGTGTCTGGGCAATTTCTTTACTAGAATTCTAATTGAATACACTGCAAGCAGTCCTGATAGGCCAAATTAGCAGTGGTGAGAATGACTCTCATTCCTAATTTCTAACCCATTGAAAACCCCAAGGAACCTGAAGCATAACATCTATTCTGCCATATATTCTCTACCTGACTTAATTGTCCCTTCTTGCAGAAAGTTCTTCACACCCTATACTCTGCGAGGGATAAGCTGACAACTGGAGAATCCTCGTACCTTATTTTCAACAGTCTGCTAAGAAGCTTATTGCTGGCAGATACCCGCCTCTGACGTAGTGAGTCCCACCCAAATTCTGCGATGATGTCTGAGACACTCAGCCTAAGAGAGAAGCGATGTTGCACAATTTTTGCTGCCCTCCTCCCAAGATGCCTAATGGGAAACCAAATTGGACTACAGTACTCTGCAACTGGCCATACCAGTGAAAAATAGGCTAATTCTTTTAGTTCCTTTGCGCTGTTCCAGCGCTCTTCTAACCAAACGGAGGGCACATCCAGCCATTCCAATCAATTTGTCAGTGTGCTCCTTACAGGTGTCTTGAGTGTTTAGAATAAGTCCAAGGTGCTTATGGGTCTCAACCGTATTAACCCTCACACCACTTATGCAATAAGTAAAATCAAGTGTGAAGTGCGAGTTTTCCCAAGCGGTCACCCATGCTAGTACTAGCTGGGATTGTGTTGCTTAACTTCAGCGATCAGGCGAGAACTGGTGTTTCCAACGCAATACAACTGCTGCTTCTCCACTCGCACCAAGGGCTTCTTCGTTAAAGCACTTTCTCCATTGACACTAGGGGCTTCGTCATTGGGACACTTGTGGTTTCCGAAATGCTTGGAAGATTCTTCGTTAATCGTTAGGACACTTCCGCCATCAACCCAGAAGGGTTTGTTCGTGGCAGTTTTGCTTCTGCTAACTCCAGCACCGATCTTTCGTTGAGACAGTTTTTCTCTATCTCCAGGAGGGTTTCTTTGTTGTGGCACTTGCCCTACACTGATGTCAGTGGGGATTCTTCACTGAGGTAGTTTAACTAAACTGTCGAGATGAGGACTTTTTTCATTGGGACACATTTCCTGCCGACACCAAAGGGCTACTTTGTTAAGGTACATTTTCTCCACTGACGCCATGGAATTTCTTTTTGGGAAATTCACCAATCCAAAAGGAGGTTCTCTGTTGAACTTTTCCTTTTCTTCCTCCTGCGCCATTGATTTCCTTCATGGTGTTTTCCTATACCAACGACAGGACAGCATTATTGCTACACTGTTGGCAGGGAATTTTCTTGTTGATACTCTTATCCTGAACCGACACAGCCAGTAAACCTACTATCGCTGTGTTAATGATAAGTTTCTCCCAAAGTGTCTATAAATCTGTTAAATGAAGTAGTGTCAATTCTGTACCAGTTTTTGAGTCTACTACTTTGGGGAACCGTAGGCGCCTCATTCTTTAAAGCTCTTGATACAGTATATCCAGTAAAATTATTAACCACAGAGAGCTGTTATGTCATTACATCAATGACCGACTCCTAGGGCCGGATTTAGAAGAAGAGAGACCCTAGGCTATTCCACCTTCCATTTTCAATTGTTTTAAGTCATATATGACAGATAGCAATACTAATGGATGGAGGCCCCTCTAGATCTTGAGGCCCTAGGCTCAAACCTAATTAGCCTTTAGGTAAATCCGGCACTGCCCACTAAACACGCAAAGTTCTGGAAAGTTCTGCCAGGGGAGGACTGTAGGCCACCCATTTGTTCCGTCAAACCTAGAAACAAACGGAATATCTATTGGGCAGTATAGTTATGCAGCCGGCTGTCAACCTAACGCTGTAACTCCTATGGCAATTTATCATCAGCCTACTTTTATTCAATGCGGCTCATTGTCTCCTCCAACGCCAGGAAGGCGAGCTCATGCACCCGGGAATTCTACCGATCCGCAAATAGCATGTGGAAAGAGTTGTTTTGTGTTCAAGTGACACCGTACATACTACATGGAGCCACGGTGTTTCGGATTCAACGCACTGTTAGTCTGTAGTATCGCAATATCTCTTTCGTCCGATTGGAGCTACCCCATGTCGATCTAGTAACGAACCTGGGAATTTCACCGTCTTGCACGTATATATTTCATTCCATGTAGAACAGGTCATTTATGTTTAGTGGTTACTTTCTACGCCCCTTCAGAAGGCCACAGTTTCACTTACTTTCGATGAGTTGTTGTTGTTTTAGGGCCCTTCAACTACAAAGGTCATTAGAGCCCCGTCCACAGCATAGTTCTGATGCAGAGACTGCACAGACACTACACTAATGCGACGATTTTTGGGTATTAGCAGTACCCAGTTTTCCCAAGCGGCCACCCATGTCAGTGCTAGCTGGGGTTGCGCTGCTTACCTTCAGTGATCAGACGAGAACTGGTGTGTCCAACGCAATTCGCCGCTCCCCCTTTCGATTAGAGGTGCACTGTGTGATTTTTCTCTCGCGCTGTAAAGAAATCACCAACCTTGGAGAGGGTGGAAGCTTATGATGTGGACTCTCGAATCAAGTGCGCTACTACCTATTGTTGTTGTTTGTTGGAGTTTTAGAGCCCTTCAACTACAAAGGTCATTAGAACCCCGTCCACAGCATAGTTCTTATGCAGAGACTACACAGACACTACACTAATGCGGCGATTTTTTGGTATTAGCAGTACCCAGTTTTCCCAAGAAGTCACCCATGGTAGTACTAGCTGGGTTTGCGTTGCTTAATACAGCCGCTTATAACATTACGTGGGCAGCCGGCTAAATGGAATACGTTCCCGCCCGTTGGTTCTCTGTTTCATTGGGGAAATTGGGTCCCTAAACCTGTTTTTGGAGAGAATGTTGTTGTTGTTTGTTGGAGTTTAAGGTCCCGTCAACTACGAGGTCATTAGAGACCCGTCCACTGTATAGTTCTAATGCATATACTGCACAGACACTACACTAATGCGACGATTAATGGGTATTAGCAGTACCCAGCTTTCCCGAGCGACCACCCATGTCAGTACTAACTGGGCTTGCGTTGCTTAACTTCAGTGATCAGACGAGAACTGGTGTGTCCAACGCAACTCGCCGCTCCCTTTTTGGCGGGAAAAGAGTTTGGATTGATGAACACTAAGCAGCTTATTGCCAGGTTCCAGTACCGACGATTTACACATAAAGCAACTCCTAACCCTTTCCCGCTTATGGCAAGGTCGGGTACCCATTTGTCCCTCTGAATGGACACAGGGTGATATATTGGTCATAGTGTTTTCTGCAGCCGGTTGCGGGCCAAAGCTGCACCCCTACGCTTATTTATCATCGGTCTAGTGTTCGTTGGGGAAAGCTACCGACGCCAGGGGTCGAGCTCCTACACCTGGAAATTTTGCCTCATCTACCCGTTGTGCAGTAGAGAGGGTTCTTTTACGTCAAGTGCCATCGTACACCCACACGGGACCTCGGTTTTACTTCTCATCCGAAAGAAGGCACACTCGCGGCTTCTCTCTCGCCCGAAAGAAGCCGACCCACCACGGCCCAGTATCGAACATAGAACTACTGGCGTAGTTGCCGAGCGTGCTAACCAGTACGCCACCATGGCGGGTTCGACGATTTACACATCAGAGGAATAAATGGAGTATTGCAGTATAAAATCAGATTTGCAGAAATAGAGGCTGATCTAGTACTAACATGGGTGGCCGCTTGGGAAAACTGGGTGCAGCTAATACCCAAAAATCGTCGCATTGGTTTGTGTAGTCTCTGCATTAGAACTAGGCAGTGGGGCTCTAATGACCTTGTAGTTGAAGGGCCCTAAAACACCAATGAAACAAAGGAAGCAGAAACAGAATGATATACTGTATGTAAAGTAAGAGGACAATGTGAAATCATCCAATTCTGGTTTTATACCGGAGTTGAAATTTTCTTTGTTGCCTCTTTATTCAATTGAAAGAGGCCTTTGTAGTTTTCTTATGTATTGGAACAGATTTCATTTTCGGGTATTTCGGTGCAACAAATTTAGGACGCGTTAAAATAAATCCTATAAAATGATAATTGGGTTGTTTTCGTTTGAAAATTGTGAAAACTGGAAATTTATGACATAGTTTAAGTGAGAGAGAGCAAAAGTTCATTGAGCCTTGACACGTAGTTAACAATTACTATATGTTAATTGGTTTGAAAAAGCAATACTCTCACTATGATTGCGAAACATCAATTTCGTTTATGTTGAAATTGTCTGACCTCTGACCACATAAAAGTATTTTTTGATTAAGAAGGAATTTTTGACTGACTCGATTGCCGAATTCGTCCACTAGTGTTCCAGAGAACACGATGAATCCGAAATCGTTCGTCAGTGTTCCAGACAAGAAAGCATGTGTCCGCAAAATTTTCACCAGTGTTCCAGGGAACATGATGTATCCGAAAACGTTCACCTGTATTCCAGGGAGGATTATGGGTAAGAAAACCTGGAACACTGGTGTTGCGAGGAATACGATGTGTCCGAAAACGTTCGCTATTGTTCTAGGGAACATGATGTGTTCGAAAACGTTCACCAGTATTCCAAGGAAAATGATGGGTGAGAAAACATTCGCCAGTATTCCAGGCAGAAAACGTGTCCGTAAGCATTCACCAGTGTTGCAGGGAACATGATGTGCCTGAAAACGTTCACCAGTGTTTTAAAGAACATGATGAGGTCGAAAACGTTCACGGGTGTTCCAGGGAACATGGAGTGTCCAAGAACGTTCACAGGTGTTCCAGAAACTATCATAAAGTGCCCAACATTATCTACCAATATTTAAGCGATCGCATTTTTTGAAAACTACTTCCAGTTTTTGAGGAGCTTTATAGTGTCCCAGGAAACAACGTTGTGTTCGCTAGTTCTACAATTGTTCCAGAGAACATCATATTGTGTTCGAAGACATTTCCCAGAGTATCAGTCGTTGTGTGCTCATCAGAATGTTAGTTGTTTTCGGGGGTTTCTGAGCATCTTTAATGAAAATGGCATTTGCTATGTCAGTTACATTCGCATAGAGGTGTACTGTACATACTGCACATACATCCCGTGTGTTTGGGAAGACAGTTGGAAGCAAAAACAAATTAACAATGTTTGAAGACATTCTCCAACAACGTTTCCTTGGTTTTAAGAGCATTAGATGAAATTCATAGAAATGAAACTCTTAATTTCATGGTGGTCTTGAGAGTGTTAAATGGTTAAAAGAGAAACCCTTGCTGCAAGAGACCTACTGTATAGTGTTAACTGACAAAGTGATTTCTGAATGCTGCTGACCACCAAAATTGATGCCATTTTGGATAGGTAAGCTTTTAAATTGATAGATTACTTGTTGTTGGACAAAGATTCTCAGTATTAAGGTGTGAAAAATTCGGTTTTGTGATGATGTCAATGACCACATGGGGAATGTTGCCAACATGACAGCAGATTAGGCACGCAGTTGTTGTTTGGGGACAAAAACACGATCTCCCCTAGTGTCCCTTCTCTTTTTCTGGACGGTCTATTATAAGACACATGCCCTTAGAGTAGTCTTAATGAGATAATTTACTTGGCCATTACCTTAAATTCTGTTCTGACTTTGTGTTGTAGTCAGTTCCGGTCCTAACATTTCATTTGCGTCATTTACAATGGGCACCCTACGGTCACTTTGCAGGAGACTGTGGGCAGATTTGATAAAGACAAGGAATCCACGCTGTTGAAGTGTAACGTTGAGGTATTGTGTTGGTCCTAAGTCAAAAAATTCTTCGCTGCCACTCACCTCCTTCCTCATATAACAACGGGTCGTTGTGTCCATCTCTTTTCTCACTGTTCATTCAATTTACACTGCAGTCGCCATATTTGGCCTCCTTCCATGATGTTGTTACAACTGGCAATAAAAAGTTGTTCTCCTTTTTTTTTGTAGAAGAAAGAGGTGTGGAGGATGGGGAGCAGTACAGGGGCAAAAATTTATCACTTAGTGGTCCTAAAGATGTGGTATTGACGTCAGGCATGTGAAATAAATCATATAAACGTGAGTTATTCTATGGGACTCTCGTTGAACTCCTTTTGAAGGTTTTTTTTCGATGGGAGGGGGGTGAGAAAGGGCATGGAAGGAGGTTGTTTTTGTTTAATGCTAGCATATAAATCTTTTTTCGGGAGTATTCATTGTTGTAAAATGGTGGTGGTCGGTACTCCAAATGGCCCTCAAAAGTAATTTTTGAATAATAGGACCTTCAGGGAGTGCTACTGAATTGCACTAGGGGGAATTTATTTGTGAAAGAAGTCACTTTGGATCAGGGATTGGTCCTTTTAATTATTCATAAGAATTTTATTTCAAATAAAAACGGTTAGGGCCATGTTGCTGTTTAGTTTTGTTCTACAACATGTGTAAAGACGGATCTCCCCATCAGCTGCGTACAAAACGATCGCAAATGCTAAAATGGCCTGCGTACGTGATACATTTTGGGTGTAAATGTCACGGGCACACAAACAAAAAGGTTAGTGGGAACGTCACAGAATGTTTGCAGGTTGCTGTTTTTGGGGGATTCGTAACACTTTTCAGTGCAAAAAAATCATTTGTTACACAACCCCAGTATAAACCCGACCCGCCTCGGTGGCATAATAGGGTAGCGTGCTCGATTTACTGCGCCAGTGGTTCCAGGTTCGATACTGGATGGAGGTGGGCTGGCTTCGTTCGGGGGCGAGACAGGCATCAACTGTGCCTTCCTTCTGAGTAGATGTAAAACTGAGGTCCCATGTGGTGTACGATGGCATTTCCACTCTCTTTACTATGCAACGGGTAGATAAGGCAAAATTTCCAGGTATAGGGGCTTAAAAACGTACCACCCCCTGCACACAAGGGAGAGATGCACACTTGTGGGGGGGCAGCGGAGGATGATCCGCAAGACATTATTATATGCAAGACGGAGTGGTCATTAGATGGATAAGAGGAAGCCCGATCAGGAGTGGGGCAGAATACGAAATGAGTGGTAGGACCTTTGCCCTTTGACCTCAGCTTCCTCACTGGGATACGTTCCCTGAGGCGACGAAAGAGGAACCCTAGGGTGTTGAGCTTGGCAACCAGAGCATCCCTCTGGGGCACAAAGGACAGAGGGTGTCAAAGAGGACTCCTAGAATGCTCAGTGGAACACAGTGCTGCTCAGACAGACCCACACCTGGTGAGGGCCAAAGTACAAGGGTCTTGGTTTTTTCCCCATGAAGTTTGAGTCCCCACCCAGCATACCAGGTGGAGAGGCATGCCATAAGGGCTGGAATTGACTGGATTGCATTGGCAACTGCTGGCAAGGATATCACCTTCCCAAAGAAATTATCATCAGCATAGGACCATATGGCCCAATCGGAGCATACTGAGGGAAGCACAGCTGTTGCAAG
Organism: Trigoniulus corallinus; assembly: GCA_013389805.1. Lineage (NCBI taxonomy): Eukaryota > Metazoa > Arthropoda > Diplopoda > Spirobolida > Trigoniulidae > Trigoniulus > Trigoniulus corallinus. The sequence goes on along the minus strand of JAAFCE010009126.1, from coordinate 26,221,589 downwards.
ATTAAAAAGGAGTGGGCCCATGACAGAACCCTGGGGGACTCCCCTCACAAGAATCCGTTGTGGAGCAGAGGGGCCCACCTTAACCCTTATGTCCATACCCGGAATGTTTGACATTGTTCAATAGCCAGGTACCTGGGTACCCATACTGAAATAAATGGAATTCAGGCAAACATATGTTTCAACATGCATGTATTTCTGAAGCTATCATATTTCTTGATACATGACAGCCCATAGATGGTCTTTACCCATTGCTCTACTGAAATCTTTTGACCATAGGCAGCCAACCTTTTGTGCAACTAGCCTTTCCAGTCATTATCAACCCAATAACCCATTGTGCTGAACATTCAAATACACCCGTTTCATGCATTTGGTGTCCCACACAACATTAATTTCTTAGGAATTATCATCATCGTATCCTTATTCCACCTGTGGCAGGATTGGGTCAGGGGGTTCTAGCCAGAGACAGATCCAGGGGGAGCAATGCAGCAATTGCTCCCCCTCCATGTCTCAATGGGGCACAAATTTCATCTGATGAATTATTCAATTTTGCATCTGATGATGCCTTTTCCCATTGCTATACTACCAGTCCAACAGTTGCTGTCCAATCCAGTCTGCTAAACCACTGAGATAGGACACTGTCTGAGAGGCAGCAGAGGAACTATTGTAACTGCTAACTAGATGTATACCAAAGGATTCTGAATATTTAAAAATATTTGGGGCACACATTTTGAAGTTCTCCACCCTGATCCACCCTTGGATCTGCCATTGGTTGTAGCTCTCCACTCCTGCCTAGCTCCAAACTAGTCCCAAGTTGGTTTTGATTCTCCCCTACCCTTCTTCTTGCCTCTTCATGATACTTGGCCATACCACAGGCATCCAGTCATCATCATACCCTTTCCCTGCCTGTGGCAGGGTTACGTTTGTGGGTTGCATCCCTCCACTCCCAACTATCTACTACCAGGTCCCCATTCACCACATAAACTACTGCATCAACGTCTGCTTTTGGTCTTCTCCTACCTTGGGTGCTCCCACCTGCATTCTCATAACGTACCTAATGAGCTCCTCCCCTGCTTCTTTGGATATTCATCCAGATCAATATACCCTCCCTTATTCTTTTCCACGATGCCCATCACCCACAAGCTACATCTAATATACTTATTCCCAATTCCATCAGCTATCAAAATCCCACTCATGCACTGTATCATTCACATCTCAGCTACTGGCATTCTATTTTTGTGGTTGTTCCTTTAATACTAATAAATTATTCTTACTGATGAAAATTAAGTATTAAAGAATTATTTATTCAATAATTTGCATTTATTTCAATATCTTTATATGAAAAACTGTATTTTTCTACATGAATTTTGCAAAATAGACTATTGGGTACCTGCTTATTGAACAACGCCAAAATCAACTTCAAAGCCAATTTTAACCAAATAGTTAAGTTATTATTACCAAAAACTGAGATGAATCAACTCATAACAAATGAAAGTATGGGGAATCAGCAATATAGAACAATATCTGTTTTCAAAATAAAGTTATTTCAACTCAAAGTCAAAATGGATACCCGGGTATGGACATAAGGGTTAATGCTGTAGCCATCCAAATATGACACTAACAGGTTAACCAGGAAAGGATATTTAAGGCTTCTGGACAGGGCTGCAATAAGCCCTTGGTGGTCAACCAAGTCAAACGCCTTGGGTGACGTCTGTTTTGAGTACCACAAAAGTCTGTCTAGTAGCCCAGGCATCAAGAATGGCAAGGAAAATAGCCAAAATGGCAAAAGTCACTGATGAGTGAGGCCTAGCACTGAACTGCAATGAGGGAATCACAGCAAGGATGGAGTCCCAGACGAGGTCATAGACCCACAATTCCAAAAGCTTAGAGAGCGGAGAGAGGATTGCAATGGGCCGAAAACCTGCAGAAGGCCCACCCTTGGGGACTGGCACAATGAATGCCGACTTGAGGGAGGAGGGAACAACACCATGCACCACACACAGGTTAATTCTAGCTTTTCTATTTCTAGCAGTAGCCAGTTTTCCCAACCGACAAACCCATGTTAGTACTAGCTGGGGTTGCATTGCTTAACTTCAGTGATCAGATGAGAACTGGTGTCCAACACAATGCTGACAGTTCTGATGCTTACTCTGCACAGACACTACGTTGTTAAGACGATTTTTTGGGTAAGTTACTAACTATTTGTTTGTTCGAGTTTTATGGCACTTAAACTACAAGGCTGTAAAGTCCCGTCCACCACATAGTTCCAATGGAGAGACTGCAAAGACGCTACACTAATGCGACGATTTTTTAGTATTAGCAGTACCCAGTTTTCCCAAGCGATCACCCAAGTCAGTACTAACTGGGGTTTTCTAGCAGAGGAAAAGAAATCAAATAAAAAAACGTGGTTTTCACCGAATTGTCGCATTCTCCCAACTGTCGTTCACCCAATTGTTGGGACACCAGAGACGATATGTGGTTAGTATAAATCTAGATAGAAAATTGTGGTAAGGAGTTTTACCATAGTTAAAAAACAAATAGCCAGTTAATGTTAGTTTCAGTATTTTGGTGGTGAGCGGTGCTCCACCTCATCAGTGTATATGTCCCTCAAGCTGGTCTTGATGAACCCACAAAGGTTGGTTTCTGGAGGGACTTTCATGAGTTGGTGCACTTAGTAGATTCCCAGTAGGCTTTTCCCAGGTGAGACAGTGCAAATGAAATGAGCGTTTAATTATTGGTGTGGACTTTAATGGCCTTGCTTGCCAGGGTTATAGCGTGTAGAGTCATAGGGTTGAATGTGACAATTGGGTGAAACCACGTGTTCCATTTCTTATGTAGGCAAAAACAAAGGTCGTAAATGAATAGGGCCTAGGTATGTTTTCTGAAATTAGCGATGATGATGTGGAAAAATAATGGTTGTTTGGGCCGTGGCCAAAGTGGCGTGTTTCCCGAGACTTCGGGTCGCAACCCCACCCATCGACGTGTCGAAGCCATCCCGTCATTGGAGGGCAGCTCAGAGATGTAGTAGGGGATGCGTCCCTCAACCACCACGATCCGCTTTCCCCAGGAGTTCGGGTCTCCACGGTTGTCAAACATGTGGGTAGGTGTTTTCGGACGGCCACCTCCCAGAGGAGCCCACATCGACCCACACCAACTACGGTGCTCCAGGTTGGCCGTCCCTGGATCCCATGACCTGGTGCCTGATTCCCATGATTTCCTCATTAGGGTCCCAACATTCCACACCCCTAATCAGGTTTATAATCAGGGCACCCAAGCCAGACGTCTAGAACTCGCAGAATTATTGGATGGGTTACCTATGGGGAATGCTGCCCTACCCCACAGAAAACACATGATCCATTGTCTGCCATGGGAGCCGAAGTCACCACTCCCATGACATTGCGGATGCTTAATGGCCATGGCCTGCAACCCACTCGTTCACCTCTGAAAACCACCGATAATCTAAGTTTTGAATTTTGATTGTTCATTTTCCCATGTTTGGTTTTTGAATCGGGATCCCGCCCCGAAATTTGATCTGTAGGAGCATTTTCATTTCGCTCTTACCCTCTACCCATGAAAGGACTGGCTGCTTATGAGCTAACCCCTCCATGCGTGGCCAGACTCCACATTCTACCGCCTGGGGACGCGCCACGTAACAGTTTACTCAGCCCGTGTAAATGTGACCTTTTATCACCCTGAAAATCAGTATTTACCCATTGCCAGGACTGATAAAAATGTAAAATGCTCTGAGCACACTTTTCATCATGATTGCTAGCCCACTTTGCGGTTTATGACAGGGTAGGGTTCTAAGGTGCTCCTTAATAATTACAAACGCACGAACGATCAGTCTAACGGTTTATTTTGCAGCCGGTTGTTGACCTAATGTGGTAATCTTTGTTTGTTTGTGTTTTAGGGCCCTTCAACTACAAGGTCATTGGAGCCCCTTTCACTGCGTAGTTTTAATGGAGAGCCTGCACACACACACTACTGTGTTACGACGATTTTGGGTATTAGGAGTATCCAGTGGTCCCAAGCGGTCACTCACGCAAGTACTAGTTGGGTTATGTGTTTGTTTGTTGGTGTTTTAGGGCCCTTCAGCTACAAGGTGATTAGAGTTCCGTCCACAGCGTAGTTCTAATCCAGAGACTGCACAGACACTACACAAATGCGACGATTTTTTGGTATTAGCAATACCCTGTGTTCCCAAGCGGCCACCCATGTCAGTACTAGCTGGGGTTTCTTTCCTTAACTTCAGTGATTAGACGAGAACTAGTGTGTCCAACTCAATACACCCGCTCTCGAACGATGGATTGAGTCAAGCATTCGCAAAGATTTTTCCAGCATTTTACACAATGCTTATGGAGAGCTAGGTTTAGGTAGAAGAGCAATTTAGACGATACTTGATTTTTAATATGCACATGAAGTCCAGAGGCTTTCATGCAAACATTTAAATGAAATATTTGAACTAATTAGAAATGCTTTATTTGAGTTATGCCACGAAGGAGAAAGTTTAATCCTTTTGGTTGGTGGATTCTGGTTATCTGAAAAATGTTTATAAACCACATGTGGTATTACAAAGCTTGACACATATCCCTCAAATTGCCTTTTCAAGATCCAGTGCTAGCCACAATATATACAAGTCTTTCACTCGGTCTCTCTCTCCCTCTCTTCACTCAAGGGCTATAATTGAGAGTCGTACGACTAAGCCGTTGTGTTTGAGTTTTAATGAAGTTGATGGAGCTGGAATATAATTGTGTAAGCACCTAAAGTTCACAAATTGAAACGTATATGCCAAGAGATGAGCCCTCTCTCTTTCTCTCACTCTCTCTAAACGCGGTAAACAACTGTTATTAATGAAACCACATTTAGAACATAAATTACTAGATTTATTTAAATACTATGAGCTCGGTGTGGCAACGTTTGGTGTAACACCACTGTTCTTTATGATAGGCTGTGTAATTCAAGTGAAACACATTTGTGAAACACGAGTTTAATGGCGTTGAAGTTGATTGTGTAGTGGTGCAACATTTTGACCTGAACATCATCTATTTACGATGAATGTCTTTGGTGGTGATGATGATGATGACACTCCTCAAGCAAAAAAACGAAAGCAACGTCTGACCCTTTTCCCGCCTATGACAGGCTCGTATACCCATGTTGACCCTCTGAATGGACACAGAGGCGATATATTGCACAGTGTTTTCCCACAGCTGGTTGTCGACCAAAGCTGAAACTGATATGCTTATTAATCCTCGGGAATTTCACCGACGCCTGGGGACGAGCTCCTACACCTGGAAATTTTGCCTCATCTACCCGTTGCATAATAGAGAGGGCTCATTTAAATGTAAATGCCATCGTACACCACACGGGACCTCGGCTTTACTTCTCATCCGAAAGAAGGTCCACTCGGGGCCTCTCTTTCGCCCGAAAGATCCCAACCCACCTCAGTCCAGTATCGAACCTAGTACTACCGAGGCAGCTACCAAACCTGCTACTCACTGCGCCACCGAGGTGGGTTTGATGACACCCCCAAGTGCCTTTAAGAAAGTATTTGAAGATTTAATAATTATTAGTCCATCCTGGCTGCTTAGTGGCTGAAGGTCATTCCAAGGGATGCAGGGAGAGGTTTATTGCTTTGGACACACCTGTTCTCGTCTGATCACTGAAGTAGGGCAACGCTACCCCAGCTTGTTTTAACATGAGTGGCCACTTGTGAAATCTGGGTACCGGTAGTGCCAAAAAATCGTCACATTATTCTAGTGTCTGTGCAGTCTCTGCATTAGAACTATGCAGTGGACTGGGCTCTAATGGCCTTGTCGTTAAAGAGCCTTAACATTCAAACAAAAATCAGAGTAGGCTAAAAAAAGTAAATACAGCCAGGGCCCACGATTAGGGCCCATGACTACATTGCCGTCAGGGACCAGAATGGATACTAATGTAGTCTATACAGGCTCTACACTGTTACGACGAATGCGTATCAGCAGTCCTACATCTCTACATCCTACGTTCTCTACATCTCGTTCCTTCATGGTCAGTGTTGCCAGATTGGGCTACAAGTAGCGGATTAGGCTACTTTTTAAGTGTCCTTGCTACAAAAATTCAAATTGGGCGACACGCTACTTTTTGGGCTACCTTTAATTGTCTGAGAGCTATAAATATTTAAAATACGCTACTTTGTTATAGTTATACATAAAGGTGTAAAGCAGTCATCATCATAATACCCCTATCTTGTCTGTGGTAGGATCGGGTCTATTTGTTCTTGCCCGCCACTCCCACAATCTACCACCAGGTCCTCATCCACCCCACACACTACCATATCCTTAAGGACAAGCTGCACCCCCGGGTGGTTCCAGCCACCCATATTCCTGTAATGGACCTAACGAGCTCCTCCTCCCCTCTTCTCATTATGTGTCCATACCACTTCAACTTACTCTCCTCGTTTTTTTCCGTGATGCCCCCAACCCCCGGCTACCTCTAATATACCCATTCCTAATTCTATCACCTCTCGACACCCTACTCATGTACCGCAGCATTCTCATCTCGGCTACTTGTATTCTGTTTACGTGGCTATTTCCCACTGCCCTACACTTTGATTCGTATAACATAGCGGGCCTAACCACTGCTCTGCAAAACGGGCCTCCCTTTCACTTGATTGGGACCCTCCTATCACACAGAACTCCACTTGTCTGTCTCCACTTCAACCATCCCCATTGATTGTACGTATAGGTAAATTTCGAATCTCTTCATTGCTCTGGATCACTGATCCTAAGTACTTTACTTCCTGCACCTTTGTCACTAGTTCTCCCAGAAGCTAATCCAACTAACCAAACCTAACAATATAAAATTAACCTAACCTAGAACAAATTCATAGTAGCAAAATGATTCGTTTTTATTTGGGCTACAAATGCTTCAAATCAGCTACTTTTGGTGTACAGCAATGCTACATTTTAGTCTTCAGATCTGGCAACACTGTTCATGGTACCAATTTCCTGCCAAATTTCTATATGCTGCTGTGACTTTAGCTCCATTGACTCCTATATTGTCCATTCTTGCAGAGTGCCCCTTGATGAGCTCATCCACATGTTCTTCAGCAACCTCCAAGCCCATGCACTTTCCAAGAGACACACTCCTCCGCCACTGCCACTTTGTGTTCCAATTCTTTGGTATCCCTATCAGACACAATAGCATGACACAGCTTCTTCCATGCAGAGGTCAAAGTTTTGGTAATACCCCGCCAGGTCATATGTATAATTCTGAGGCTCTGTGTTCTGTCACATCAAAGCAGTGCCAGAACATGTGCTTGGTGATGATTTTTTTTAAAATTAGAATTCACCTGCAGGTCTATAGGCTGCAGAATAGAAGTTGTTCTCGAGTTTCGGTGGGTGAGCTGATGCATTATCCAGAATGCGGAGGGCTTACAGGGGTAGATGCTTTTCTTGGAGATAAGCTAATTAGTGGTGGCGTGTGAAGCTCTCTGGTAACTCTAATTTTGGCTCCCCACTCAAATAAAAATACTGACCAAGCGACAGCTCTTATTTCGAAAAACTCAAGTTGAGGTATTATTGTACCGTTCAACAGATCCCCCATGAGCCCATCCAGAAGGACATAGGCCTACTTGGATTCATTCTGGTATGGGTTAGGCCCAAGTTGTTTTCTTTCTGTTGCGAAGTGAGTCCAGGTTGACTTCAATTTGGCGCAACTTGGGCCAATCTTCATTCTGGTGATTGTTGAGCCCAGCTTGACCTTATTTTGGTGTGCGTTGCGCTCATGTTAGTATTGTCAACATTGCTCAATTACTGAACAGCTTATTGCGCTGGACACATACTGTAAGTTCTCGTTTGATCACTCTAGTTAAGCAACGCAACCCTAGCTAGTACTAACATGGGTGGCCACTTGGACAAGCTGGGTACCGCTAATACCCAAAAATCGTCGCATTAGTGTAGTGTCTGTGCAGTCTCTGCATTAGATCTAAATGACCTTGTAGTTGAAGGGCCCTAAAACACCAACAAAACAAAAAACTTAATTACTGACTACATTAACCAGAAATGGCAGAACCCAATTTGGTGGATGTCTTTGGTTCCCTCTTTTCCCCATTTGTCATTGAATATTTTCCTACCCCCGCTTGGCCCAATTTTTTTCTTTTACTCCCTACTTTCTTAAAATTGTTCATAATTCATCTCGATGCGTTTTATTCTGCCGTTATTTATTACTGTCTCGCCGATAGTCCTATGAGCAAGAATTGTTATGGGATTTGTGTCAAGTGGAATAGGCCGCTCGATATTTTTTAGGACTCGTCGCCCTGATTTGCATTCCCCCCCAATTCTTAGGAATAATATTTCACTTGGTATTCTTCTTGTGCTAAAAGAAATAGGGTGATAACTAGGACCAAAGAAGAGATAAAACCGTCAAAAGAAAACCTTGGGACCACTAGATAACTCTTTGTTCTGCTAACTATCATGAATGAACGTTTGGATGTTCGTTCGTGATATATGAGTGTACTGTAGAATTTAATTCATACTCGAGCAAGTATACGTTTTGAGCATTTTTCTACATGTTGACACGAGCAAGTGTCCTTAGACTAGCCCATATCCAAACTTTCATCTATTATTTTGGTAAATAAATAATGGGCACCATAATTCCGACTCCTATCCCCCAATTGTAATGTCAGCTTTTGATTTGCTTTTTTAAACCGGGAAAACACTTGCGAACTATTGGATGACACTTTTACGTAGCCTGCTACCTACAAAATACTACAACCACTTGACTTTCTTCGGAGGGGCATCTTCATTTACCGACGCCAGGGGAAACGTAGGATAAACGTTAACTTATCAAGGGAGGAGCGGCTTATTGTGTTGGACACACCATTGGTGGGGCTGCTTGAGAAAAGTGGATACTGCTAATACTCAATAATCGTCGCATTAGTGTAATGTCTGTGCAATCTCTGCACTGGAACTACGCAGTGAACGGGGCTCTAATGACCTGGTAGCTGAAGGGTCCTTAAACACCAATTGTAAAGTCGTGGCCTCGTGCAACACAATATTACCTGCATGTGTTTTCTTTCTTCGTTGGCCCTAAAGGGCCCTTCAGCTACAAGGTCATTTGAGCCCCGTCCCCTGCGTAATTCTAATGCAGAGACTGCACAGACACTACACTAATGCGGCGATTTGTGGGTACTATCGGTACCCAGTTTTCCCAAGCGACCACCCATGTCAGTACTAGCTGGGGTTGCGTTGCTAACTTCAGTGATCGGACGAGAACTGGTGTGTCCGACGTAATTAGCCGTTCCCCACCTGCATGGGAAAGTACCCTTTCTTCCTGGAGTAAAGCATTTCTGCAGATCGGCAAAATTCTGTGATGTAGGAACTCGCTCCTTGGTGTCGGAACAGTTCCCCAAAAATGGAACTAGGTTGACTTTTAATAATGTAGGAATATACCGTCCAAAATTCCGGTGTATTCCTGGTTGCAGTGGCACGAATTGTTACCCTACCCTGTCAGAAATGTGAAAGGGGTTTGTACAGATGATAACAGGTAATTACAAAAGTGCCACTTCAATACCCATTCACATGAGTGTAAATTTCACCTCAAATAAAGTGATTTTTTTTTATTTAGGTGCAAGTTGGTGACAAATGAGTTTTCTGTGAATCATTTCCCGCCTTTTCAGCAGCAGGCTGACTCTACTTTCCTTCATCTCAAGAAGGGAGTAGAAAGGACGGTACCTTTTTTCCCCCCAGTCTCTTTCTCCCTCTATGTCCGCCTTGAGCAAATTCGTCTTTTGGGTCCATTGATGGAGTTTATCAAAACTAACGTTAACCGATTGATTTATTTGAATGGGTCTTTACATATGATTAATGATATGAACAAGTGTGTGGCATGTTCCCCAATGGGAAACCCTCAGCTTGGAAAGCATGCATAACTAAAGAGTTTAGTGAAGCAGAAAGAGAGTTTGGATGGGACACTTGTAGTAATTCTTGACATCCTTCCATTGATGGAATTCATTTGAGCATATAACGCCTTTTTAATGGAACGACAATGGGCAATAGGATCATTTAACTATCACGCTTGTATTAGCTCTATATAAATCTCAACCAAGATGTTAAACGTGAAATGTGGTCATGTTTTATGGTCTGGACACAGCCAAAAATGGTAAAATGGCCTTAATCAGGTGGAAAATGTGTTTTTACTGAAATTATACTCGTCAAGTGCTTTCTTATGATTCATCCACCAAAGGGGAGAATACCAACCACTTTCGGGGTGATGTTTCTAAAAAGGAAATCTTCTACTTCACATGTCTCTTTAAGCCCAATAACCAGTTGTTCCAAATGTATTTAAAAATTATTCAAAAAGCCTTTAGAAAGAATATCAACCATGTTTGGCAACCATAATTTTCCCTGGGCCTGTAGTCGCTTTGGATCAGTAACAATGATGAAATAGGAATTGTTAAGACTGTCTTGCTTTCCGCCCTCCGCTTCCCCATCCATTTCAGATTGCGGTACCCAAAGGCCTTTTGCGTCGCGTACAGAAATACAGGTAGCAGTAGAAAGCGTTTCAACAGAGAGGTAAAGAGAGGAACAGAAGTAGGCGGATATCAAGAATTCATCACCGACAATTTGGACAATAGTTTTTATGGGACTGTCTCTTATTGTGAAGTTGTAGAACATCCTGTAAAGTATTTATGTGGCATGTAAAAGGCTAGTATATTTGTCTAGGTACTACTTCAATGACGATCATCCAACGAAATGTGGGTTTGATCAATTTGTCTGTTGGTATTCAGACTGGACCTGTTTCTTTTTTGTTAAGGCCATTAGAGAATCTTCCAGATCACAGTTTCTCATATGCTGCCTGGACAACACATGTGGTGATCTATTGACGAATAGCAGACTTGACACTGCAGAAGGTGGGACAACGAGATGGGGAACATGATGGCATAATGGTAAAGATTAGAGAACTAGCAGATCATTTTCCCTTCTATTTCAATTGGCCGGCAGGGAGGGAATACCTAAATAGACGATCGGCCAGATAGGATGTAAATTTCGGGTCACTTTGGATGTCTTTGATGGCACAGTTACATTTCAAACAACTCTTTCTACGTGGAGAAGAATAGGCCCTATATACTGTTGGTAGATAACCAAAGATTCCATGTGTAGTAGCTTTTGTCCTCTGATGGTCTCGATTTCTGAATTCACCTAATTTACCATCGTTGTTTCTGTCCCGGTGGTTTATGAACCTTTACACTGGCAAATCCATTGCTAGTTCCGCACTTGACTTGTCAGTCCGTTCACGATGTACAGTATATGTAGATTTGATCCTCTGCTTGATTTGATCCCCAGCTGCTGGTTGTTTTCAAGACGTGAGGCCCAGTAGGTAGCACGTTACTAGACCGAGGTGGGTTGGCTTCCTTTGGGGAGGAGAGAGACCCCGAATATGCCGTCCTTCAGATCAGAAGTAAAATCTAGGTCCCTTCTGGTGGATGATGGTATTTGCACATAAAAGAACTCTCTCTCACTCTCTCTCACTCTCTCTCACTCTCTCTCACTCTCTCTCACTCTCTCTCACTCTCTC
>JAAFCE010009126.1:26194805-26210026 GCA_013389805.1 Trigoniulus corallinus | reverse complement strand
CTCTCTCACTCTCTCTCACTCTCTCTCACTCTCTCTCACTCTCTCTCACTCTCTCACTCTCATTCTCTCTCTCGCTCACTCCCTCTCACTCACTCTCTCACTTACTCTCATTCAGATGAGGCAAAATTCCCAGGTGTTGGAGTTCGCCCCCCCCCCTTGGTGTCGGTGCAGTGCCCCAACGAATAGTAGACCGACGATAAATAAGCGTAGTGGGTTACAGCTTTGGTTGGCTTTGTTTGTTTGTTTGTTGGTGTTTAAGGTCCCGTCAACTACAAGGTCATTAGAGACCCGTCCACTGCATAGTTCTAGTGCATAGACTGCACAGACACTACACCAATGCGACGATTATTGGGTATTAGCAGTACCCAGCTTTCCCAAGCGACCACCCATGTCAGTACTAACTGGGCTTGCGTTGCTTAACTTCAGTGATCAGACGAGAACTGGTGTCTCCAACGCAACTCGCCGCTCCCGCTTTGGCTGGCATCGGCAGTCGGCGACGAAGGATAAGAAGGGTACCCGACCCTGCTGTAAGCGGGAACAGCGTTAGAAGTTGCTTAATTCAAGGTGTGGCCTTAACTGCCGATGGTTACTAAGCAGTTCTGACTACATATCACTGATTACAAATGTTTGTCTGGTGGGTTCCCAATTTGAACGTGCCTCAAGGGCGCCCTATGCAAGTGGGTCCATCGCCGCCTCTATTACAGTGGAGCCCTGTTATGTCGATGGCATAGGAGTTTGCTAAAAAGCATCGAGATAACCAAACACCAATATGGCGGCAATGGTGTGGGTAAATAAAGGAGAATGTGCAATGCACATGAGTTTATAGGTACTACATACAACACATCTGCAGTGAACTACTACACCCCCTATTGTAGGCCATCATCATCTCACCCTTCTCCCGCCTGCGGCAGGGTCGGGTCTGTGGGTTCTAGTCCTCCACTCCCGCTTATCTCCCTCCAAGTCCCCCTCCACCCTGTATGCCACCATGTCCCTTTCCACCACCTGCTCCCACGCACCCCCTATTGTAGGTGCAATGATGTTAATGGTTAACCTTCCGTCCACAAGGTGACGATTTCTGGCACATACTACCAGGTGGGGTCTGTGATGACCCCAAAAAGACTTTGATTTTCAAGGCTTAAATGTTCAGATTAAGGGCATTATTATGGATATTGAATTAAATACCATCCATGTAAAGCTTTAGAAATGAAAATAATTTGGAAACATGCTGTAAAAATTCTATATTACCCCAAGAAGACATCATCATCACCATACCCTTATCCCACAGGGTCGGATCAGCAGAGTCTTGTCCTCTCCTCCTGCCTATCTCCCACCAGGTCCCCATCCACACCAGACACTACCATATCCTTATGGACATCGTGCTCCCATTTATGCCTTAGTAACCAGTGTTTCTGACCAGCCAACCATGTTGGTACTAACTTGGGTTGCATTGCTTAACCTGAAATAAAATATGCTAATTACTTAGGAGACCTGCCAACTTCCGTAGATAGGTAAAGAAAACACCGAGGAACAGGTACTCAAAGGTTGGTTAAACTTTGGAGAAAGTCGTACCTCTGTAGACACAACTTTGCAGGTCTGGGGTCTGCCGAGACCCCCACCTTGTGGACGGAAGGTGAATACTGTATTCAAAAGCCAGCAGTCAAGGGGATTCCGGGATCGACATAACCAAAGTTGAGTGGCAAATTTGACCCTTTTTGTGCTCGAGATATTAGGGGGTCATCGACATAAAAGGATCGACATAAGCTATCAGAAACTAATAGGACAAAGGGGGAATTTGGTGGTTCCACTTCAAAAACGTCGACTTAAAAGGGTTGTCGAGTTAACGGAGGTCGAGATAAGTGGGTTCCACTGTAGAATATATATGCAGTTCTAAATTTTCCAAGCGCCTCTTGCCAATTCAGTGCTATGGCTCTGCAACAAGGCGTCTCGAGAAAGCTAGCATTTAGAAAAGGCCCCACCAATCAGAAGTTTTGCAACCCCAGGACTTTTTCTGCCCTAGGCAGCCGCCTAGGTTTGTCTGCCCCATGAGCCGGCTGTGACCCCATTCTATCATGGCCATACACTCGATCCTATCATGATGATGATGGTGACTGCCAAACTTGCAATAAACTAACCGTTTTCTGCGAGGTAGTGCTGTTGTGAATGTAGAAAAAAGAAAGAACTCCAAGTGAATGTACCCTGAATTCGAATTCGGATAAATGTGCCAACACTCCTAGAAGGGTAAAGAGCGCTGTTGAATATGTACCATTGCCCTGACTATTCAGTTCAATAGTTGAAAACGCGTCCCTCCCTGAAGATGCCACTGCCTCTTGTACTTACACTTCCTTCAAATCAATGTCTGGTATGCTTTCAACCTTAGTTTGCAGGAAATATTTTTTTTAAGTTTGTACTTCTATTCATTTCTCTTTCATTGCCTCATCCAGTGGAATTCTTTGCAAAGTGTATTCATTTTCTGCCTGTTGTTGCGCTCTTTGCTAAGTATCTTACAATAATCCTCATCCTTGTAAAACAAGTTTAAAGAAGTTGTAAATTAGAGGTTTGAATAGTCGAATTTACCATATGTTTGACCACATAATCGGGATTCAAAATGAGAGAATGTTACATAATGCACGAAATGAAGTTTAATTCTTCAAAATTTTCAAACAGTGTAGACCACCCTGGAGTACAAAGTATCCTATGAATTAGAACGTAATTCATGGATCGTTATGTGATGTCTATAAAAATGGCTATTCATGACTCTAAACGTCGTTGTTGGAGCTCCTTTCTTTGCTGCTGCTTGGCTTTATTCTTTGTGCTTTTATCAGGGCCACAGCGTAGTGGCACGCAATGTCCAACATGGCAGGATTTCTACTTTATGATTTACTGTAATACCGTCTTGCAGGCATTTTTAATAAGAAATTCTTAATCGTTTATGTAGGTATGCTTCTAAGATCTATTCTATGTTATCAAGTCTATGTTCTATGTTACAGTGTCGTAACATCGTCATAACAGCGTAGTGTTTGTGCAGACTGCATTAGAACTATGCAGTGGACGCGGCTCTAATGACCATTGTAGTTGAAGGGCCCTAAAACACAATCAAAACAAACTCTTATTTTCTTGGTGGAGACACTTTCCTTCCTTCCAGCCAAGTTCTTACACCAGGAAATGTTGTTCGCCTACGCTTTGGTGTGATTCCATGTCCAAAGGGTTTTTGCTGTGTCACACACACCACACGGAATTACGGAAAGTACACCTGGGGTTTGTCTAGTGTCAGTGCCTTAACGAGGGTATGAAGCGCCTGTGGCAAGTGTCTAACTTTCGCTTGCCATTAACGCAATAATGACAAAAAACTTAAACATTTTGCTCCCCAAACCCAGTTGCGCCCGTGGCGGCCGCCTTCTTCGCCACGCCCTCGTTACGCTCCTCTCTAGTGTGACCATTTTCTTCCGCGGGCCAATCCGAGGCATTGACCCCTCCCCCCTCATCGACGAAAAAAAAAATTTTTTTCACTTTTCAAAAAAATATTTAAAAAATAAATAAATGGAAACAAAACATACAAATAACTTAAAAAATATTGAAAGTATTAATAATTCGCACACAGAGTTGTATTTTGTCGATATGTCACTCCCCACACATAAAAATATGCTTCAAATGGCCTACCATTATATGCCCAATGTCGCCAATGAAAGGCTTCGAAAATAATACGGTCTTTATGTGGAAATACTCACCATCATCTAACCCTATCCCGCCTGTGGCAGGGTCGGGTCTCAGAGTTCTTATCCTCTACTCCCGTCTATCCTCCTCTTCCCCTACTCCAGGTGCCACCAATTATCTGTAGTCCCATAATGGAGAGAATAACTTCTTCCTCATCATATGCCTATACCACCTCAACCTTTTTTCTCTAATATTTTCTTCGATGTTTCTCCCCCAACTACCATTAATGTAGTCGTTTCGGATGCTGTCCGCCCGTGATTCCCCACTGATGTAGCGCAGAATTCGCATCTCAGGCCACTTGCATTTTCCTTTCATGGTTCTTCATGACTGCCCAACACTTTGAGCCATACAGCATAGCTGGCCTAACGACAGTTCTGTAAACCTTGCCTTTCAATTTATTGGGACCCGTTGGACACGCAAGACTCCACTTGCCTGTCTCCACTTTAGCCATTTGTACGGCGAAATACTATAGAGGCTAAACATTATTTTGACAAATTACTAAACGGGTTGTTAATCGCGGGAGGCATATCCATGCGGGACGCAGAGCTAAAATCCGGGACGGATGGTTACCCTAGGCTTGTCTCTCGCCCACAAGAAGCCAAGGAACGGCTGATTGCGTTGGACACACCAGTTCTCGCTGCAGTTAAGCAAAGCAACTCCAGCTAGCACTGACATGGGTGACCTCTTGGGAAAACTGGGTACCGCTAATACCCAAAAATCGTCGCATTAGTGTAGTGTCTCTGCAGTCGGGCTTGTAGTTGAAGGACCCTAAAACACCAACAAACCAAACCATAAAAAAACATCTTTCTGGCTTAGGATCGATCCTGCTGAAGTCATGAAGTTATGATCCTAGTAGAAATAACCTCGCAAAAAAGAAAACAGTGAATTTCAACCAAATTGACATCACTTCTTTTGTATCTGACACGCTTTCACAAATGTTTTTTAAAAAGTGACTGCCATTTGAAAATAACGAGTTGACGTGACTTCCATTTCCAAATTATGAATTGTTGCAAAGTTTATTTTCCCCGCAGCTTTAAATACACTAAACCTCTTGGCTGTAAGAAGTATGTTAGAGCAACATTGGTGCATTTTTTCTTGCAGTAGAAATTTGATAGAAAATCTAAATCCAAAAATATTTTTTTGGTATATCATCATTACAACTACAGAAAGTTATCGCCAACTAGAAGAATAGTTGATGTGGAACTAAATTAACACCTTTGACATGTACTAAACCCTAACAATGGAATACAGAGAAGTACAGAATCAATGGCTTCTTTTTTCAGCGTGATGAGGAGGTGGTTCGTGTTTCTCTTTGAAATTCAACGAAGCAGCCACAATTTGTATCACCATGAGATCAACCGTTAACACTATTTTATTCAACTGTGTTACATAAGAGTCGTACGATTTTAATCTTTGGTTTTCCTATCGACGATACCTACAAGGATATGGTTGGAAAATGAAAACTTCCTTCATGGTAAATTGCAGCTTTGATAAAACTTTCATTTATAACAAAAATACGAGTTAAGGGGAGGAAGGTGCGTGCGTGTCTATGTATGTGACACATAGCAATAAGTCACCAATTCTTTTAGTAAAGGTCTTGCAAGAAGATAAGGTGGTGCAGGGGAAGAAAGAGGAGAGGGTCCTCGTTCAATTTTCTTTAAACAACACTTCACCATTGAATAGATGGTATTTTAAACAACAAACGCCTTTGATTTGGCAGCCACTGACCAGCACTAAAATGAAGTGGATCGATTGCAGCTCAATAGGGAACCATTCCAGCATGTGATATAGGTGTTTGCGAGTGACATCACCAAAATCTCCACTGGGATTTCTACTTGTTCAGCGTAGAGAATATTAACAGAACTATTGCTGCGAAGTGTGTCTTGATGGCTCAGAAGTTAGTGTGCTGAACTTAGTTCGCCACTGGTTGGAGGATCACTCCAGGTCGTGGTAGATGACTTTCTTCGATTGTTTGTTTCATGGGTGTTCAACTACAAGGTCATTAGGACCCCATCCACTGCATAGTACTAGTGCGGAGACTGCACAGACACTACACTAAGGCCCAGCGCAAAATGAGACGCAGGATGACTCATTATAAATTTCTGTGGTTCACATGATAGTATGTAATTGCGCATGTTAAGTCGCAGGGTGCCGTGACTCAGTGCCTGCGCCACGTGACCCTGCGGAGCGCAGTGCCAATGCCGCAGTTTCCTGCGTGAATGTGGCGTGACAATAGCAAAAAGCGGTGCGAAGCAGAGAAGTTCTCTTGTTATTTGATGCAAGTATGGTGAAAAACTGCGATTCAATGTGCGGTGATTGCCTGCTAGTAGAATTTCGGAGGGCTGCTACACCCTGCGTCTAATTTTGCGCCTTGACTAATGCGACGGTTATTGGGTATTAACAGTACTCAGTTTTCCCAAGCGACCACCAATGTTAGTACTAATGATCTGGCAGTGATCTGACGAGAACTGCAATAAGCAGCTCCCGACTTTCTTCGAGCGGGAAGGAAGTTGACAGTATACCTTCCATTGAATTAATAGGCAATTTGTCTTGCAAACGTACATTACTTAACAGCCGAAACCCAACTGCACAAACGAGAATAAACCACATCGTATGAATTACCGGTAGGTATTAGCATGGGTGACCGCTTGGAATCTCTGGATAGGCCCCTACTAGCTAATACCCAAAATCGTCGTAACTGCATGGTGTCTGTACAGACTCTGCATTACAACTACTCAGTGGAGGCCGTTGTAAATGAAGGGCCCTAAAACACCAACGAAACAAAGAAACAATCTTACGATCGAACGTACGCTACGTAGTCATAAAACTCCTCGATGGAACCGTGACCTTTGTGGTGCGTTAGTTGCCACCACCACCGGAAAGAGCCCTGTCTTAAGGACATAAAATGTGAGTTTAGACTGTCAAAAATTTCAGGTGAAGGCCATCAGTGGACAGGAACGCATCTATATAGAGACTAATAAGGCTTAAGCCCTGGGCTCGCAAGTGTCAAGGGCCCACAAAAATTGAATTGCCATACATTTTTTATACTTTTCTTGATTAACAATGAGCCATTATCGTATATTAAAGTAAAAATTAGTTCATATGAATGTTATAATGATTATTATTTATAGTATTATTTGTTTTATTTTCATCAGCGTAACTTTATTAGACTTTAATAAGCCCTAGGCCGTCAAAACCCTATATCGGCGCCTGCCGGTGGACGATTGTGTCCCAGTGGAATAAAGGGGTTCAAGCCCTGGTCGTAGGCGGGAGAGCGTTAGGTATGAACCACAGTAGAAATCAAATAAACACTTTATAAGGTAATTCACCCAAATATCGCCCATGCTCCTAATACCGCCTAGTCTAGTTTCTCCCTGTCCTATGGTGCTACCATGTGACGAGTTTATCCATTACGTTTCTCTACAACACGACAGTAGTCTATGGTGTTTGCCCAAAGCTACCTCTAATGTGCTCATTCCTAATTCTATCAACTCTCAACACCCCACTCATGCACTGCAGCATTCACATCTCAAGACAGTTGCACTTTATGGGGTGGGAGGGGACCTGGTGGGAGACAAGCGGGAGTGGAGGGTTAGAACCCGTAGACCCGACCCTGACACACGTGTGAGAAGGGTATGGTGATGATTTTTCCTGGGCTCATCCATTGCCTCCCATTGATGTTTCAACTTTCGTGTAGGGAGCCATAGTTTCTTGATAGTTGCTTAGCACTTTTCTTAATCTGCGCTTGGCTTAGTACTGTTGGACCTGAAGGTAGGGCTCGCAACTTAGAGCCTGAGGTTCACTAACGGGATTTTGGTCTATCTAGGAAATAGGTTTGCACTTAATTTCCCTTACAGAGAAATATGTTTGTAATTTTGGATGTACTGATCATTAAAATAGTTGATATGGTTCAAGTGGTGTTATTTGTTAGATGGCACCACTAAGCAATTTACCCGAAATAAAGCATGAAAGAAGAGAAGAAACAGGAGGCAGTTTTATTACAGTCAGGGCCAGTCTCTTTGGGCAAGGCGAACGAGGCAACCGCCTTGGCCCCACGCTGGTGAATTAAAAACTATATTTTGATTTCACGTCCATTTCAAGACATTAATTAAAGTACTGCATTGTAAGCAATCCGCTTCATAAATCTTGGTACTGGAGCCCTGCTATCGCCTGCTGCCTTGGACCCCGCAAACTCTAGGGCCGGTCCTGATTACAGTACATGTCTCCTTCGCGGTATTCCTTTAGTCCTCTCCGTTCTTATTCCCCCACCCAACCTCTTATCCCGAATTTGAGATTAATGATTCGCATTCAGCATTTGAAAGAGGGCTCTATCTTTTGGTAACCACAGTTTTTTTCCTCTCCCCGAATTCTCACAGGTCTCTGATTCGAAAATCAGACACCAACTTTAAATAATCTGCTCTTTAGTGTTAATTACAGTGTCGATAAAATAAAGAAAGCTATGTATTGATTTTTTGAAATTAAATTGTTGTGAGATTTTTTACTGCTGTCGGTTGTTGTAAGGTTGGAGGTTCCTACTACGCCTCCCAAAAATAGCCCTGGAATAGAAATGGAAGTCAGTCTTGTTGCTTGAAATGTTAATACATTTGTGGTGACAGCCACTTTAATTTAAAAGAATGTAATGAGAAAATGTGTTCACGTCTTACTTGTACTTTTTTATTTCTTTTTACCGCTCCCTCCTTCACCCGTTGGTGTAGATATCTACTATCCAGCTCCAACCCCAACCCTTGGCTGCTGCATCCCCAATCTCCCGCTCCCTCCTTCACAACCTCTTTTCTTGTGTCTTGTTGTAAATTTATATAATACTGCAAATCTCAATTTCACCTTCCCTCTTTTCCTTTCTACAATTTCAACACTCCACACGATCTGTTACCAATTCACTCTTTTCATTTTCTAAAATACTGACAAGTATGGATTAGTCTTTTTTAGATTCAATCACTCTTCGTCTAAAAGTGACTACTGCAACGTCTTTATTTACGTACACATTTTTTTGATTTTTTACTGAGTTTCCCCCTCTATCTTACTTTGATTCATCCGTTGAGATTCATACTGTTTTATGTATCTCATTTGCTGTTATAAGTCTGTCTCAGTGGTGCAAGAGTTAGTATAACACACTTTGCGAGTGCAGCGCTGTAGGATCAATCCTGATCTTGGAACATGGCTTTGGGTGCGGCTTATTGCGTTGGACACACCAGTTGCATCATGTGCAGCCAAGTTGCGTTGGACACACCAGTTCTCGTGAGATCACTGAAGTTAAGCAGCGCAAACCCACGTTAGTACCAACATGGGTGGTTGGTAAGGAACGTTGGCTGCTGCAAATTTCCTCTCTCCAATGTCCACTAACTGCCTCCTCATCTCCCGCGAGCAGCCTCCTAAGGGTTCGTCCTGTTATGGCTGCTTGGCTAACTCCCCAACCCATTAAATGAATCCAGAATCCAGAGTTCTCGTCTGGTCACTGAAGTTAAGCAATGTAACCCCAGTTAGTACTGACATGGGTGACCGCTTAGGAAAACTGGATACTGCTAGTATCCAAAAATCGTCGCATTAGTGTAGTGTCTGTGCAGATTCTGCATCAGAACTACACAGTGGGCGGGGCTCTAATGACCTTGTAGTTGAAGGGCCCTAAAACACCAACAAACAAACAATCAATCCTGATCGTGGATCATGGCTTTAGGAGCGGCTAATTGCATTGGACTCACCAGTACTCGTCTGATCACTGATGTTATGCAACGCAACCCTAGCTAGTACTAACATGGGTTTCCGCTTGTGAAAACTGGGTACTGCTAATACCCAAAAATCGTAGCATTAAAGTAGTGTCTGTTCAGTCTCTGCATTAGACCTATGCAGTGGACGGGGCTTTTCACTCAGGTATCAGGATTCACTCGGGTATTTTCACTCAATCAGCTGCCGACCAAAGCTGTAACCCCTGTGCTTATTTGTTACCCTGCTGTTCGTTCAATCACTTCGCCAACGCGACGCCAGGGAGCAATTTCCTAACCTGGGAATTTTTGACTCATCCACCTTCGGTGGCGCTGTGGGTAGCACGCTGGGTAACTGCGTCAGTAATTCTAGATTCGATATTGGACCGTGGTGGGTTGGCTACATTCGGGCGAGAGAGAGGCCCCGAGTGCTCCTTCTTTCGGGTGAGAAGTAAAACCGAGGCCCCATGTGATGCACGATCAAGGGACTTTGCATGGCCCTCATGACATCGTACATGCTACCGATATGGCCCTCGGGGTACTTTCAGTTTGACATGCTTGTAATAGAGGCCCCATATTAAAGCTCTACACCAACTTCCACGTGTTCGCTGGCCGGCCGTGGCTGCAGTGTTGACTTTTTTTGTATTTTGTTTTTAAAAGTACCAAGAGTCCCGGCCTACTGCCAAAATTTCTGAACAGTTTTAGGAAGTGAATGTCCCACTCCATCAACTATAACTTTTTCCTAACCATTTTATCTCATATATCTCATAGATTTTTACAAAGAGCATTGTACCTTTAAAAAATACACCCTGTATATTACTTGTATCGATTGTGAGGGCCGCAACTCTAGGCTTCAGAAGCCGCCAGTTTGACATCGATAATGCCGGCCGAACGGTCGCATTGCGTTGGACACACCGGTTCTCGTCCAATCACCAAAATTAAGCAACGCAGCCCCAGCTAGTATTAGCATGGGTGACCACTTGGGACCCTGAATACTGCTAATACCCCAAAATCGTTGTAACAGTGTAGTGTCTGTGGAGACTCCGCATTACAACTACGCAGTAGACGGGGCTCTATTGACCGCTGTAGTTGAAGGACCCTAAAACACTGACGAAACGAAACAAAAGCCGAAGTTAAGCCACGGAAACCCAGATAATACTAGGATGGGTGACTGCCTAGGAACACTGGGTACTGTTAATGCCCATTCGTCGTAACAGTCATTTGTGGCGGCGCAGTTTGCAGCATTAGGTCGGCAGTAGGCTGTGTAAAAATACGGTGTGCATTCCTGGTGGTAGTGAGGCAAATGGGTAGTATGTATGTTACGCCAAACGGGTTGGGGAGTTGACCTGGTAGCCATAACGGGCCAGTCCCCGAGGAGGCTGCTCGTGGATGAGAGGGAGGTAGCAGTGGGGGATGTAGGAGAGGGGAAATTAGCTGCACGCAATGTTCCCAACCAACCACCCATGCCATACTAACTTGGGTTGCGTTGCTTGACTTCAGTGATCTGACGAGAACTGGTGTGCCCAACGAAATTCTGCTGACGACTCTGCCATAGGCGGGGAAAAAGCATGCTAGGAATTGTAGGCGTTGATAATAATTTCATATCATTAATTCTAGTGGCATTATGACAAAATTCTGTCGTTGTTATGTTTCAGGAAAGACTTTTGTACGTTAGTTTAGCACTTTGTAATATCAGATAGATGAATTCCGTTTCGTTTCTATCATCTTAATGTCATTTATCCTTCTTTCCTGAAAGATAAATGTGATGAGACATGTTGGTGACGTTTCCGTGGGCGGTTCACCTTGTGTAATAGCATTGAGCTTACGTCCTACCATGCTGTATGCCAAAACTTTGGCATGACATCCATCTTTACCGATGTAGGTTTTTTTGTGTGTCGTGTTAGGCCTCTTCATTCAATGCAGGTTTTATAACCTGTACAAGCTAAAGCCTTGTTCTGACATCGACGTAAGATATTCTCATTTTTTAACCTTCCTCCTTAGGTGGAAAAGTAGGTGCACAGTTAGAGATGTATAAGAAGGATTAGGGAGCGAGAGAGAGAGAGGGAGAGTGGAGTAAATAAAAATGACCGGCATGTATCCTTCTCACTTTATACGTTACTATCAGAAAATCCAATTCTGGAACATGGGTGTTTACAAATCGCACACAGATTTTCACAGACTGCTCTTGGGAATTGGCAGAATAACTGAATTGCGTTTATCATTTCTCGTCTCTTTTGTCGTCACCTTCTCCTTCATCTTCTTCCCAATTCTGGAGTAAATCCCCTGTATATTCATCCTCTGTGTGTGTATGTATGTTGTCGCTGAACTCTTCATTTTGGAAGGTTGTTTCTTCTTTTACACTTTCAGACTAGCGTTGAGAATCAATCAAGTTGCTGACGGAACACACTGTTGTAAATTGGCATACAAATGTTCCTTCAATCCATGGTGCTGTGCTGATAAAATGTAAAGAACTCATTTGTTGCCAACAGTCCTTGACAAATACGACAGTGAGAGAAAGAGAGGGTGGGCTGAGGGGCACCAGTGAGGCACTAGGCGGAAGATGGAGGGTGAAATAGCAGCATGCCGCCAACTGTTAACGTGTGTTTTCAACAGATACTTCAAAATTTGAAAGAACACCGGAAATGAAAAGATAGCTAAGTCCATCTCCCCTACTAGTCTCAGTACATTCCAGGTATGTGTGGATATATCAATAATAGTGCACTACCCTGGTTGGAAATAGATTAAAACGAATGAACCTGATAAAGACCCTGCTGATTTGTTACAATGATTCTTGAAAGTGTTAGTTTTTTTAGATACTGAATAAGTAGTGAAGACACGTTTCAAGAAAATAAATTACACGTTGTTGTTTTGCCATCACACATACTGTAGGTCTTGACCAGTTGATGTAGGAATATGAGGGACCGGCTGTATTGCGTTGGACACACCAGTTCTCATCTGATCACTGAAGTTAAGCGAGGCAAATCCAGCTAATTCTGCCATGGGTGGCCGCTTGGGAATACTGGATACCACCAGTACCCAACACGGTAGCGGCTTATTGCGTTGGACACACTAGTTCTCGCCTGATCACTGAAGTTAAGCAACCCAACACCAGACAGTACGAACGTGCTGTACGACTGGGCAGCCAAGTTGAGTTGGACACACCAGTACCCGTGAGATCATTGAAGTTAAGCAGCGCAAGTCCACGTCAATACCAACATGGGTAGTTGGTAAAGAACGTTGGGTGCTGCAAATTTACCCTCTCCTTTGTCCTTTCACCTACCTCCTCATCTCCTGCGGGCAGCCTTCTAAGGGTTCATCCTGTTATGGCTGCCTGGCTTACTCCCAAACCCACAAACTAACCCATTAACGAGGCTGACGTGGGTGGCGGCTTGGGAACACTGGGTACCGCTAGTACCCAAAGCGGGAGTTACGTCCGTTATCGAGCACATTCGGTAACGGACGTAAATCGCGAGATATAAAATGTAAGGGGTTTGATGTGTTTAAGTGGACTTCTTCTGTCCCTGACTGTTACCGGTATGGTCCAAAAGCAATCCTTTTGTTAGGGTTTAATAGAATGGGTCTAAAAACCCCATTTTCCTTGGAATGTTTAATCGGCAAAATTCGCGCGATCTCTCCCCCCACGTGTCAGTGGGGTGTCATTTTGAGCTGTAGGCCGACAATAAATAAGCGTAGGAGTTGTAGCATTAGGTTCACCGATCGCCTAGACCCCGCCCCAGATGGGAAAAGTATTAAAAGTAGTGGTAGTATCAGAGGCGTACCGAGGGGGGGGGGCAAAGGGGGACAGATGTCCCCGGGCGCAGAAGACAGGGAGCGCAAAAATGCAGTTCGCATTAAGTTTAGAGGGTGCCAGAGGGCGCAGATTTCGGTCTTTGTCCCCGGGCACAGAATACCCTCGGAACGCCACTGGGAAGTATAATAGCCAGTTATACTACCCAGTGCTAAATTAATAGCAAGTAGTCGGTAAATTGGAGAACAGAATAACACTTTTTTTAACATGGCGCTCATAGGCAGGTGCCTTTCTGCGTCACCTAGTGACACGACCATTCAGTACCGTCTTAAGGTATGGACCCACTGGGCACTTGCCCGGGGGCCCCATGCTAATCAATGCATGTCACGTGACGATCCTTAAATGAATTCTACTACACAGTAAAAAATATTTGACGTTTAAAGTAATTCTATGTAATCGACCATTTAAATTTTATTCTTGTGAGTGGTTTATAGGGGCCCCAGCAAATTGGTTTGCTTAGCGGCCCCAACATATTAACTTGCCCAAAGGCTCCAGCCTACATTTTTTTCCAGGACACTGTGACCAGTGGCTTGCATCGGTAATCACCTGAATACCCGAATAACATGGATTACAGTACAGTATTTGCTTAAGTGTAGTGAGTCACTGTGACGTCATCCTAATTTGTAGCCAAACGGTAACAATTTTTAAAAGGGTTTTATTCTGGAATTGGAGTGACGACAATTTTCATAGTTGAAAACCTCCTTTTCAAGTTTCTCAATCTCTCCCTTCACCCCCTCCTGCCACCATTCATCTTTCATTGTTAGAGCTAAACTTTGAAGACAACAAATAAACCATGCGGATGATGAGATTCGTGACCCTCGACTTCAGACAGGAGGCCCTCTTCGACTGCTTCCCTTCTAGAAAAGCGAGAGCGAAAAAAGCGTGGCTTTCATTTTCTAGGTCGTTTAATCCAGCCCATCGTCATGGGATTAAAGAGCCTGCTGTTTCTTGTTGTAATACAGCGCTAAGACGATCCGAAGTGGGTTTGTCACCCATGTTACAAGGCCCCAAAACATGGTATGTCAAAATGTATTAAGAAGACCACATAAAAAAGCAGTCATTACGCAACCTTATCTAAAGCTTAGTAGATATCCATGGGAAATGAAGCGATGGACAAAGTCGTTCGGATTGCTGAAGCAAAGAGATAATCAAGAGCCAATCGGTTTTTTGGATGCTCTGCATCGCCTACATCTCATCATCATAATCGTCCTTTGGTCCTCTCTCTCCTTCTTTCCCTCCTCCATCTCCTTTGTGTGCTTTTCGTCCATTGTCTTTCTTTCAAATCTCTGTTGTTGATGATGTTTAGTTGTTAACCTCCTCCTCCTTCATTTAGTTGCTCCAACAATCCTTGGTTTCTGCCACGTAAATTGTGGATTTTTCGTGTCCATGATAGACGCTTGTAGAATACATCATGTAAGCTTTAGCACCAAATCCGCCATGTTTGTTCAGATGAATGAAAATGCCATGTTTTCTTTACCTTTTCCCCTCCCTTTCTTTCTTTCTTTCGTCGTTTCCTTTTATTTTTTAAGAGTAAGGGAAAGGAAACAGGGTTAAGGAGAGCAGAATAAAGATTGTGAATGACTTATGATGTGCCATATCAAGTATTAGCTTTTCCCGCCTCTGGCAGGGTCGAGTACCCATTTTTGTATCTTTCGTTTCGTTGGTGTTTTAGGGCTCTTCAACTACAAAGTCATTAGAGCCCCGTCCACTGCGTAGTTCTAATGCAGAGACTGCACAGACACTACACTAATGCGACGATTTTGGGGTATTAGCAGTACCCAGTTTTCCCAAGTAACCACCCATGTCAGTACTAGCTGGGATTCATTTGCTTAACTTAGTAATCAGACGAGAACTGGTGTGTCCAACGCAATAAGCTACTTCCCCATTTTTGTTCCCATGAGACTGCAACCCTCTGACCCCTGAGACTGTCCTCCCAAAACTGCAACCCTCTGACCCCTGAAACTGTCCTCCCAAAACTGCAACCC
>JAAFCE010009126.1:26145014-26194795 GCA_013389805.1 Trigoniulus corallinus | reverse complement strand
ACTGCAACCCTCTGACCCCTGAAACTGTCCTCCCAAAACTGCAACCCCTATGATTATTTTTTGACGCCCTACTCTTCCTTAGGGATCCCGCCTCAGTGGCGCAGTGCGTAGCTTGCGGGATTGAGCATTCCATCTGACTGAATGCTCACTAACGGCCTCGCTCCCGCCCGAAAAAAACGGATTCACCTCAACCGAGCGCGCTACCTCTACGCCACCGGGGAGGTCTTGTGTGTTATTGTTGGACTCAAATGAAATCAAGGGGCAATTAGGCCAGCTGTTGTTAAGAATCGGAATGTAGGGGGAGGGGAGAGTTGTGCGTGCAAGGACCACGAAGAATGATTAAACAATACAATTGGGTGCTAACGGCCCATAGAAACAATTTGGTATACTCTAGAGTTGGGGGCCCATTTCTTAAAGGATGACAGAATAAGCCGCGGTGTTGTAGGCAGGTTTTGCAAGACGAAGATGTTTCGGTCTGACGCAAGTGCAGGTTGCAGACAGGGATGTGACACTAGTGTACTTGCAGATTCCACCTGCCAGAGGCGGGAGTGGATGTATTGCGTTGGACCCACCAGTTTTCGTCTGATCACTGAAGTTAAGCAATGCAACCCCAGCTAGTACTAGCATGGGTGGCCACTTGGGAACAGGGGTACTGCTAATACCTAAATATCCTCGTAACAGCGTAGTGTGTGTGCAACTACGAAGTGAAGAGCTCTAATGACTGTTATAGTTGAAGGGCGCTAAATCACCAACGAAACAAACTGCCATAGACGGACGAGATAGTTTTGCTGATGGTGTTTACGTCGGAGGTATAACCACTCTTTGTGCAAGAATCTTCGGCGTAATTGACAGGGGAGCACCGTATTGCGTTTGACATACCAGTTCTCGTCTGATCACTGAAGTTAAGTAACGCAACCCCGGCTAGTACTAACATGAGTGGCCGCTTGGGAAAACTGGGTACCGCTAGTACCGAAAAGTCGTCGCATTAGTGTAGTGCCTGTGCAGTCTCTGCAGTAGAACTACGCAGTGGACGGGGCTCTAATGACCCTTGTAGTTGAAGGGCCCTAAAACAGCAACGAAACATAGGAAAAGTGATTGATAGTTGGATTAAACGCTGTTGAATGAAATAAATTTCGGTGTGCAATATATAAATAGGACTTGAGGGTAGTCCAGGCAAGGGAAGGTGTGATTAAGGCGTCTTAAGTGCCCATGTAAATTTTACGGCTTTGTCTCTCGCTCGCATTTAGACTTTTGTCTTGATTGTCATTCGGATGTTAATTTCAATTATAATATGTCAGTCATTGAACCGCAATGTTGATATGTCTCACTTATCAGAAAAATGTTGGATCGGCAAGATGCCGAATGCACTTTTCTGCAGGATGATGATAGAGGGACAGGGGAGATTGTCCTGATGTGTCGTATTTCATATCAAAACTCTCCCTCGCTCTCTCCTACTTATCCTTAATCTCATCCTCGGGTCATCGCTTCACCTCACTTAAAAAAAGGGCCACATTTTACTCTTCCTTCCACTTGGAGCGTTAGGATCGTTGAATGTTTGCAACTGTAATTTCAGCTCGCTATCTGTTTATCATTTCTTTTGTTGTGACCGTGTGTGATTTTCGGGGCGTCATTTTCACGCCCTAACTCCGTTCATCGATGTAATAATCGGCTTCCGGTATTAACAATGCTTAGGTTGATTTTCATTGCAGTGAACAACGGCAAAACACTGCGCCGCTTCTGCCACCGCCTCCGCCACAACTCATAAAATAAATGCAGAGTTGGTCTTCAGTTTCACTCTGTTGAGATAACGTTGATGTCATGCAAATCTATGGGTTACATTGTCTCCACTCTTTTTATGGGTATCAAAATGTATGTATTTATGCAAGTAAGTTATTGTCATCCCTCTAGTAGTTTTAGTAGTTCCCTCTCCTTGCCCTCCACTAGCTTTTCATACACTTTATTCCACTCAATTCCCTCCTTTCATTCACCCCCATCCCTCCAACCCTAGTTTTTGACATATATCTCTCATCTCCCAATAGGCCCTTTTACTATGTTTGAAAAGCTTCATGCTATTTGACATGGTGATCTAGGCGAAAGAATTTCTTTCTCTTCTGGCAAACAGGCATGCATATCTATCTACTGTCTTAGGCATCTTTCCTGTGGTGGGGAGGGGGTGCCCCTTTTTGAGACACCATTCTGCACGAATTTTTAACTCCTTTTACCCCCTCCTTCTGTTCCGCTTGATGGGGCATCCGTCCGCTGTCAATTTCTCATTTTTATTTGGGTAGATTTGGCATCAGCGTTGCAAAATAGTTATCAGCATTCCTAATCAGTATAATCTCGCCTATGGCAGGGTTCTGTACCAGTTTGAATCGGGAGCGGCTAGATTGCATTGGACACACCAGTTACCGTCTGAGAGGTTAAGCAACACAACCCCAGATAGTACTGGCATGGGTCACCGCTTGGGTACACTGGGTACTGCTAATACCCAAATCGTCGTAGCAGCGTAGTGTCTGAGCAGACTTCGGACTCCGGGAGAGCCCACTTCTGTTTCGGACAAGAGCCTGGTCACTGGAACGAAACAGAGGATGGCAAAGATCACAGGTGGAGGGGAGGGCTGTGGATTGTGTGAGGATCAAATGGAGGATGTCAAACATGTAATGCTGGCGTGTCCAATGCTCGTTCTTTTACCGGGGTCTTGATAAAGGGGTAGACGTGGAAATGGTGTGGGATGTAATTCAGTGTTTGCAATGGATATGAACGTCACCCTCAGGAATAAAGTCTTCAACTAATATAGATTGTTATCCGATGAAAGGTGCACTGGAAGCCTCTCTATCTCCGTCTCTCTGTCTGTCTCTCTCTGTCTCTTTCTGTCCGTCTCTCTCTCTGTCTGTCTCTCTCTCTGTCTGTCTGTCTCTCTCTGTCTGTCTGTCTCTCTCTGTCTGTCTGTCTCTCTCTGTCCGTCTCTCTCTCTGTCCGTCTCTCCCTCTCTGTCTCTCTCTCTCTGTGTCCGTCTCTCTCTCTGTCCGTCTCTCTCTCTGTCCGTCTCTCTCTCTCTATATCTGTCCGTCTCTCTCTCTCTCTGTCCGTCTCTCTCTCTCTCTCTGTCCGTCTCTCTCTCTCTCTCTGTCCGTCTCTCCGTTTCCCTCTGTCTCCTTCTTTCTTTGTCTCTCTCTACGTCGTTGTATTGTTGTTGTTGTTTAAGGTCCCGTCAACTACAAGGTCATTAGAGACCCGTCCACTGCATAGTTCTAATGCATATACTGCACAGACACTACACTAATGCAACGATTATTGGGTATTAGCAGTACCCAGCTTTCCCGAGCGACCACCCATGTCAGTACTAACTGGGCTTGCGTTGCTTAACTTCAGTGATCAGACGAGAACTGGTGTGTCCAACGCAACTCGCCGCTCCCTACGTCGTTGTAGGATGCAACCTACGCCACGAACCTGGTTGCACTAAAAATCACATAATGGTAGATATTGCTTTTCAAATTTCGCAAATAGGAAGTACATGTAGCACTACCGAAATGCTAAAGGGCCTAGTTGAGTTGGCAAGTGTTAAATTGCTCTTGAACCTATGGATTTGTCTCCGTTTGCCATTTCATGATGAATGTAATGTGGCGATAGGATGGACCAGTCACGTGGTGTCTTGTGATTACCCTATGACCATTTTCTGCGTGGTGGTTTCCTTATTTTCATGATGTTTGCTCTCATTTTCTGTTGTTTTATCTTTGTCGATTTGAACGCTAATCAACTAATGCCTCCGCCTCCCTCTATCCCCTTTCCACCTCCCCATAACATGGTCTGTCCATTGCTGTGATCTCTTTCTGCAACAAGGTTTCCTTGTGGCGGTAATGAGTGCTCATATCAGGCATCACTGTCAATTTCCCGGAGTTTTCTGAACCATTAATTCTTCAGTATATAATCTGATAAACCGGCAACTCAATTGTATTGCCATCAATGCTTGCTGACGATGATGACGTTAATGCTTTTTCCAGTGTTTATCTTTGAAAAGAGGGTAAACCAAGAGGAGGAGGTGATGTTGGTGGGCAGAGAAAAAAAGACAATATTGCATTATAGTGCGCTCTTTTCTCCTCCCCCTCATCTTTCCCTTATATCAACAAATACCCTTTCGAGTCCCTCTTCCACTAGATATGTATAGGCCTACTGGAACCTATGCCTTGCTCTCCTGCCCATTTTTATTATTCCCATATTGGGGTTTGCAAAGTATCAACCAACTAGAGGCGAGTAATCCTGATGAATTAAATCAAATAGACTTTGAACTCTGTATGGCGACCATTATCAACGTGTGTGGAGTAAAGAGGGTGGCGATGTCATCTCTGGGGCCTGAAACAAGCTAAAATGTTGAGAATAACATTTGAGAAATGAAGCTGAATCGCGAAATATTAGTACAGTGCTTGTAATCACTGCTTCAATCAACCTAACCTCATCATCATTTCAAACCCTTTTCCCGTCTAGGAGAGATGTGATATCCGTGTGCCCCATTGGAAGCTGGAACACAGGCAACTGTTGGATGATATTTTTATATTGCTGACCTAAAGCCTGGTAACGTGGCACGTGGTAACGTAGCGCCCGACTACATGGCGAATAATGTCGTCAACCATTAGTGCTCAGAGAAATGCGTGGTTCGCAATAATATCCAGTGAAGTTCCCAGACCGCAAGATAGGGCCTAGTCTGAAGCGCTGTATCAAGCGGTTTTGAACTAGAAGTTCGGGATAGATAGTAGTTCAGTGACGAGGTCAACACTTATTGCATAAACGTACTTCACCTACTCCCCTCCCTCAAAAAATGCTAAAATCTGGGAGCTGGTTATACCTGGATATTTTGACAATCCCTAGAGAAAGGGCTCTGTTACAAGCAGGTGAAATCGTCCAGTGAAAGGCTTTCTGGGCATTCCTCTAGAATGGAAAGAGGACCCAGGCCAAGGTGGACCCTGTGATAATTGACTTATGTTAACCACAGAGTTAGGCTGAAACATGCAATGCTCTGGAAGAGAGAGTTCATAGTTCAACAGTGAGATGAAGGTATGCGCAACTTTCTGTCCTTTTGAAGAGCATTTTTGTAATAAACAACAAGCCTCCTCAATGTACAGAATGCAAAAGCAACTCTTAGCCATTTTCCCGCTTATGGCAGGGTCGGGTACCCATCTTATCCCTCTGAATACATCCAAGGGCGGTATATTGTACGGTAGTTTTCTACGGCCGGTTGCCGACCAAAGCTGCAACCCCTATGCTTATTTATCGTCGGTCTACTGTTCGTTGGGGAATTCCACCGACGCCAGGGGGCTAGCTCCTACACCTGGAAAGATTGCTACACCTACCCGTTGCATAGTATAGAGGGTTCTTTAACTTGCAAATGCGATCGTACACCACACGGGAAATCGGTTTTACTTCTCATCCGAAAGAAGGAGCACTCGGGGCCTCTCTCTCTCGCCCGAAAGACGCCAACCCACCTCGACCTAGAAGCCTTCAGTGTTCCCAACCAACCACCCGTGTTGGTACTAACGGGATATGTCCAGTGGCGTAGCCAGGATTTTCTGAAAGGGGGGGATATGACTGTCGATAGCATGAACCAGGATTTTCTGACGGGGGGGATATGACTCGATAGGGTGTATACGTCTTCGTTATATTCGAGGCCCAAGGGGGGTTTAACCCCCCAACCCCCCCCTTGGCTACGCCACTGGATATGTTGTTAAACTTTAGTGATTGACGAGAACGCAATTCAACCGCTCAATGTACCCTGCTTATTCGTAGAGAGCGCGAGTTATGAATTCCTGGTTGCAGGTTCAAACCTGATTGAATCGGATTAATCTTTCAGGGGACAAGATAGAAGTTTGGCAGAATTTTCATTTGAAGGATTAATTCACCCGTTTGTCTCCAGTTCTAACCGGCGATATGAGTACCGGGTCTAGCCACAGGCTGAAGGAAGTTTGGCATAATGACATACTGTCATTATAATTAATTATTAATATCTTAATGTCGATATGGGAATGTTTTGTCTCATGGCGAGAATTGGTGAAATTTCTGTCAGTGATAATCAGTTACTAAACCCGCCGCGGTGGCGTAGTGGTTAGCACGCTCGGCAACTGCGTCAGTAGTTCTAGGTCCGATACTGGACCGAGGTGGGTCGGCTTCTTTCGAGTGGATTCTGGATTAGTCTGGTGGGTTGGGGAGCAAGCCAGGCAGCCATAACAGGTCGAACCCTTAGGAGGCTGCCCGCGGGAGATGAGGAGGTAGGTGAAAGGACAAATGAGAGGGTTAATTTGCAGCACCCAACGTTCTTTACCAACCACAACTTGGCTGCTCGGGCGAGAAAGAAGCCGCGACTGTGCCTTCTTTGGGATGACAAGTAAAACCGTGGTCCCGTGTGGGTGTACGATGGCACTTGCACGTAAAAGAACCCTCTCTACTACAAGGTTACTGTAGATATAGTAACCTTGCTCTACTATGCAACGGGTAGATGAGGCAAAATTTTCAGGTGTAGGAGCTCGCCCCCTGGCGTCGGTAGCATTCCCCAACGAACACTAGACCGACAATAAATAAGCGCAGGGGTGCATCTTTGGCCGGCAACCGGCTGCAAAAAAAACTATGACCAATGTATCACCCTATGTCCATTCAGTGGGATAAGATGGGTACCCGACCCTGCCATAGGCGGGAAAAAGGTTAGGAGTTGCTTTTGTATAACCAGTTACTACAGTGGTGCCTAGGTGACAACTCTGGGCTACCCACCAATTATTGAATTCAATTATTAGAGCCAAATGTAACCAAAGGGGGTTTAATTGACATGGAATATTGTTTGTAAAAATCAAATTGTTCTCCAACTCCAATTTCTTAATTAGGTTGTTGTTCGCTAGTTGGCAGATGCCGATTTGCTAAAAAGTGTGTTTCATCAATTGCAGGATTAATTACAATCAACTAAACGATAATTAATCACATTCTCTTAACTATAGCCCGTTTCAGTAAATTGTCCAACAGGAATTTTCCATGCACCTTCTGATGCAGGGGTGACCCGTCGTCTCTTCGCCACCGAGGCAGATTACTATACAACGGGTAGCAACAAAAGCAACTCCTAACCCTTTTCCCGCATATGGCAGGGTCGGGTACCCATTTGTCCCTCTGAATGGACACAGGGTGATATATTGGACATAGTTTTTTCTGCAGCCGGTTGCCGGCCAAAGCTGCACCCCTACGCTTATTTATCGTCGGTCTAGTGTTCGTTGGGGAATGCTACCGACGCCAGGGGGCGAGCTCCTACACCTGGAAATTTTGCCTCATCTACCCGTTGCATAGTAGAGAGGGTTCTTTTACGTACAAGCGCCTTCGTACACCCACACGGGACCTCGGTTTTACTTCTCATCCGAAAGAAGGCACACTCGCGGCTTCTCTCTCGCCCGAAAGAAGCCGACCCACCACGGTCCAGTATCGAACCTAGAACTACTGGCGTAGTTGCCGAGTGAGCTAACCACTACGCCACCGCGGCGGGTTACTATACAACGGGTAGATGAAGCAAAATTTTCAGGTGTAAGAGCTCGCCCCAGTGGCGTCGGTGGAATTCTCCAACGAACTGTAGACCGACGATAAATAAGCATAAGGGTAGCAGCTTTGGTTGGCAAAGCCGGCTGCAATGAAACATTGTCCAATATACCACCCTCATGTCCATTCGGAGAGACAAGATGGGTAGCCTCCCTGCCATAGGCTGGAAAAGGATTGGGAGTTGCTACCCGTGCGCAGCACCTCGGTTTACTTCTCATCCGAAAGAAGGCCCACTCAAGGCCTCTCTAGCCCGTAACAAGCCTACCTATCTCGGTCCAGTATCGAACATGCAGCCGAACACGCTACCTCTGCGGCTCCGAGGCAAGTTACTATACAACGGGTAAATGAGGCAAAATTTCCAGGTGAAGGAACCCACGTGGAATTCCCCAACGAACAGTAGGCCGACGATAAGTAAGCATAGGGGTTGCAGCGTTGGTCGACAACCGGCCGGGGAAAAACGCTGTTCAATATATCGACCTTGTGCCCATTCAGAGGGCCACCCGCCTCGTTGGCGTTGTTGGTAGCACGCTTGGTAACTGCGTCAGTAGTTCTAGGTTGAATGCTAGACCGAGGTGATTTGGCTTCTTTCGGGCGAGAGAGGCCCCGAGTTTGCCTGCTTTCGGATGAGAAGTAAAACCGAGGTCCCGTGTGGTGTACGATGGCATTTGCACATTTAAGGATAGCTCTCCGCTATGCAACGGGTCGATGAGGCAAAATTTCCAGGTGTAGGAGCTCGCCCCATTGGCGTCGGTGGAATTTCCCAACGAACAGCAAACAATGAAACAAACGACAAACAATTCATGACTTTTTAAATAAAAAGTAGTTTTTTGTTCAGAAAAGTTCATTCCCTTATCCTGCCTATGCGTCTGCGGGTCTAGTCCTCCACTCACGCTCATCTCTCATCAGGTACCCATCCACCCCATGGGGAAGCCCCCAGTGTTTTCCCAAGGTGTCCTTGCCCTGGCTGTGGAACCATCACACATATCTTGAACTATTGACATAAACTCTTCTTCTACCCCTATTTCTTGTAATACTTCCTAAGCTACCTGTCGTGGAACACTATCATAAGCCTTCTCAAAGTCGTAAAGATGGAATGGAGATCTTTCCTCACTGCCCTATACTTTTCTATCATCTGCCTCAGAATAAAGATTGGTTCCATTGCGGACCTTATCAGTAGGTTGCATATTTTTTGCAATAAATTGTGTTCTATAATATATGCTTTTTCTTCTTTTGCTTAATTATCGAAATTAACAGGTCCCCTTGGATTACAGCAAGCAAAGCCTCCTAGCAGTAAGCGGCTTCCACTGAACTAACTTTTCCCGCCTACAGCAGGGTCAGGGAACCATTTCTGTCCCTCTGGAAGGACACGGGCGCTCTGTTGGACGGTATTTTCATTCAGCATGCTGGCCCCTGTCTGGATCGATGAGAGAGATTCTGATGTCGCCTTCCGTCAGATGGGAAGTAAAGCCGCAGCCCCGTGTGGTGTGCACGGTGTTACCTGCACCTAAAACAACCCTTTCTTCTGCTATGCAATGAGTAGATCAGCAAAATTCCCAGGTATAGGAGCTTGCTCCCCCCTGGCATCCGTGGGTCGTAAACCACCCTCTCTTCCCATGGTTTTTTTCTCTTTGTTCCGATACTTTAGAATGGCTAAGGCAAAATCTGTGGGGATATGTGGACAAATGAATTAAGTAAAAGGGGTGGTGAATGCAACTTTAATGATGTTCAAGTGTTTAGTAGAATGAATAGCGCCCTAATTAGCAAAATGCCTTAGTTCAAACTGCAATGTCTGTGTCTATCGGCCCTTTGAAGCTGAAGGGAAAAAAATCGCACACTGCTAGACAATATCATAAAAACAAGTAAGTCAATAAAAAGAAAACTGAAAAAAGGGAGAATATCTCATTAGATTTAATGTAGGACTTCCTAGTCCCCTTCTTGTTTAATGTGCCTTCATCAAATGCCCCAACTCATGTTGAAGCTCTTTGATTTTAGGTCTGTCTGCACTCCCCAGTCCTACCCCTTTTCTTTCTCCTGGTCTTAATACATAATTGAATGAAGTAAGGAAGAGAGTAGTAAAACAACTAAATACTTTTCATTTTATTTTCTTGCCTCTTCAACGTTTTCTTTTATAGGGCCTATGTATATTTTTTTGTACGTCGTCACTTTCGGTTATAATAATAATGTCGGAGGGGCGTGTGGAAAGCAGAAGGGGTTAAAAACGAAATCACCGTGTTATATGCATGTGGCATTTCATTTGATATCAATGGAGAGGGAAATAGAAAAAGTTAAATTAAAAAGGATTATTATGGCACAGGGCCCTATCCATTTAGCTTAATGTTCATTGAAAGGTTAGCGTAGTAAAAGAAAGAAAAAAACAGCCTCCGTAAAAGCTACTAATAAATTTTGCTTTAGAAATTGAATCTTTGTAACTTTTAATGCAAAAGAGACTGAAATGTAGATGTGCCCTTACCTTGTCTTCCGCCTTTGCCTCCATCGCAGTCGTTGTCGTCATCGTCTTTCGTTGCGGCCCTATTCTTCCCAGTTCACCCATTTTTTTTCTTCTTGAATTAGTAATTTTCTAAATGGCCATTAAACTGAGGCTTAGCATGTGTTTTTCTTAGTAAGGGACCTTAGACAATCGAGGGTCGACAGACACCCACAATGAAAGGTCTAATTATAAGTTTGCAGAGTCGTAGTTGCGCAAGGAAATGAACATTTTGAAAGGATTAATGTAATTGCATGGTAAGGTTATTATATATATTTTTTTATTAAATTTCTTTTTGTCTCCAGACGTTAGAGAAGTAATGGATTTCAGCAGTAGGCCGGCTGGTGGCTGCGAAAAATACCTGTCCAATTGCTCGTTCCCATTTTCAGCATTGTAATACCAGTAGGTGCCCGACCCTATAGTGGCGTATGAACACAATGTGAGGCCCTTCGTAAATGTTTAGACTGGATTTTGTTTTGTTGGCGTTTTAGGGCCCATTAAGTCATTAGAGCCCCGTCCATTGCGTAGTTCTAACGTAGAAACTGCACAGACACTACATTAATGCGAAGATTTTTAGGTACTAGTGGTACCCAGTTTTCCCAAGCTGACATCCAAGTTAGCACTAGCTAAGTTTACGTTGCTTAACTTCAGTGACCAGACGAGAACTGGTGTGTCCACCGCAATAAGACGCTCCCGGGTTGTTTCGTTGGTGTTTTAGGGCCCTTCAACTACAAAGGTCATTAGAACCTCCTCCTCTGAGTAGTTCTAAGGCAGAGTCTGCACAGGCCCTACGCTTTTATGACGACTTTTGGTGTTAGCAGTATGTGGTGTTCCCAAGGGGAGGGCTTATTGCGTTGGACGCACCAGTTTTTGTCTGATCCCTGAAGTCAAGCAATAAAACTCCAGCTCGTATTAACATGGGTGGCCGCTTGGGAAAACTGGGTAGGGGAGACTGGGGCTAGTTGTGACATTTTAAGCAAAACGTTACTACTCCACGTTGCTTATAGAATAATCCAAGATTTTAATATGTGTGCTGGATACAGTAATTAATTAGCTTCTGAATACATGTAATTGTAATGATTTTGCATCTAATACGACTATCAAAAATTAATGATTTGATGAAGAGGTGAGAGTGCCTTCTTTCGGATGAGAAGTAAAACCGAGGTCCCGTGTGGGTGTACGATGGCACTTGCACGCAAAAGAACCCTCTCTACTACGCAACGGGTAGATTGAGGCAAAATTTCCAGGTGTAGGAGCTCGCCTCCTGGCGTCGGTAGCATTCCCCAACGAACACTAGACCGACGATAAATAAGCGTAGGGGTGCAGCTTTGGCCGGCAATAGGCTGCAGAAAAAAACTATGAACAGTATATCACCCTGTGTCCATTCAGAGGGACAAATGGGTACCCGACCCTGCCATAGGCGAGAAAAGGGTTAGGAGTAAGTAAGATGCAGAGGTGAGAGTGTAACGTTTTGCCCCACATCAGGGGTTAGGTGTTACACTATACGGAGTCAAATGTGACAAGACAAACATTTGCATTATCACAAATAATGGTTGATTCCTTCCACTGGACTATAATAGGTAGTATTTGAACACTCTTTGCAAGGCCAGTGAAAATCTTTGTGCAGCCAGGTTAAAAAATTTTTGTTGGGCCCTTGAACTACAATGGTCATTACAGCCCCATCTGCTTCATAGTTCTAAAGCAGTCTGCACAGACACTACGCTGTTACGACGTTTTCAGGGTATTAGCAGTAGCTCGTATCCCTAACAGGTCACCCATGACTGTATTATCTGGAGTTGCATTGCTTAACTTCAGTAATCAGACGAGTAATGGTATGTCAGGCGGCTAAGGATGAGTTTTCTGCAAGTCTTTTCCTTTGTACAGAAATGGTATTATCGAATATTTTGGGTATTAATGTGGAGTAAAGCATATTGTGAATCGCAGGGGTCTGGTTCCTGTGGGGAGCGGCGAGTTGCGTTGGATACACGAGTTCTCGTCTGATCACTGAAGTTAAGCAACGCAAGCCCAGTTAGTACTGACATGAGTGGTAGCTCGGGAAAGCTGGGTACTGTAAATACCCAATAATCGTCGCATTAGTGTAGTGTCTGTGCAGTATATGCATTAAAACTATACAGTGGACTGGTCTCTAATGACCTTGTAGTTGACGGGACCTTAACCTCCAACAAACAACAACAACAACTGGTTCCTGTGAGTGTGCATAACCCACCTTGTGCCTGCTTATTTATCGTCAGTCAGCTGTTCATTGAGGAATTGCACCAACGCCAAGTGGCGACCAAAGCATATTACAAGCACAAGAAATTATTTATGAAATCAATCACACTACATGGAGCAGTGACGTGGAGTTCTGACATGTGACAACTAGCCCCAGAGATTTGTAACGTTTCGTCCCACCACTAAAATTCAACATTGAAAATTAAATAATTCTATTTTAGGTTATCTAAACTACACAATAACTATACTCATCAATATAACTGTAAAAAAAGTGGGTGTAGACTAAAATTATTAGAAAAATAACAAGTTATAAACCTTCACCTGGTGCAATTGGCCCAGGTGATGTGACAGGAAAATAAGGTTTCTACTTTGACTGGAAAGTAATTCTGTAACTTCTTACCCCTGTAACTTTTAGCCCCGATCTCCCCTACTGCTAATACCCAATAATCGTGGTAAAACCCAATAATACTGCTAATGCCCAATAATACCCAACAACCCAAGTGGCGTTGGACACACCAGTTCTTGTGAGATCCCTGAAGTTAAGCATCGCAAACCCACGTTAGTACCAACATGGGTGGTTGGTAGTGAACGTTGGGTGTTGCAAATTTCCCCTCTCCTACATCCTCGACACCTACCACCTCCAAACGGCGAATTCGGCCTGTTATGCCTGCTTGGCTTGCTCCCCGACCCATTAGCAGACCGTGTCAACATGTCGCATTAATGTAGTGTCTCTGTAGTCTCTGCACTAGAACTACGCAGTGGACGGGGCCCTAATGACCTTGTAGTTGAAGGGCCCTAAAACACCAACAAATGAGTCAGTCAGGGGCATGAAGGGTAGTGTGAGCCAGGAGTGGAAGGAGAGAAAAGTTCGCTTAATCAAAGTTGTAGGTCGAAACACAAGCTTTACCGAGATGGAAAGGTGTAGGTGTCTGCTTTTCTTATCCTGGTAGGGGAATCACCACCATCACATCTCGGATGTTTGGTTCATTGGTGTTTTAGGGCCCTTCAACTACAAGGTCATTAAAACCCCGTCCACTGCATAGTTCTAATGCAGCGACTGCATAGGCACTACACTAATGCGACGATTTTTGGTTATTCGC
Source organism: Trigoniulus corallinus (assembly GCA_013389805.1). NCBI lineage: Eukaryota > Metazoa > Arthropoda > Diplopoda > Spirobolida > Trigoniulidae > Trigoniulus > Trigoniulus corallinus. The sequence goes on along the minus strand of JAAFCE010009126.1, from coordinate 26,181,421 downwards.
GGTACCCAGCTTTCCTAAGCGGCCACCCATGTTAGTACTAGCTGGGGTTGAGTTGCTTAACTTCAGTGATCATGCGAGAACTGGTGTGTCCAACGCAATAAGCCACTGCCACGCACATCATTGGCAATATTATAATTTTTACTCTTCTTTGTATTTACAGCCATTTTCTCCCAAAATCCCATCTGCGTCTTATTTGTCGTGGAGAGACTCGTAGGTAGCAGTGGTCTATTATTTAATTTAGCTATACCTTAGCGGCGAAGTGCAAAATCTAAATGCACTTTTATACCGTCATCCTCCGAATTTTCGACAACCCCAAATGGGAATGTCGATTTTAAGTATGTTTAACAGAAACACATCATTGCTACATAAAAGGTTCCATGTCAAATGAGGCTGCTGTGTATGTGTGCTTTTAAAATAATAATAATCTATGCAAGTTTACATAATTCATGACAAGCTGACATGAGTAGCATGCCAACTCTCGACTCTTTGCCTACCCCGTTGCAACCCATTTTAGGTTGGTTAGATGGATGTGAGGTGATTGTAAGTAGGGACCTTGCAGAAGGAGGGGGAGGGTTACATGTGTTTTTGGGATGGCTAAGTACATGTTAGTTGTACATTGTGTCATTTTGTAAGCCTTCTTAAGCAGCACTCTCGGCACTAATGCTTTACACATAAAATCCAATTCGGTGGCATAAAGGTGACATGACAAACACATTATATCCCAAGTCCCAAGTGAATATCAAAGTCTGAATAAGGACCCTTTCCTTATGTTCCTCTGTGCTCTCCTTGTTGTCTTTAGTAATGTTTTCCAGGGTTGATCTCAGTATTGTAGAACAGCAAAAGGGATTGTTAACAAATAATATGCCCCAAGTCTTCTCCTCCTCTATCCTAGTGCCGTTTGTATTTTTTCCGTGGTGATTAAATTGGTATAGCAGCCCCTGTCCCTTCATCCTCCCTTCTCTGTTTCACTACATGCCCTTCCCACTCACCCTCTCTCTAAAGTCCATCTTATCACCTTGAAATCTAAAATGGAAACTGATTGATTTTCAACTTCATTTTCAAGATGTAAGATTGCAGCTTATTTTTTGAATCTGCTGTTTTGTTGGGGCCAATAGGTCCCAAACGAAATAGTTCCGCTAACTGATGTGAATTGGGAGTTGTTGAAATTGACATGAGTGCTACACAATCATCCATCATTTTCGGTTGTCTAATACCTTTGCTGGATTTGCGAGAGAGTTTGATTTTTAGAAAAAATAAAGCGTGGGAAGAGGGAGAATTTGGCCAAAATTGGCTCTGCTATTTAAGCGCTTGTTGTATCTTTTTGTTTTTGGTTAGTGTCGTGCATCTTATCGCCGTTTCATACGCTTATTCCGCCTATTGTAGGGCTGGTTACACATTTGCCCCACTTGAACCACAGAAACACTTTTTCGATTTTCCCTCCACAGACGCTGGATGTCGAACTTATACACCTGGCAATGCGGTATTGTGTTCTCAAGCAAGGGTCACTTGACGTCAGCAGTTTTAGGTTCGATACTGAATCGAGGTGAGTTGGTTTCGGGGGCTGAGAGGCCCCGAGTGCGCCTCAACCGATGCTCCGTGTGGTGTTCGATGGCATTTGCACGTAAAAGAACCCTTTCTACTATGCAACGGGTCGATGGGGCAAAATTTCCAGGTGTAGGAACTCGGTTGAGTGCATTAACGAACAGTAGAGGGTTTCCAAATTGCCCAGTTGCAGGGACCTATTGTTACGAAAGGAATCAAAACAATAGAGGACGGTATTTACACTGTCGAGATGATTTACCAACAGGAGTGAGTGAGGAATCTTCTCTCTACAGCGGTTACACTGTGTACACGACACGGTCCACTTCTTGCTTTCCATGTGCAGTAACAGGGAACGGCTGTATTGCGTTGGACCCACCATAATCTCACCTGATCACTGAAGTTAAGCAACGCAACCCCAACTAGTACTAACATGGGTGGCCGTTTGGGAAAACTGGGCACCGCTAGTATCCAAAAATCGTCGCATTAGTGTAGTGCCTGTGCAGTCTCTGCATCAGAACTACACTGTGGACGGGGCTATAATGACCTTGTAGTTGAAGGGCTCTAAAGCACCAAAAAAAAAAAAAAAAAGAAATGGAAAAACTAGGTACTGCTAATACCCAAAAATCGTCGCATCAGCATCAGGGTCTAATGACCTTTGTTTCAAGGCCCTTCATCTACAATGGTCTTTAGAGATCCGTCCACTGTGTAGTTCTAATGCAGTGTGTGCATAGACACCACACTGTTACGACAATTTTTTTGGGTATTATCAGTCTCCCGTATTCCAAGCCGCCACCCATGTCAGCCAACTTGCGTTGGACACAACAGTTCTCGTGAGATCACTGAAGTTAAGCAGCGCAAGCCCACGTTAGTGCCAACTTGGGTGGTTGGTAGAGAACGTTGGGTGCTGCATATTTCCTCTCTCCTTCTGCCTCTCACCTTCCTCCTCATCTCCCGCGAGCAGCCTCTTAGGGGTTCGTCCTGTTGTGGCTGCTTGGTTTGATCCCTAACCCATGAAATCAATCCAGGAATCCAGTACTAGCAGGGGTTGCGTTGCTTAACTTCAGTGATCAGACGATAACTGGTGTGTCCAACGGAGGAACCCGCTCCCTGGAATATTGGGTCAGGACGCGCAATCCCGATCCTGTTATTGTGAGATATTGGGCGATAGTGAATTAGACATTCATTAGAACATTGTTTTATGCAATTCTCGTGATTTTCTGAGACGAGGTGCGGTTCTGGGTCCGCGTCTCCATTGAGTTTATTTTGAGCGGAAGACTAAATTTAAATCGGTTGTTACTAAGACAACCAGGCAGTTTCAGCAGCTGCAATCCTCTGGACGATTCCCTCTTGAACTAATGTTCCAACTGATGTCTTAATTTGTTTCAATGGGCCCTAATACAAGTTTTATATCACAGGCAGCGCGAGTGACACATCAACCAACTGAACCCTTTTGATGCCCCTCTAATGGTTTCATTATGACGTCGGATGGAGTTTAATATATATATTAATCAAGACCCCCTTCTTCTTTTATCCCTCCTTTTTCGATATATTCCCCTCTTCGAACTTTTATCACCATTTCCCAGCCTCCTTTACTTTAATTTGAAGTCCCTAAGCATTTTCCCTTGTTATGATACTGTCACTTCATCAGGACCTAGGACATCGATTATCTCATTACCATTATTAGAAGTTAATAAATATTATGCCAACGTGTTTGACTCCATCTTTTCAGCGCCATTGTTCGGAAGAGTGCACCCTACCACTGTAGGCACATTTCTGGATGTTGGAACCCCCTAAGGGAGATGATGAAGTAATGGGATGTTTAGAATAAAGAGAAGAAGACAAAGGGCGGGGAAGGGAGAAAGTGGAAATAGAGTGGAAAGTGAGGGGGGGGGGAACTATTTGCAATGGAGTGTGTGCGCACCGCAACAGGGATGGATACCAAATGACCTGTGGGTGAATGAAAGAGGGAGGGGGAAATGGAGCGGGAGTTATAATGTAGGGTAGTGGGAAATGCACTGCTGAATTTGGGGTCCATTTAAATGTGTCCATGGTTTTACAGAAGTCTTGGTCTTTGATGCACTGATAAGCAGCCACCTGGCATTTTATATTTTGACTTCATTATTATAGATCAGATGTGTCACTGAGCCCCTCAGAGACAGGGTGGGGACTAAACGAGCCAGAGAGGGGTTTAATTTCGTCTTTTAGGGAGAGTAGTGGGACGATTCCAAATACCACTTAAATTCATCATGACGTCCTTATCCATTTCACATTATGCCTGTCTCTAACCACTTGTATAACTGTTCTCGCAGCCTTGTAGGGATCAGCCTTACCCTGTTTGATATCTAGGACCCAAGTTTACCCCGTCTGATGTGGAGGACTCGATTTTCTGTTCATCCGTTTTCCCGTTTCACTCAATATCCGACAGAAGATGAAATTTGAGCTTCCCTCTGCCCGAAAAATGAGCGGCTGTATTGAGTGGGATACATAAGTTCTCGTCTGACCACTGAAGTTAAGTAACACAACCCCAGATAGTACTGGCATGGGTGGCCGCTTGAGAACACTGGGTACTGTTAATACATATATCCTCCTAACTGCGTGGCGTCTGTGCAGACTCTGTATTAGAACTACGCAGTGACCGGGGCTCTAATGACCATTGTAATTGAAAGGCCCTAAAATGCCAACAAAACAAAAATATCCCTACTAAAGTCCATCTGTCTTTGTCAGGATAGATCCTGTAGGTGTGTAAGTGGGATAATGAATTAACCGCTGAGTGGCCCTGGGTGATATGTACCATGTCACCAATGCCCGAATATGAACCGTTGCTAAATGGAGTAAAATTTTCGTGTAGACGGGCAAAGTTTCCAGAGTGAGGCCCCCCCCCCCATTGGTGTCGGTGAACGAAATTGCCCCAACAGTGATGTGTGGCATGGTAAATCACTTCTTTCAGATGAGAGGAAAGCGGATGAAAGGTTCCTTCAGATGGAAAGGAAAGCCATGGCACTGTGTGGTGTGTATGATGCCACTCCTGGACGAAATGTTACCTGCTGGGTTCGGTAGAGGAAAAGTGTCCCAACGAGAAAACCGGTTGACGTTAGCTGAGCTAACTGCGTGGAAAACCGTCAAGTTTCCCAGGTCCGATGATAGTTTTAATTGGGTACCCGACCCTGTCATAAGCGGCAACGTTCGGCATGATGATGGGAGCGGCTTATTGCGAAGTTCAGCAACGCAACCCTAGCTAGTACTGACATGGGTGGCCGCTTGGGAAAACTGGGTACTGCTAATACCCAAAAATTGTCGCATTAGTGTAGTGTCTGTGCAGTCTCTGCATTAGAACTACGAAGTGGATGGGGCTCTAATGACCTTGTAGTTGAAGGGTCCTAAAACACCAACGAACCAACGGTATCATGATGACGATGCTGGAGATGTTCACACCACTTGTGACCCTGCATTAATATTGACCCTCATTTAGGTTGTTTTAACCTCCAAATACATTCCTCTCCGCCCTGCCCTAAAGTTAAAGGTAGGACCCCTTCAAATAGAAATCTCCTTGAAAGATACACACTTCTAGGCTGCACAGAAAGGTCTCTTATTAATCGTATCTTTTAGGAGCTCGGTTGTACTCCTTTCGATATTTTTTTCAAATTGTAATGGGTTGATAACTTAAAATTCCCTGAACCACCCTTCAGGGGTATAACATTTTTTTTGCCCTATTCCCTAATTACATCGGGGATGAATTTATTCCCCTTCCTCCCTAATTGAAATCCGCTCATATCCAGAATATCTTTGAAAAAAAAAATGAATGTTAACCCTACCTTAACCATCTTATTGCTGTTGAATTACGCAGTTTGCGGCAATATAGAATAGGTCTTTGAGCCCTAAAGATGGCGGCGCTCTATTAGGCAGCCCCTAATATCCATAGGGTTGTCATTTTTTTTTTATCAAAAGTCACGATGGTTTTGCATTGTATATGGTTCACTAACTTCAAATGTGACGGGATGGGATTGGTAGGGCGTGTTTTTGATGATGTATTGGATAATTGGGGACCCCTGGCATTTTGGCGCCTACAGCATGAAGGGGGATTGCGAGACGAGATCGCTAACCTCCCCCTAAACATTTCGGGGGTTTCCATTTTGATGTCGTTTGTATGCATGACACACGCGCGCGCCATGCACGAGAAAAAAATGTAATAAATGTACCATTAAGCAAGGAACTACATAGAGACATTGATACTGCAGGAAAGTAAATAGGATAATAGTCCTCTGCTTACCTACGGTAATGGGTGTCGAAAACACACTCCTTTCCCCTCTTCTCCTCCTTTTACCAAGTTGAAACCACTATTCATTTTCGCCCCATTACCCAAATTCGTTTTCTAAATTACCCTGTTGTACACTGGCTAGGGAAAGAGTATGGGGCATAGTTTTCTTTGTGTAGTTTGAAATGAGTCCTGGTCTCCTCTCGCTACTTTCTCTGCCATGTCCTTTCTCTTCCCTAAATCCCCCCTCTAAAATTCGGAAGGGGGTGAGGCTTGATATGTGCGGCATTTCAAGTTCAAAGTGCTATTTCAAACTTGAATGTAGCTAATTAAATATGCACTAATAGAAGAGGAAGTTTGAATTTTATACATTTCAAGCCGCATGCGTATACTACTTGGTATCGATTGTGCGGGCCGCAACTCTAGGCTTCTAGGGCCGCCAATTTAACACACTGGAATTGGGGGCATCACATCAAAGATAATAGACTGGTATAGTATGGCATGGGTGACGATGGATGAGCAGGACCTCCTTCGTTCCATTACTGAGTGCAGGTTGTTGGAGGCACCTGAGGTCCCGGGGCAGGGGAAGACCAAAGCAAACCTGAGAGCAGGTTATACGTAAAGAGATGGTAGTGCGTGGGTTGGACGGGGACCTGGCGGATTGATTTGTTGATGTTTTAGGGCCCTTCAAAAGCAGCGGATTATTTGGTAGGACACACCAGTTCTCGTCTGATGACTGAAGTTAAGCAACACAACCCCAATTAGTAATGGCATGAGTAGCTGCTTGGGAAAACTGGGTACTCCTAATAGCCAAAAATCGTCGCATTTGTGAAATGTCTGTGCAGTTTCTGCATTAGAACTACGCAGCGGACGGGGCTTTAATGACCTTGTAGTTGAAGGGCCCTAAAAAACCAATAAACCAAACTATGATCCTTCAACTACAACGGTCGTTAGGGGCCCCTCAACTGTATAGTCCTAATGCAGAGTTTACACAGACACTATGCTGTTACGACGTAAGCAGTACCCGACGTAAGCAGTACCGTTAGCAGTACCCAGTGTTCCAAAGATGCCACCCATGTTAGTACTAACTGAGGAACAAATCTGACGAAATCAGTCTCAATGATAGAACTCAAGTCGTCTGACCAAGTGGTGTGTATTGGGAGTCGCACTCAGTCGGCTACAGCATGAGGCTAGTGCAGGTGATGGACAGGAATATAAGAGAAGCATTTGAAACAGATATTTGCGATGCGAAATTGACATGAGTGCGACACAATCATCAGCCAAACTTTTGTCGAACATCTCACGCGCTTGGGAGTTGCTCTATTGTGTTGGGCACACCAGTTCTCCTCTGATCACTGGAGTTAAGTAACGCAAACTCAGCTAGCACTAATATGGGTGACCGCTTGGGAAAACTGGGTACTGCTGATAACCAAAAGTCGTCGCATTAGTGTGCAATGTCTGTGCAGTCTCTGAATTAGAACTATGCAGTGGACGGGGCTCTAATGACCTTGTAGTTGAAGGACCCTAAAACATCAAAGAAACAAACTATGTCAAAACTGAAATTGTCTGACCAAGTCGTGCGTAGTCTAGTCGCACACAGTCGGCTCCAGCGTGAGGCTAGCCTTAGTGGAGGTGTCAGGAATCTAACAAAAGCAAATGAAGAGGCATTTGCGATGTGAAACCGTTGCAAGCTCTATTCACTTTTGTCGAAGATCTCACGTACGTGGGGGTGGCTGTATTGTGTTCGACGCACCAGTTGTCCTCTGATCACTGAAGTTAAGCAACGCACCTCCAACTAGTACTAACATGGGTGGCCGTTGTAAACATTGGGCACTGCTAATACTCAAAAGTCGTCGCAACAGCGTGGTGTCCGTGCATTTTGTGCATTAGAACTATGCAATGGACGGGGCTGTAATGACCGTTGTATTTGAAGGGCCCTAAAACATCAAAGAAACAAACAAACCAGCTAGTACTGGTTTGGGTGACCGCATGGGAACATAGGGTACTAGTAATATTGAAGAATCGCCGTAGCAGCGTTGCAGCGTTCTAACGACCGTTGCAGTTGAAGGGCCCTAAAACACCGAGGGAAAAAAAAACTCACGCGCGTGAACCAAAAGTGTTCCGAAGTGCAAACCTCACGGAAAAATGAACGAAAAGCGTTTTCGATGTAAATCTGTTCACAACAACTAAATATTGTTGGCGGAGTTGTCATGCGAGCGTAAACGAAAAATGTTAGAAAATGATTGTGAATGCTAAAACTGCTTGTAATCCCAAGCACTTTTAATGGAGGCGTCAAGCAAGAACGAGCAATGGAAGCGTTTGCCATGTAAAGCCGTTCGTAAGCTCAATAAATTCTTGGTGGAGGCGTAACTCGCGAATGGACGAATCGTGTTTCAAACCGCTTGCGAATGTTGCAGCCGTTGTCGAACTCTATGTGCAGTAGGTCAGGTTCTATGTACTTTATGCAAGGTAGTAGAGACGAGACGTGCGTGGGATCTGTTTGTGCACAACGTATGTTACGCAAAGCAGACGAATTACGGACTGCGCAGGTGCATATGTCCTTATTAGGAATTTAGCACATGCGCAGGACTTAATTCGTCTGTTTTGCGTAACATACGTCGTTATCTAACGGATCACTGTGTTTGAAAACGTTCGTGAATACTAAACCGCTCGAAAATTCTATTTACTTTCAGTAGAGACATCATTGGAGGTTGTTGTGGGGGGCGAAGCTAGCCCCAACCCGCTTGTATTAAGTTCGCACGTATGTGGCTAATCTCCCAGGGGCGGATTCAGAGGTGCATCAAGGGGAGCGCTTCAAAAAAGTGCGCCCCAAATATTTCTAAATATTCAGGATCCCTTAGTTTACCCTACTATCTCGAGTATAATATGCACTTTTTTCCCCAAAAATTGGAGGCAAAGTCGGAGTGAGTATCATATAAGTCTACCTTTCTTTGGGGTATTCCACCGATGCCAGGGGGAGGGGCAAGCTCCTACACCTGGAATTGTTGCCTCATCTATCCGTTGCATAATAGAAAGTTCTTTTATGTGTAAATGCCATTGAACACCACATGGGACTATGGTTTTACTTCTAGTCCAAAGGAAGGCGCACTCGGGGCATCTCTCTTGCAGAATAGAAGGCAACCCACCTCGGTCCAGTATCGAACCTAGAACCACTGCTGCAGTTACCAAGCACGCTACCCACTGCGTCACCGAGGTGGGATGTACCCATTACGGGGGGGGGGGGGTTTCTGAAAATGGTGACATGTATTAGATGTACTAATTGAGGGATGCACCTGGCACCTGGAAATTTTGGCCATCTACCCGTTCCATAATAGAGAGGATTCTTCCACGTGCAGATGCTATCGTACACCACACGGGACCTCGGTTTTACTTCTCACCCGAAAGAAGGTGCACTCAGGGCTTCTCTCTCGCCCGAAAAAAGCAACCCACCTCGGTCCAGTATTGAATCAAAAACTACTGACAGTTACCGAACGCCACCGAGGCAAGTTTTTGCATAGGGTGCCCCGAAATGTGTCGTTGTTAGTGTGCCGCCAAATTTTGAAATTGGTAAAAGTGTACCGTGCCGAAAAAAAGGTTGAGAATCGCTGCCATAGATATATCAATACTAGTGCACTACTTCAACAATTAACAAGTCCTGCCCAACAATACCGATATTAAATCCCTAAACATTCTTTAGAATCGTCATCTGAAATAACTAGGAACTGGCAAACTTAGCCTGCGTATTATACGCGAGTATTGAGATTGTTACATTAATGTAAATCTTGAAACTTGGGATGCTAGCAATTGCAATAGGTTCTGTACTGGCCCTTAGAGAATGTCCTGTCTTCAGTGGTTTAGCCAACTGCAGATTGGACTGGCATTATAGAAATGGGAATAGCAAATGCAAAAATGCCTCATCAATTGCAAAGTTGAATCACGCATCAGTTAAAATATGGGCCCCATTAAGGCACTAAGGGGGGAGCATTTGCTGAATTGCTCCCGCCCCTGTAACTTCTAACCGACTTGTTAAAATCTTTGTGTTTTTCAATATCCTTCCGTCATGGGAGCGGTTGTATTCGTCTGATCACTGAAGTTAGGCAACGCAATCCTAGGTAATACTAGAATGGGTGACCAGCTCGGAACACTGGGTATTGCTAATACCCAAAATCGTCGTAACAGCGTAGTGTCTGTGCAAACTCCGCATTAGACTATGAAGTGGACGGGGCTCTAATGACCGTTGTAGTTGAAGGGCCCTACTGTAAAATACCAACGAATAACTAATAAAACACTTGAATGAGTCTGTTGGTCGGAACGAACGTTCGAGTGTTTAGGGCCAAAAGAGCCAGTCGGGTTCGAGGTGGGGAATTTCCACACACGAGCTTGCTAACTTTCTCTCGCGTGAAATGTCTCTGAACCCTTTCCAAAAAAATTTACCTGCTTGTTTACTGAGATGGGTGGTGCAGGAGGGAGCTACTCGATTACTACAGGATTCGGCAAACTTTGACTCGGAAAGGGCTAGATCGTAAAAATTTTAGGCTCGGCGGGCCAGTACCAAGCTCGAAGATATTTACATGGGCAATTCTATTAAAAAAATAGGTTAGGCCTATACATTTTTTAATTAGGAAGTGATATTTTCGCCTAATATTTATACAATTTTCCTAACAAACAACAACTCCTAACCCTTTTCCAGGGCAGGGTAGGGTACCCATCTTGTCCCTCTGAATGGACACAAGGGTGATCTATTGGACAGTGAATTTCCACAGCCGTTTGCCGACCAAAGCTGCAACTCCACTGTTCGTTGGTGAATTCCACCGACGCTAGGAGGCGAGCTCCTACGTGCGGAAATTTTGCCTCATCCACCCGTTGCATAGTTGAGAGGGTTCTTTTACGTGCAACAGCCATCTCAGACCCTAGCTTGCCGACCCCTGGATTAATACATCAGAGGTTTCAGGTGTTGGATACAGGATCGATGTGGGGGCGGCTTCTTTCGGGTGAGAGAGAAGCTCCGAGTGCGCCTTCTTTCGGATGAGAAGTAAAAGCGAAGTTCCGTGTGGCGTGCGATGGCATTTGCACGTAAAAGAACCCTTTCTACTATGCAACGGGTAGATGAGGCAAAATTCTCAGGTGTAAGAGCTCGCCCCTGTCGTCGGTGGAGTGAACCAACGAGCAGTGGACCGACGGTATTTAAGCATAGGGGTTGCAGCTTTGGTCGGCACCCTCCTCGGGAGAAATACCGTCCAATGCATCACTTGTGTGACCATTCAGTGGGACCGCGATGGGTACCCGACCCTGCCAGAAGAGGGTTTGTTGTTTGTTTATTGGTGCTTTAGGGCCCTTCAACTACAAGGTCATTAGAGCCCCGTCCACAGCATAGTTCTTATGCAGAGACTGATCAGACACTACACTAATGCGACGATTTTTGGGTATTAGCATTGCCCAGTTTTCCCAAGCGGCCACCCATGTCAGTACTAGCTGGTGGTGCTCTGCTTAATTTCAGTGATCGGGTGAGAAGTGGTGGGTCCAACGCAATTCGCCGCTCCCTCCAGAAGAGGGAAAAGGGGTAGTAGTTGCTCTACCGGGTTTTCTGTTATCGGTGGAGAAAAAGTGCCCTAACGAATAAATATATCAACAATAATTAAGCATAAGGGGGGGTTGCTGAATTAGGTCTGCAGTAGGCTGCGTAGAATACTATCCAACAGATCATTTGTGTTCCTATGGGACAAAAATGGACACCCGTCACTGCTATAGGCAGGGGAAAAGGGGCGAGTAATTCAAGAAACTATTCGTGGCATGTTGTGATAGTGTTTCTGATTGTTTCCAACTGCAATGGAAACCACTGATAGATAAAATAACTGCAGAAAGATCCATAATGTCGTCACCTTTTTTATTTTCTTTGAAAATTCGAAAGAATAAAATGTTTTTTATCATCTCTGCACGAATCTCGCTTTTCTTTTTTTGGAGGGTGTATGGGGGTCGGGGTATATCAAAATTTAATTTATTAATGTGGTTTAGTGGGATTGCAAATGATTTTTTGGTCACATATGGTGTTAGATCAAGTGTAGAATAATGCAATCTAAAAAATACATGAAGAATCGGGAATTGAAGGTGGCAAAATGGAGAGGAATTGAGAGGTTAGGGCCTTTCCCCCCATGTTAAAAGTGTACTGGATTTGAAGGTGTGAAATGGAGAAGGGGAAATCACTATCTGTGAACCGAATTTTTTTTTCAAATGTCACAGAAAATAATTTTACCATTTTGAAAGTCCTTTCAGTGAGGTGAAATGGGACTCTGTAGGTATATTAGGTGATGGATATTACACATTCTTGCAAATTCTACCCTTTGCAATCTCTGGCAGAAAAGAGAAAATTTTGGGTGTGAGGGTAGAGTATGTGCCTCAATAGTAGATTAAGACTATGACAGTATTTTCACCTCTCTGTATTGTTTTTTTGTGTGTGAGGGAGATAGGGGAAGGTGCTATTCTGCTCTTTAAGTCTACTTGATTTTCAACCAACTGAGGGTCCCTTCCCTCCCTCTCTCTCTTATCTAGAAAGGCCTACTGTGTGTGTGTGTAGCTGCTGTTACATTATTAATGCGCATGTGCGACAGCTGTTCTCTTAGGGATATCCAAGTTGTGGATTGGTGGCAAACCTCCTCGAGTGAATTATTAACTCGGCAACCATGTTTTTCGTCTACTTTACATGTTGCTTACATGGATTTATAAAAATCTTTTTCTTGGATACTTTTCATGTTTTTATTGAAAGTCTGGGGCGCAACACATTTGCGTAACACCAACTGGCAACTACGGCGCTTCTTTTCCCACCTCCTTTTGTTTGAAGATGTAGCTCACTCTATTTAGACAACATAAGCTTGTTCAACTTTGATATACCTACACAGAATTTATTTCTCTGCGATGTGGGGGCAAAATAGAAAAAAAAAAACAAAAGTCGAAAGTACCCCCAAATACAATTGTACTGATCTTAAATCTGTGTTGTAGGCCAGAAGACACAGAAATTACTCCCTCTTTCACCTCTCTTCCTCTTCTTAACAAGATCTCTCTCTTTTTCTCTCCTGCCCTGCCCCCCTCTCTCCTTTTCTCCTCAAGTCCCATATTTTCATCCTTCAGCATTGCCCCTCTCCTCCTTTCTTTCTATCAAATGTAAAGCCAAATGTTGTTTTAGGTATTCAGTGGTCAAGGCTGGAGACTATGAGATTTAGTCGAAAGCTTTCTGTAAATCCAATAAAGGATCTAAGACTACTCAACAGAATGATATCAAAGATGATGTTAGCAGAAAAACACTTGGGTTTTATTTTGATATGTAAAGATTTTTCGGAGGTTTCTCTCTCTCTTACTCTTGGCTGGTCTTCTTTTTGGTATAAAAAGGTTCTTGTGTACTTCCTCCTTCATACTTCTGACTGCTATCACCTCCTTGTACCAGACGTGTATGGCCTCAATCCATTTAGTGCTATATTATACAAAGGCCTTTAAAATGTTCAAACAAAGGAATTATATACCTCATCCCATACCACCACCACTCACTCTCTTTCCTGAAATCTTCTTCTCACTTGATAGGACCTGTTATCCTCTACCAAACAACCGAAAATTTCTCTCTTTTCCTATATTGTCAGACTCCTCCTCCATTTTTTCAATGGCATTAGGGCACAAAAAATTGTTAGACTGTAGTACAGAATTGCGTGGTATTGATTTTTTTTCTCTTGCTTACAATCTCCCTCCTCTTTCTCTCTCTGCCCCTTTCCTTTCCCTCCCCCTCACAAGGGGCCCAATAAACACTTTGAAGATAGCTTGATATAGACATACACATTTGAATTCATGCTTTGTATTTTTGTATGATCTAATTCTGAATGTAGAAGACGTTGAATTCAAATTTAGTTTTGAAAATAATAAGGTGATTTCTGCAGAGAAAGAGACAGAACGGAAGTGGTTGTATCTAGATGAAGATTTTGGAGTCGTTGGCATACTCGACAACTCTTTAATAGTATAGATGGACAGAAACATCTCTTGAAAGGAAATGAATTTCGAATCCGAATTCTCAATTTAGATCTTATTGGGAGAGTAAGTTTTCAGACGTTAGAAAAAGTGGTCGAATTTCGCACTTCTGACCTAACGACTCTCTAAGGTTTTTCGTCTCTTCTCTGCACAGCAGTTTTCTTTTTTGTTTGAAATCCAGTTTCAAATATGCGGCGAGAAAATAGGGTCTCTGTATTCAGTAACACTCCTAACTGCTTTCCGGCCCATGGCGAGGTCTGATACCCATTTCCCGCTGGCTGTTCTCACTGAGAGCCTTGCCGAATGGGTATCCGACTCTGCTATGGACGGGAAAGCTCATCGAAAGATGGCGATGATGATTGTGATGTAGAAAGGGCTTCGAATGATGATGTAGAAAGGGCTTCGAATGATGATGTAGAAAGGGCTGCGAATGATGATGTAGAAAGGGCTGCGAATGATGATGTAGAAAGGGCTGCGAATGATATGTAGAAACTGCTTCGAATGATGATGCTGCAGAAAGGGCTTCGAATGATAATACTGTAGAAAGGGCCTCGAATGATGACGATGTAGAAAGGGCTTCGAATGATGATGTAGAAAGCACTTCTAATGATGCTGATGTAGAAAGTGTTTTGTATGTTGTACTGATGATGTGGAAAGAGTTTTGTATGTTGTACTGATGATGTAGAAAGGGCTTTGTATGTTGTACTGATGATGTAGAAAGGGCTTCGTATGCTGTACTGATGATGTAGGGAGCGGCGAGTTGCGTTGGACACACCAGTTCTCGTCTGATCACTGAAGTTAAGCAACGCAAGCCCAGTTAGTACTGACATGGGTGGTCGCTCGGGAAAGCTGGGTACTGCTAATACCCAATAATCGTCGCATTAGTGTAGTGTCTGTGCAGTATATGCATCAGACCTACACAGTGGACGGGTCTCTAATGACCTCGTAGTTGACGGGACCTTAAACTCCAACAAACAAACAAACAAAAACTGATGATGTAGAAAGGGCTTTGTATGTTGTACTGATGATGTTAGAAAGGGCTTCGAGGGATGGAGATGAGCTATAGAAAGGGTTCTTCTACATGCATATGGCATCGTACTCACCAAAAAAACATCACGGCTTTACTCCCCATCCGATAAAAGGAGCATAGGGGCTTACCTCTTGTTATAAAGAATATTTGGCCAGGGCTTAGAAGGAAGTGGAAACTTTCTACTGGAAAGGTTCTGGGGCGTTTTCGTGTGATACGCAATGAACTCGTATAACGAGTGGATGCGTCAGGATGTCATTCGCACGAAGACGAATCCTTGCAAGATGGAAGTAAAATACCCCAAGGTATGGGGCTGCATTAGGCTGGTAGCCCTATACATACGTCTGTCTGCTCTACTGAAAGTTGCGAGAGCGGCTTTATTGCGTTGGACGCACCGTTCTCGTGTGATCACAGAAGTTAAGCAACGCAACCCCAGGTAGTACCTGACATGGCTGACCACTTGAGATCACTAGGTACTGCTAATTCCCAAATCGTCGTCACAGCGTAGTGCTTGTGCATATCCTGCATTAGAACTAAGCAGTGGACGGGGCTCTAAGGACCAATGTAGTTGCGGGGCCCTAAAACAGCAAGTTGGGATGATTCCTAATTGCCTATGTGGTTCTGAACGAACTCGCTTTTCACTAAGGATAAGAACTCAACTATCAGTTGAACGGTTGCTGACCTGGGCCTGACTGTCAAGGTGGACTGACGGAATTGACTGTCACGAGCCTTAGGCACGGAATCGTCAGTATTATGAATTACTGGATTAATTTTATGGGTTGGGGAGTAAGCCAAGCAGCCATAACAGGAGAAACCCTTAGGAGGCTGCTCGCGGGAGATGAGGAGGCAGGTGTAAAGGACGTAGGAGAGGGGTAATTTGCAGCACCCAACGTTCTTTACCAACCACCCATGTTGGTACTAACGTGGGCTTGTGCTGCTTAACTTCAATGATCGCACGAGAACTGGTGTGTCCAACGGAACTTGGCTGTACTGAATGTGAACTCTTTAACACTCAGAGAAATGTTAAAAGTTTTGCTCTTTAATTATAGGTATGAAAGTTTTGGCATCACCCTCTTGACGTCCAGGGGCTCATTCTCATCACTTTCATTGTTATTCATACGAGCAGTTTATTTAAATGTCGGTTTTCATCTTTTCTAAATTTGGCAGTTATTTCTTTACCGAACAAGGTAAGGAAAACGTGTTTTAACTCAGATTTCATCTTTAAAATGTGAAGAGGGGGAAGGAGGGAGTAGAGGGTACAAAAAAAAAGTTGCAGTAAAACTTGATTTTCATTTGTGATTATTTTTGTCCCAACTGCCACCACTGAATACCTTAACGGACTTAAAAAGTGATTAGGAAATGTAAACTTGGTTCCTACGATCAAAACTTCTCAGTATTTAAAGGAGAAATAATAACATGCTCTTGATGTTGTTGAAAATAGACATTAAATCTGTTGTTTGTTGAATTATGATAATGAACAAGGATTTTGAGATGCTAGACTTGGAAATGAAAATCAGCCAATTTATTTTTAGATATTTGGAGAGCAAAAGACAGAGTTGTGGAATATTAAAGAGTTTCTAAGGGGCAGAAACAAACCAAAAAAGAATAGAACCGCGGAAAATACGTGACTAAAATATTTTTAACTCTTGAATATTGTGTTAGATTAGTTTATCGATGCTCAGATTAGAAGTTGCAACCGTTCGTCACAGACTCCTGGTGTTTTCATTTGGCACTGAGTCTTCGCATCACATGTCTCAGTTCGGTGCTCACGAGCATCGATCTCTGAATCTCCTTGTTTGCTGTAAATGAAATGCCTCTTGCGAGAACATTTTCGCCATGTTTACCGATATTCAAAGTTATTAATGATCTGAGATTCCATGCTTTCCTGAAATTAAAGGTTCACTGGTATGAAGATCTAGGTTCAGACCCTCCGTCCGTCACAGGCTCCTGGCGTTTCCATTTGGCACTGCCTTCGCATCACATGTCTCAGTTCGGTGCTCACGAGCGTCGATCTCTGAATCTCCTTGTTTGCTTCTAATGAAATGCCTCTTGCGAGCACATTTTCGCTCGCCATGTTTTCCGCTATTAAACGGTATTGGTAATCTCAGATTCCATGCTTTCCAGAACTTAAAGGTTCAGTGTTCTGAAGGTCTAAGTTCAGGCCAAATTTGACATCTTCACGATTTCCAGCAATTTATGGTTCGGTGTTCATTGTTCTGAGGGGCTACGTTAAGGTCACTTTTAATATCTCCATACATTCCACCTCTAGGCACCTCAGTGTTCGCTGGTGTTCTGAGGGTCCACCTTCTGGTGTTCTGAGGGTCTACCTTCTGGTGTTCTGATGGTCTACCGGGTGTCAGATTAAGGGGAATGCTGATAAGGCACTCGTTCCCGGCGCCAAGCGTAAAGGGTGTCGGTAACACGCTTCAGTCGGGTTCCCGTCCCTTGAAAATGGAGGAATTGATTTGGCATCCGCATGATGTTCAGGTGAATTGAGTTCAATTTCCAGCTCTTCCTCATTAGAAGCTTGAAGGATGTTGGGCTGTGATTCTGTCTAATCACATCTTTGGTTAGGAACCATTAAGGGCTCCTCAGAGGTAGCGTAAACATCGTGGCCCCAAGGGGCCCGGTACCAACAGGCCCCTTGGGGCTATAATTCGCCTAATATTCTCGGTTACAAAAGATCGGGACTGATACTTACCAGATCCTGCCATTTGTTGTTTCCAGTTCCAGTGGTCATATAGATACTCGATCCTGCCAAATGCCATAGTTCGCCCGTGTATTCTCCGTTCCAGCCAGGCACTTTCGAATCCGACCTTGCCATACTTGCTCGTGCATCCTTCATTCCAGTCGGGAGAATTTCTTTACCTCACCCTAACATATCTTCGTTCTTGTGGCTCCCGTACGAGCTCTTCAATTGAGTACTCGACCTTGAAATTACTCCCCCCGTGTGTTTCGGGCTCCAGTATTAAAGTCTGCAGTTGGGTTCTTTTATGTGCAGGTAAGATGATGGAGGTAGCTTGCTCGTTTACTGCATCATTGATTGTGGGTTATGTACTGGGTCGGGGAGGATGATAGCATTTTTTCGTCGAGAGAGGCAGGCACCGAAAGCGCCTTCCGTCGGATGGGAAGCAAAATCGTGTAAAATGTCATCTGCACATAAAAGAACCCTCTCTCCTATGCAACGGGTAGAGGAGGTAAAATTTCCGGCTGTACGAGGTCGGTAAAGTGCCCTAACAAACAGTAAACCGATGATAAATAAGCATAGGGGGTTGCAACTTTGGTCGGCAGTCGGCTACGTAGTGACGCCACTGGTTTAATTGCAAGGTCATTAGAGCCCCGTCCACAGCATAGTTCTTATGCAGAGACTGCACAGACGCTACACTAATGCGACAATTTTTGGGTATTAGCAGTACCCAGCTTTCCCAAGCGGCCACCCACGTCAGTACTAGCTGGGGTTGCGTTGCTTAACTTCAGTATCAGATGAGAACTGGTGTGCCCAACGCAATACAGCCGCTCCCAGTGCAGACCCTGCATTAGAACTACGCTGGTGTTTAGGGCACTTGTAGTTGAAAGGCACTAAAACACCAACGAAACGAATCAAATTCATTCAGAGGGACAAAGATGGGTGCCTGAAACTGCCATAGGCGGAAAAGGGTTAGTACGGTAGTTGTGCTATTGATGTGCAGGGGACATCGTCCATATGTACGCGCCCACGGCTTCACTTCCCGTCCGACGACAAGTGCACTCGGGATTTCTGTCTCGCCCGCTTGAAATAAGCCAATGCTTTGATTAGGGTTGGTCTTTCAACCGAGGACTCGTGAAGTCAAACAGGACTAACCACTAAGCAACCGAAACAGACTGTTGTCGGCTTGTTTTTCTTTCAAAAAAAGGAGCTGATATGCGACGGGCTGTTAACATTGGACAGGTCTACTTTTGTGTTAGCATATACAGTACACGTATCTATATATTTTCTATTAAGTGTAATAGTGTTTGAAGTTTGAATGATTAGTGATTCAAGTGACGACTTTGCTGCCCTGCAGGGTCTACGTAGGGCCATTGAACATGTCAGACTCACAAATAAAATTATATCTGGTGTTGAAAGTCCACCAATCACCTCAAATGAATGTGGTCATTCTTTTGAAAACAACATCGTGATGTGAATCGATAATAAGGTATGATAATAGATGACCACAATGTACTTGTAGTTTATAATGGGTATCCATGTTAAATTGAAGTTCGCAAATCGGTTTATTCACTCGGGTCAACACCATCAACTACCATGTATTTTTCTCTTGAAACAACCTCCGAAAATTTGGGGTTGGTACTGTGTCGAAACAGATATTTTAAAAAGCAATATTAGTTATTTCCGTCCATTAGAATGCTTTCAATGGCTTTGTCTGTTTCGATGGCGGCTCAGTGGTTAGGCGTATTTCACTTAGTAAATACATGATGATGGCCGAGGCAGATGACTTCTTTCGGACAAGATGTAAGCCGTGACTCAATGTGATGTGTAGGAAGTCAATAGGTCTACTGAGTGGAATGGAACCCTTTGTATGTGTAGCGAACTTGTACGACCTTCAAAATTCTGAAGGTGCACCATTTTTGGCAGATTGGCTTCGTTGGAAAAAAGTATCCCAACGAATAAAATGTTCCGAGTTACAACAAAAAGGTCCCACTTTTCAGAGAAAGAGTAGAAAAAAAAGGAGACCCACCATTCCAAGCTAGATTACAAACGACCCCCTGTTCTGTGAGACCTACTACTGCGAAGTCCACTCTTCAGTGGGTGACCAACTAAGGCCCACCATTTCTATGTTTCACTAACGGGTTGGGGAGTAAGCCAAGCAGCCATAACAGGCCGAGCCCTTAGGAGGCTGATCGCGGGAGATGAGGAGGTGGGTGTAGAGGATGTAGGAGAGGGAAAATTTGCAGCACTCAACGTTCTCTACCAACCACCCATGTTGGTACTAACGTGGGTTTACGTTCCTTAACTTCAGTGATCTCACGAGAACTGGTGTGTCCAACGCAACTTGGCCGCACTGTGCGCAACTTCGATGTAGAGTAAGGTCCACTTTTTATTGGATGACCAACTATGGCCCACCATTTCGATGTAGAGCATGACCCACTCTTTCTTGGATAGCGTAAGTAAGACCCACTCTTCCAGGGTAAAGCAAATATACCACTCTTCCAGGGTAAAGCAAATATACCACTCTTCCAGGGTAAAGCAAATATACCACTCTTCCTAGGTAGAGTAAGTTTGCCCACTCTTCAAAGGTTGATCAGCTAAGGCCCACCATTTCGAAGCAGAATAAAAAAGATCCACCCCGTTGCATCGTAGAGCGATTATGGCAAGATAGTGCAATTCAGGTTCAATTATCCAGGATAGAATAAATAGGCCCCGCTGTTCTTAAATAAATTATTTTCCCATTGTCCATTGTCAGACTTGTTAGTACCCGACATGGTAGTAGGCTAACAATGGGTTTTTGAAAGATTGCACTTTATGGACCTACACAGAGAGTTTATGACAAACAGTAGTGGGAGCGGCTTAATGCGTTGGACACCAGTTCCCGTCTGATCACTGAAGTTAAACAACGCAACCCCATGGTTTCCCCCTTGGGAAAACTGGACACTGCTAATACAGTACCCAAAAATAGTCGCATTAGTGTAGTGTCTGTGCACTCTGCATCAGAACTCTAGTTGGCGGGCCCTAAAAAACTAACGAAACGAAAAAAACAAAAGACAAACAGTAGCCATATGAGATTTTGGAAATTGAGGAACGTTGGCAATTAACAATCTAACCGGTAAAACAGCAGGTGAAATGAGGTGCCCAATGATATGTCAACCAATCTCTCCAACAACACCACTTAGTAAAGCAAACAAATATATTAAAAATTTCAGGTGAAGGACCAGGTCCTTGCACATGTTGATGTCGTGTTTAAAAGCAATTTGGCGATCTATGAAGGGGAATTTCAGCCCGCAATATTTTCCTATGGCTATTTAGCGCACCTGCGGACCTTGCAACTACGCAAACGAACAGGTGTCAGTGTTGTCACTCTAACCATTAATTGACCATATTTTGAAGATAAACGAAAATGAGGCATGAAACGTATCTCATAATTAAAACGTTAATGTCTGTCGACGCCATCGTTATGGTGAAGGCAGCAAGGGGCCACAGCAATGCAAGTCAGCCACTGCCTAGATTGAGGTTACCATGCACGAATTACTGAGTCCCATCGTCGAAAAATGGCATCTAACTGAGACATATGGCTTCCTGCGGGCGAGAAGTAGTCTTTCGTCGGATGGCAAGTAAAGCCGTGGCCCCGTGTGGTGTGTACGATGCACCTGCACGCAAAAGAACCCTATCTTCATCATCACTCTTTTCATCACCTATGGCAGGATCACGTATCCATTTATTCCCATTTCGGACACAGCAGTGTCTGCCAAACTTATTAACCTTATGACACAGAGGGCGAGGAGAATTTATTTTGTGGCACACCGAAAAGTAGTGCCCCCCATTATATGTTACGAGTATGTCACAACTTCGAAATATTTGTTGACCTTTTCTATTTTTGCAACTGCGCCCGGGACTGCTGTCCCGTCGTCCGTGATGTCTTTGCACATTATTCACTTCTATTTCTAAACTTTAAATTTTTCAGCGGCTCACCTGCAATTTCTCACGGCACACTAATTGCCAGACACTGGGACACACGAACTATCTATTGCACGATATTTTAGCGCAGCCGGTTGCCGAACTATTTTTCTTCGTTTGGGCACTGTTCCTCCGCAGTTTCCAGGGGGGGAGGGGGGGTGCTTCTACACCCCAGGACCGTGCAGATCTGACACGTTTGCTTTACTCCATGTTTAAGGAATTTGTTAGTGCAGATAACACGTAATATGAAGAGGGAAGGAAGAGCTCGTTAGGTCCATTTCAAGAATGCAGGATTGTTGGAAGCACCCGGGGCAGGAGGAGACCGAATCAGACGTGGGAGCAGGTTGTCGGTAAGGATATGGTAGTGTGTGGGGTGGGGTGGACGGGGACCTGATGGGAGACACATGGGAGTGGAGGGCTAGAACCTACAGACCCGACCCTGCCACAGGCGGGATAAGGGGATGATGATGTTGATGCAGATGACGGGACTATGGCTTCTGCAATATGGTTCCCATCTGCATCTGACGAAAGGCTTATTGGCGACCTCTTCTTGCCGAAAGAAACCAATCAAAGGGTTCTATTACGATCAGGCCTATATATCACACTGAGCCATACACTGCCAGGACCTAATTTGGATCCTACGACACTACCTCTGTGCCACTTTGGCATGACAATAGAACTGGAGTAAAATATGCGTATAGATACCGTGTTTCCCCGAAAATAAGACCTACCCAAAATGTAAGACCTACCAAGAATTTTTCAGGATGTGCTTAATATAAGCCCTTCCCCGAAAATAAGCCCTACGAGACCCCTAAGGCAAAGAACACATCCGTTTTTGCTTCCTGCATCTGATAGGGTGATTTCATTAAAGGGAGTAATGAGTATAGAGCAGCGATTCTCAACCACTGTGCCGCCACTGCGAATACTCATACATAAGTGACGTCAGACAAGCCGTTTAATCGGTTCTGCCTTCCTAGGAGGGACTGGCTGAAGCAATGGGCATGAATATTACTGTTCTTACTACTCGCTAAAAAGCATAGCGCTAGGTTACAAGTAGCAGGGGAGGGTACCCATCTTGTCTCTCCGAGTGGACACAAGGGCGATATATTGGACAGTGTTTTCCTTCACCCGGTTGCCGACCAAAGCTGCAACCCTCATTCTTTTTATCATCTGTCTGCTGTTCGTTGGGACATTCCACTGTACCCAGGGGGCAAGGTCCTACACCTGGAAATTTTGCTTTCTCTACCCGTTCCATAATAGAGAGGACTCTTTCACGTGCAGATGTCATCGTACGTTACGCAGAACCTTGGTTTACTTCTCATCTGAAAGAAGGCGCACTCAGGGCTTCTCTCTCGCCCGAAAAATCCGACCCAACTCGGTCCAGTATCGAACCAAAAACTACTGACGCCGTTACTGAGCGTGCTACCCACTGCGTATATTATAGAAAAGAATAAGACATTCCCCGAAAATAAGCCCTAGTGCTTATTTCGGCAACAAAATTGAAATAAGACAGTGGCTTATTATCGGGGAAACACGGTAGACAAAATCATCGGAATAAATCTTTCATTGGCCCACCTCAACCAAGAGGTAGGCCCGCTAGAAATCCCGAGTGAACAAGTTATTCACTTCAATCGAGGTCGACACAAACATGTTACCGAATGTTGACAATGAGAAGTAACTCGTTTCTGTTTACCGAAACGTCATCAAAAATTCGTTAAAACAATCTCCACATGTTAAACATCAAGTGGATTTTTTTAATTGCCTAATCTCGTTTCCGCCTGCACTAGAGCCGGGGAGCCCTTGAGCCGAGGATATCCGCGTAGAAACAGGAGTGACAGAGTGGATGCAGAAAAATAAACTGAGAAAGTTGATTATTTGGGGTGGTGGGTACGACGACACCAGTAACCAATTGTGAGTTGTTGTTGTTTTAGGGCCCTTCAACTACAAAGGTCATTAGAGCCCCGTCCTCAGAATAGTTCTGAAGCAAACACTGCTCAGACACTACACTAATGGGCCGATTTTTGGGTACTAGCGGTACCCAGTTTTCCCAAGCGGCCACTCATGTCAGTACAAGCTGGGGTTGCGCTGCTTAACTTCAGTGATCAGACGAGAACTGGCGTGTCCAACGCAATTCGCCGCTCCTAACCAATCGTGAAAGTGCGTGGTAGAGAGGCTTGCATGACTGGTATGAGACTCTCCACCAACAATGTTGGGAAGGGCGCCAGCCCGAGTCGTGTCAGGGAGCGGCTGTATTGCGTTGGACACACCAGTTCTCGTCTGATCATCGAAGTTAAGCAACGAAACTCTATCTAGTACTAATACCCAAACCCAAAGTGCACCTAGTACTAATACCACCTAATACCCAAAAATCGTAGCATTAGCGTAGTGTTTGTGAAGTCTCTGCATTAGAGCTATGCAGTAGACGGGACTCTAATGTTTTTGTAATCGAGGGGCTCTAAAACAGCAACAAAACAAAACAAAATAAAATTGGGAAAACTGGGTACCGCTAATACCCAAAAATCGTCGCATTAGTGTGGTGTCTGCCCAGTCTATGCATTGGAACTACGCAGCGGACGGGGATTAAATGACCTTGAAGGGCCCTAAAACACCAAGGAATCAATCAATCAAAACCGAGTCGTGTCATTTTGGTTGACTCCCTGAGTAAATCTGCACATCTGGAGGCAATCAACTAGTGATGGATGTTTACTTGATATGAAGTTTGCGACTAGGAAAGGCCAGTGAGTCCTTAGCCCTGGCAATGTAAATGTCAACGTTGTGGTCCATCGCATGACTAAATTAAAAAAGATGTGAAAGTGCAGTTGTCCTAGTGATCT
Source organism: Trigoniulus corallinus (assembly GCA_013389805.1). Taxonomy (NCBI): domain Eukaryota; kingdom Metazoa; phylum Arthropoda; class Diplopoda; order Spirobolida; family Trigoniulidae; genus Trigoniulus; species Trigoniulus corallinus. The sequence continues at coordinate 26,157,113 of JAAFCE010009126.1, read as the reverse complement.
GCGTCCATAGGCACTTTAAGGCATTAAAGGATTGATATTGGGCAGTACTCCTTGATGGCAATAGCAACAAGAAGAACCTTCTGAGAAAGGACGTCATAGGTGGAGTTAGAGTTGATAGGGCTGTAACCCATAAACACCTTGGAATTGTCTTAAACAGTCAAGGTAATTGGAAGGATCACATTGGTAAAGTGATTGGTAGGGCTGGTCAATTCCTCCGTCTGATTGTGCTGTCCCAAAGGACCCTACTAAAGGAGGTAAAAGAAACGGCATACATTTTAATGGTACGCCCAATTTTGGAGTATGGCAGTCCAATTTGGTTCCCCTTCAGGCAAGACTTATCTTGGGAGGTTGAAAGGATTCAAAGGAGGGCAGCAAGAATTGTACTCAATAGGTTTTCTCACAAGGAGAGCGTATCTGCCATGATTAGAGAACTAGGGTGGGACACATTAAGCCAGAGGCGTATATCTCACAGTATTAGCCTTTTTATAAGACTGCTGTTTCTGGGATGTAATGGACCTTTGGCTGGAAGTGTGTCCCCAGATGAGTATAAGGGGAGAAAGGATCATCCATATAAATTGAAAGAGGTTAGGGCACAGACAGACTCATACTACTGTTCATTTTTGCCAAGGGTCATTCGACAATGGAATGGCCTTGAAGAGGATAAGGTGGAGGGCTTCATCCTAGGAAAGCCAACCATTGCTAGTATTGTGTTTAGGGGAGGCACCTCAATTATAGCTTAGGGTTTTAGGAGTATTAGGTTATCATAAGTGGGATTGAGAGTTAGTCTCTCCACTGCCATATTGGCCAAAGAAAAGTCTGCTCGCAGTGGAGTAAATTAGAATTAGAATTTTGTGTTTGGTCTCAAGTGCCAATAACAGGGAAACAACAGTTTGGAGCAGACAGAGAATCAGTCCCGCCTACCTCACCTATGGACCCTTTTTTAATGATAAGGGACAGCTTTGGTTTGATAACTACATGTTGAGAAGATCTGTGAACTGAGGGAGTGCTTGGGAGTTTCTTGTAACCTTTCTCTACATCTCTGGGGGATAGCAGTGACCGTCAGTGGCCCCAAGTTCGATAACGAGCAAGGAAAGTGGTTTTGTTGGGGGGGGGGGGGGGTGGACGGAGAAAGAGAGGTCCTAAGTGCACCTTCTGTCGGAAGGGAAGTAAAGCCATAGCCTCGTGTGGTATGTGGTGTCATCAGCCCTTAAAAGAACCCTTTCTACATCGAATGCCTAGGATCTGAAAAATTCCCAAGCAAAGGAGCTCGCCCTCTTATTATCAGTAGAGGAAAAGACTGGGGGTACACAGGGGTTGTAGCATTAGATCAGCAGACGGTTGCATAAAAACACCGTCTAAAAGATCGCCTGTGACACGTTGGGACAAAAGTGCTGATGATGAGGAAATAGGCCTATTGATCTGACTAGATTTTAGTTGAGATTATAGGGCTCACACAGGGTTAGATTGGTCCACTGGGCCACTCATTAGAGCCCCGTCCACAGCATAGTTCTTCTCCATTGTCGTCTACTGAGGTGGTAGCATCAGGGGAGTGGCTTATTGCGTTGGGCACACCAGTTCTCGTCTGCTCACTTAATTTAAGCAACGCAACCCCAGCTAGTACTAACATGGGTGGCCGCTTGGGAAAACTCGGCCCCACCAATCAAAGAAGTTTGGCAATCGCAGGATTATGAACATTTTAAAGGACCGATAGACTGCATGGCAAGGGAAGTACCTCTGCAATTAGCCGCCTGGAATTGCCTACCCCATAAGCCGTTCCGCTTGTTTGTTGGTGTTTTAGGGCCCTTCAACTACAAAGGTCATTAGCGCCCCGTCCACAGCATAGTTCTTATGCAGAGACTGCACAGACACTACACTAATGCGATGATTTTTGGGTATTAGCAGTACCCAGTTTTCCCAAGCGGCCACCCATGTCAGTACTAGCTGGGGTTGCGCTGCTTAACTTCAGTGATCAGACGAGAACGGTGCGTCCATCGCAATTCGCCGCTCTGCACCGAGGTGGGTTGGCTTCTTTCGGGGTAGAGAGAGGCCTCCAGTGTGCCTTCTTTCGGATGAGAAGTAAATCGGAGGCCACGTGTGGTGTACGATGGCAGTTACACGTAAAAGAACCCTCTCGCCCCCTGGCAGCGGTGGAATTCCCCAACAAACAGTAGACCGACGACAAATAAGCATAGGGGTTGCAGCTTCAATCGGCACCCGGCTGTGGAAAAACTGTCTAATATATAGCCCTAGTGTCCATTCAGAGGACATGATGAATACCGGACTCTGCCATAGGTGGGAAATGGGTTAGGAGTTGCAGTTACTCCCGGCCTAATTATTTGTCTCAACTGTGCACTCACCCGCTAACAATTCATACTGCTTGTGTTTAGTAGTAAGATAATTGACGTTATAACTGCTGCCTGCTTTATGAGCCCCATGATTCGTCAATATCTGGCATACGCGCCGTAATAAATCTTTTTCTCCCCTTTTTCTAATCTCAAATGATTCCGAAGGAAATTTTCTCACTTAGCTCACAAGTGAGCACTCATTTCCTATATTTTACGTTTATCATAAAGTGTCAATCTCCACTAGTTGCGAAAAATGTTTGAAAACGTTCGTGAATGATAAGAGGTGATGCACAGGAGCGGTCTAGAAACATTCACAAACGTTTGGCCAGGTTGAAAAGAACCGTTGCACATTGATTCTAAACATTATTTAGCGTCTTGAACATTCGTCACCGTGCATCTTCCTAACTATCTGATTTTCAGCATTGTTTTTTTGATTTATAGTTAAGCAAAGAATGGTTGCCTGTGTTGCAAAAGAACCGTTGCACATTGTTTGCAAGCATCCTTTAGATTCTTGGACGTTGTTTCCAAACATTCTTTAGCCACTTGAACATTGTTTCCAGACATTCTTTAGCGTCTTGAACATTGTTTCCAAACATTCTTTAGCGTCTTGAACTTTGTTACCGTACATTTCCCTTTCTGATTTCGAACATTGGTTATTAATTTATGTTTAAGCGAAAAATGTTTGAAAATGCCCTGAATATTAAGAAATGATGCACATGAGCGGTCTAGAAACATTCGCAAACGTTTGCCCGTGTTCAAAAGAACCGTTGCAGCCTGTTTCCAAACATTCTTTAGCGTCATGAACATGCCTCCCGTGTTGCGAAATTCCTAACTTTCTGATTGTGGGCATATATTTTTGATTGGTATTTAATCCTGCGAATGTGTGCCCATTGCTTCGAACGTTGTTTTCATGCATTCTTCAAGGACTTCAAAACGTTGTGCAGGGCCGGCGTGATGGGTGTGCGAACTGTGCGACGGCACAAGGCCCCGCACCATTATTTGCAGAGGGCCCCACAAAATTTAGCGTTTACGCGTAGTGATTTGTCCTCACTTTCTGATTTTTGATCATTTTTTGATTGGTATGTAATTCTGCGAACATAACTGGCACTTGTGTAAAACAAGATGTCTCACTAAAACAGGAAAGATTCGTTCACTTTTCCACACCGAACATAATTAAATGCCAGAAATCATTTGCATACAAGCATTCTTTTGGCAGAAAAGGTGACACGCAGGCGTACTGAAGACGTTTTCTGTCGTAGGGCTTACTTAGAACATTCACAAGAGAACTAACAACATATTGGCAGGGTTACTGAAAATGTTTGCAGGGGTACTGAAAGCATTTATATGGGTACTAGATATATCCTTAACGTTTGTTCAGTGTTAAGAAGTCAGAAGCTACTTTTTCGGATTGTGAGGATTCCCAGATCGACTGTCGCCTTTCGCGGTTGCTGGAGCCATGGCCCCCATGTGTGTGTGATGTCACCATTACCAAAATATTTAGATGGGAGGTCAAATACGTATAGATGGACCAGATTTTCAGGGGTAACAGCTCACCTTCTGTTCCGGGCGAGGTAAAAGTGCCCCAAAGAAAGCCAGTGTTTGAAAGGGGATGCTGCTTTAAATCAAAATGACGAAAGAACTTCGCTCCTAGTTGAAGGACCTTACAACTCCAATGAAACAAAAAAAAACCATAGCCTACTCTGCTGAAGGCCTGCCACATATGACTTCAACCTCCACCTCTCCCGAATGTTTCAACCAACCTAGGAATAAAATAGGGCAATGAGAAAAACAGATTTTTGTTACGGAATCCTGCACCAAATTAAAAATGGTGATATGGGAAAGGTGTTTTCGTGGAGATTTTTTTTCTGGGTAGTTCCTTGGTCTCTGAATCTGGCACAGAGTGGTAAAGAAAGGTTTAGAACTATTTAGTGATGTAATAACAGTTCTAAGTCGCTATTAATCGTCTAACCGACATTTCTGGCGAAGAGAAGAAATAAAACATGCAGAATGGTGAAACAATGTCTGCTAATCCATTGGATTTATTTAAATAATCCAGAAAGAGAAATAAAACAGTATTTTTTTCAACGTATTTTGAAAACTGCACAAATTTATAATAAAATATTTCAGATGGGGTTCGTTTTGTTTTTAATTTTATACATAAATTAATTCTTACCACAAAGACGTTGAAAAAAGAGCGAAAACGAAAACCAATATGACCGCTTGAACACATAGCCACTTGCAGCGGCCACAAGCGGCGACCACTAGTCGCTGTACACGGCCACCAGAAGATGCCACAGGTGGCAGCAACGTGATCTCGTTTTTGCAGTGATAAGAAAGACACCGCCACTGGCCACCAGTAGTTAGTTATATGCGGCCACTGCCCAGCTTGTGTGTCAGTTCTGCCACTGCGAATGCAGTGTTTGTGCCGAGCCTATTTAATTTCAAATAAAAGTGCAGTTTGCAACATGTAGTCGCCGCTAGTGGTGACCACTAGTCACTGTACACGGCCACCAGTGGCGGCAACGTGACGGATGATAAGTTAAGAAGACGCCGCCACTGGCCACAAGTAGCGAGATACCGCCACTGCCGCGGCTTGAGGCTCAGTAGCACCACTGCCAATGCAGTGTTTGCACCGAACCTATTTAATTTCAGTTAAAACTGCAGTCAGCAACGTGTGGCTGCCACTAGTGGCCGTGTGTGCCAGCGGCCTATGACGGGCATAATAACATTTAATAAGTGTGTATTGGTAACAATTTTGCGATGATAATAATAATAATCGTTTAAAAAGAGGAGAGAAAGAGTATGATTTTTTTCAAGAAGATTCAACAACAGTTATAAATAAAAACTTAAGGATTAAGATTAAGACATTTAACAAGAAGATTTAACGGTGATTAATATGATCCGATATGATATACAGTGGTGCGGCAGAAATGATGCTACATTAATATGACATTTGATCACATCCAGCTTTTGACATCAAAGGTTGTAGTAACAGTAGTAGTGTGTGTTCACCCACTCAGTTTTTATGGTTGAAATGTCACGATTTCAACAAAGGAAATTTCTTTTTTACCAGAAATAAAAGTTGCGTCGAAATAGCCATACACACCTGCCACTCTTCCCACGCACACTCAGACACACATATACACACACACAGTGGTGAACCATTTCGGTTTTTTGAGACGTTTTTTAAGACTATTAAACAGACTGATAAAATGGTTCGTATTTACCGGTTAAACCGCACAGTCCCGACTTGATTCCACCGGCAAATAATGACGTTTGTCCAATTGCATTGACGCTATTACACGAATTTGGAAATCCTACTCCTACCTTAAGTCCTGCACCACTAGATGGAGGTAATCTACAAGAAATACTGGCTGCGGCGGCGGCTGCGGCAGCTGCTGCTGTTGAATTTGGTTGACTGGAAGATTCCAGGCCTGTGGTCATTCCAGGAGGTCTTGTAGGCGTTAAATTTGTTCCATGAGTTGGCGCCGATGACGATGTTGACGACGTGCCAATGGCTGAATTTGGATGAGAGCTCATAGGCCCGACTGCTGCACTGACACGGTCCACTGATGTGCCTTGGGATGACGCAATGGCGGCATGGATGGCTGCTGCAGCTGCACCGTTTCCAACACACATGTTGTTAGCTTGTCCGGTATGCACCCCTAAAGAATTAGCCGATGACACCAGGCCATGATATTGAGCCGCTATGCCCATAGCAGTAAGGGCTGATGCCCCATGAAAGGCACCCTCGATCCAAGTTCTTAAATCGGGTCTAGTTGTTGGAGTTTGATGATGGGCACTCATAGCACTCATGGCCGCCATACCCATTTTAGTAGCTGTGCTGGCTGTTAGGTTGCCTGCAGGATGGGTAGAAAGATGAGCCTGTGGCACGTGAGGATTGGCGGACAGACCGTATAGAGATGTAGAGGAGGTTGGTGGTGCTATTGAAGAAGGCTGTGGGGATTTTCGACACTGTGGTGGACTATTAGAGGTCGCTGTATGGGCCAAGGACCAGATCCTAGGTTTGTTAATGTTCGGATCGGCTTTAATGCTGGCTAGATCTGGTGATGGTGATGGGTCAGAAAGAGCTCCTAAAGACGATTGCGAAAGCCCCGTGTGTGAACTTAAAGATAAAGGACTAGCTGTGGAGGAGGACCGCGAATCGGCATCCAAATCGTCTAATGTGTCCTTTGTGCAGGATTTGTTCAAAATCAAATCAGATTCTCGAGTTTTATCACAAAGGTCGTTTAATTTGCTGCTGTGGTCATGATCAGCATCTAAAAAAAATCCAAAAGTACCATATTTTTAATTTGTAATTCTGATCAAAAAAGGTCAATAGGACAAACAATAATTCGTACTGCCATAAGCAGTTCAACAGCCCAAAGACACCGTATTAATTGAGTGCCTGCTATAGCATTTACAACACTGCAAGCTATAATTCTTGCGCCCCTCTAAAATACTTGCAATGGCGGCGTTTCCTTTGAGGAAGCCCTCCACTTTATCCTCTCCAAGGGTATTCCATTGGTACTCCAAGAAAAAACTTCTACATGAAGCAAAATACACGCAAAGGTCGGAAAATTTTCTCGATGCAGGGAATCGTCTTTCCCCCTAGCGTCCGTGAGGACGAAATTATGCTTATCCGAGTTCACAACCATGCCACAGGCAAAGAAATGATGAAGAATTGGGGCTGGAAGTCATAACATGGGAATAGGAATTACAACATTGGGAAAGGCACCTGGTGAGAAAAAGATGATAATGGCAAACTAGGCGCTGAGCCTCAACCCTATCATAGGTGGTAAAAGGGTTTGTTTCTATCAAACGAGTTTTCTATGCAAATATAATATTTAGTCTCTACCCGCCTATGGCGTAAAATATACGTGTAGAATGGCAAAATTTCAAAGTGTAAGGGGAGCGGCGAATTGCGTTGGACACACCAGTTCTCGTCTGATCACTGAAGTTAAGCAGCGCAACCCCAGCTAGTACTTTACGTGGGTGGCCGCTTAGGAAAACTGGGTACTGCTAATACCCAAAAATTGTCACATTAGTGTAGTATCTGTGCAGTCTCTGCATAAGAACTATGCTGTAGACAAGGCTCTACTGACCTTTGTAGTTGAAGGACCCTAAAACACCAACAAGCAACAACAACAATCAAAGTGTAGGACCCCGTCCCTGACGCAGGTAGAAAAGTTCGACGCAATTCGTAGCAGTTCGACAGTCGACTTCTTAAAAACATCGCCTGTGTTCACGGTGCCATCTTGGGACTCAACAAGACCCTGCCCAAGACGGCAAAAGGAGCTTTTCTCAATCACATGAAGAAACCTGTAGGACTCCTAGCGTCTGTGTCGAATGGGCATAAACTTGAAAGTTTTACAGAAAAGGTTACATTTTTAGAATGGCTAGCAGACAGGAAGTAACAAGTAAGTACAGTGATCAAAAAAACGTATTTGATCACCCACAATGTTTCCAATATTTTCAATATTGCTTAATGTTTCTAAACAAGTCACAATTCTATACATGCTTTACACATAATATTGAACTTGAGACATAACAAAAATAATACTTGTTATGTAATATAATTTTATATGCAAAATGTTAAAAATCCTCGAACGAATCGTATTTGACAACTTCTGCATACTGATGAATATTAGGAAAAAAAATATTTAAAGAAATGTGTTTTCAAATCAACGCCCGCTTATTATTTCATATTTAAACCTTAGTGGTGTGATATGCGAGGAAACAGCACAGTAATTATCAAAAGAGGCTCCTAAAAAAAGTGAATTGTTAGTAGAAGTGAAGACCAACATTGTTTTACTGCATAAACAACTGAAGCAGTTACTGAGAAATTGCTAAAAAGTTAAAATTCAGTGTGTCTACAGTTCATTATGTTGTAAAAAAAATATAAAGTGACAGGTTCAACAGACAACTAAACAACGATGTGGACGTCCAAAATTACGAAGTGTGGAAAATGTGAGGAAATCATTTTGAGACAAATACAAATTAACCCAGAGACCTTGCTACATATTGAGGAATATCAGTGGCACTCCAAACAAGAAGAAATTATTTCCATGACTAAGGCCTTAGAGCAGCGATTCTCAACCAAAACTGACGACACATTTCGGGCTCACAAACGCCAAAGAAAATATATAAGTTCTACCCTAATCCTATGCAAAAACAAAAACTGGACCGAGGTGGGTTGGCCATTTTCGGACGAGACGCCCTGAGTGCACCTTCTTTCGGATGAGAAGTAAAACCGAGGTCCCGTGTGGTGTACGATGGCATCTGCAAGTGAAAGAACTCTATTATGGAACGGGTAGAGGAAGCAAAACTTACAGGTGTAGGAGCTCGCCCCTGGCTTCGGTGGAATGTCCCAACGAACAGTATAAACACGATAAATAGCATAGGGGTTGCAGCTTTGGTCTGCAACCGGCTGTGGGAAAACACTGTCCAATATATCGCCCTTGTTTCCACTCAGAGCGACAAGATGGGTACCCGACCCTGCCATAGGTAGGAAGAGGGTTTGAAGTTACTTGTAACCTAGCCCTATGCCCATATCAAGCGGGTGACTAGTAGACTAAACTACTACAGTGCTTTGTTAGCCAGTAGTCAGAACTGTAATATTCATGCCCATTGGTTCAACCAGACCCTTCTAGGAAGGCAGAACTGATTGAACCACCTGTCTGGTATTCGCAGTGGAAGCACATTTCATGAATCTCGCGGCGTACTACTAAAGTGCCGTGGCACAGTGGTTGAGAATCGCAGCCTTAGAGGCAGAGCTCCAAGAAAGAAGCCATTCAACAGTGAAGAAAACAGAGTTAAAAGACTAGCATTTGCCAAAGAATATGTAAAGTATCCAGCAGAATTTTGGGATAAAATCATCTTTGGTGATGAATCAAACTTTAGCTTGTTTGGTAGTGATGGAAAAGGGTAGATGTGAAGGTGTAAAAACAAAGAATTAAAAGCCTCAAACTTGAGGCCAACAGTGATTGTTTGGGGCTGCATAGCAGCCAATGGTGCATGAAACTTAGCCAGATTGCATATTGATATTTTAGCATGCAACCTTAATCAATCTGTTGATAAAAATAGCGTTTAAAAGGAAAATTTTATTTTTAACACCATAATGGTCCTAAACATATGGTACATATTACAAGAGAATAGTTCTCTCTCTGACCCAAAAGAAGCTAACCCACCTCGGTCCAGTATGGAACCTAGAATTACTGACGCAGTACCTAAAGGACTGCATATTTACAATTATTTGAAACTGTTCAAATACTTTTTTGTTTCAGAGTTTTTAATATTTTGCATATTAAACTTACATTAAATGATAATTATTAATTTCATCATGTCTTAAATTCTTTATAATACGCAAAGAATGCATAGAATAGTGACTTGTGTAGAAAAATTAAGAAATATTGAAAATACTGGGAACTTCGTGGGTGTTCAAATACTGTTTTTGATCACTGTAGGGCACTTTGATATTCTTAAAAGTGCCGTTTAATGCTGGCGTTGATTTTGGCTCTAGGGCACCTGTTGGATCTGACGTCCTTTAAACCGCATCACAAATTGACAGGGTAATTATAGAATGTTCTTTTTCTGCAAGAAAAAGAGCGCAATACTACATAGGGATTTTTGAGGGAGTGGTTAAAGGGCAGTTATCCCATTCCAGTAGCCTCATATAGTACCAATACACACTACAGCCATAAGACGTTTGGTCCCAAATTTAAAGTCAATTTTGTGGCTAGAAGATGGATGCGCCATTAAGAACTTTATGGCATTTACTTACAATACGTTGAACTCTGCCTTCAGGGGACGCGTAAATCCGAACCTAAAACACCTCATATTTCGCCCAGGTTCGACCTTATTTCACGTTATGCGCTTTAGTCCGGAGATGACGTAAGTCGCTTGTGACGACATATGTCGAGTAAGTCCTATTGTGACCTTGAAAGACTGCCGAAAACAGCCTTAGAATCAGACGAAACGCCCACTCCCGTACCATACGTACCATTTCATTTGCCACTCTCATAGGGCGGAATGTGGTGTAAGTAGGTTCTCCCACCTACTGTAGAGTGAGAAAGGAAGACAAGGTGAGAGGGGAGTGTAGGGAAAAGGTAAGAGAAAATGAGAAATGGAAAGAGAGAATAGGAGAAAGGAAAAAAGAAAAAGCATAGTCCTACCCTAAGCCCACCTATGGCGGGGTCGGGTCTTGGAAGTTCTGTTCCGCCACTCACTTCTATTTTAAGTCAGACCCCCCCCCCCCTTACTTTGCCGTGAAGTCATTGCACAAACATCTGGTCGTGGCGGCTGATTTTCAGCAAGGTGGACAAGGCGCCCCTAAGTTTGACCCCCCATTGCCCCCGCAAGTTACGCACTGCACTATTATACTGTATTGTTTTTACTTGATGAAATGTCGAGTGACGTCATTCCCCCTACGTTTACGTCATTTAGGGGGCAGTACACCACTTCTACTATGGAATCATTTGGAATCCATATTTACATATTATTAAAAATTCTTCGTTATATTTCAGTTTGACACGCAAATTTAAATGTCAACTTAACCAGGTCTGAAATTCGATTGGCCATGCCACTAAAATAAAATTAACCAGCATAACCAAAATTATATTAAGACATAGAGCCGAACCCCCCCCCCCCCCCCCTCCCTATTAAAAGATGTAATGTCGAAAAAAAATTCACAGAACATCAATACAAAGTGTGAGGCGTAAAGAACAGAAAAAGAAAGGGAGCCATGGAGACAGTGGGAAACGGAAAGTAAGGGCTCCGTCAAACAGAACGACGTCCTATTCTGTGTTATAACGTCGCTTTCGTCAGACGTAATATTCAAGAAGTAAAACGCGACGTTACCACATAGAAATTGAATTTCAGTAGTTTCTCTAAGTGGAACTTCGGACGTTCTCTCAAGCTCAAAGCGGAGCACTAACGCTGCGTTAGAGCGTCATCCTCAACCATTGCGGACGTTTTGTGTGTTGGAGATGTAGTAGCTGGGCGTCGAACGGGAAAGAAACCGAAAACCTGAAACCGGTAATACCATTATTTTCGCCAGAACGAAAACTGGAACTGAACCGAACAAAAATCGCTCTTATTGGTTCGACTTATGTAGAAACCCGGGGGAGACCAAAGCAAATTGGTAGTAGGTTGTCCATAAGGATATGGTAGTGCATGGAGTGGACAGAGACCTGTGGGCAATAGGAGACAATGGACTAGAACCCTCATACCCGACCCTGCCACAGGTGGGATAAAGGTATGATGATGAAACTAATAGATAATATTATAACATTTTAAAACAGAATATCAGAATTTCATTTCATTTTTACAATTTTTCAAAATAAAATATATGAATATTTTAAGTATAATGTATTGTAGAAAATGCTTAATATAAAATGATTTTTCTAATTCATATTGGGAGCGAAAACGAAGACCGGCAAAACTGTTATTTTTTACCGGAATGAAAACAGAAACAGAACCGATATATAGACTACATTTGACGTGAACCGAAACCGGGACGAAAAAAAGTAACGGTTCGATGCCCTGGGTAGTAACCTCGAAGTATACAACACAATAACTTTATTACTGCATTTACACGTTCGAGCGTGTAAATGCGTTATTTAACTAACGTCGGAGCAAACGCGCGACACACAAGAAACTAAGAGGCGGAAATGGACAAAACAGATAACGAGCTAAGAGACAGAACAGACAGGCAGCTAAGAGACAGAACGGACAGGCAGCTAAGAGACAGAAC
>JAAFCE010009126.1:26066978-26145004 GCA_013389805.1 Trigoniulus corallinus | reverse complement strand
CGGACAGGCAGCTAAGAGACAGAACGGACAGGCAGCTAAGAGACAGAGCAACTGAGAGACACAATAAACAGGCAGCCGAGAGACAGACAGCATGCTTGGAAAGCCCCAAGAGTAACCTAGTTTTGAGGTCCTTTATTCGAATTACTGATATCAAATGAATTTAGAATTAAAAGTACTAATCAATCGATTCCTTAAAATTAAATCTCTTGTTATAGCCTTTGGCAGGTCACAGATATGAAACTTGTAACTTTAGGGGTGTTCTGACATTCGGAGGTTGAAACACTCGCTTGTTGCGCTTATGCGATGGTTCGCCATTAACCGTGAAACTAAATATTGTACCGTGGAATCCATATAGGAAATGCAGTATGACAAGAATGAGTATTTTTCAAACCTGTGAAAGGTCTTTTTGGAAATTTACATGTGGAGAAAAAAAGTTATGTTAGTGAAATTAAACATCTGGTAATTTTCAATTCTTGATATGTGTAGGATAGCGTATCCTAGTAGTTAGGATTTCTTTTGTCCATAATTATTTGATGATGGATTGCTGTTGAAAGCAAAATCGATAATTCATTCATGGTCGCGCACATGCTCTTTGATAGTTGAATGGTTGCAAAACAAATCACGCAATTTAATGCTTAAAAATGTTGCATTTTTAATATATGCTTCTGGTGAAGTTCTAATCCATAATGAGATGCGGAAAATAGAGAAGGAGGAAGGGAAGAGGGGTATACCGACAGTTTAATACAAGCAGAGTATATGCAGAAGCGTTAATTGCGATATTTTGCAAATTACCTCAATAATGAGGACATTATTTGCATAGTTTACTTTTTTTTTCGTGATAGAAAGGTTTAAAAAGGCCCTATCCTAAGCAGCTTCTCTCCATTGTCGTCTACTGAGGTGGTAGCATCAGGGGAGTGGCTTATTGCGTTGGGCACACCAGTTCTCGTCTGCTCACTTAATTTAAGCAACGCAACCCCAGCTAGTACTAACATGGGTGGCCGCTTGGGAAAACTCGGCCCCACCAATCAAAGAAGTTTGGCAATCGCAGGACTATGAACATTTTAAATGACCGATAGACTGCATGGAAAGGGAAGTACCTCTGCAATTAGCCGCCTGGAATTGCCTACCCCATAAGCCGTTCCGCTTGTTTGTTGGTGTTTTAAGGCCCTTCAACTACAAAGGTCATTAGCGCCCCGTCCACAGCATAGTTCTTATGTAGAGATTGCACAGACACTACACTAATGCGACGATTTTTGGGTATTAGCAGTACCCAGTTTTTCCAAGCGGCCACCAATGTCAGTACTAGCTGGGTTGCGCTGCTTAACTTCAGTGATCAGACGAGAACTGGTGTGTCCAACACAATTCGCCGTTCTCACCCCATGAGCCGCCTCTGGTCTGATCACTGAAGTTAAGCAACGCAACTCCAGCTAGTACTACTAACATGGGTGGCAGCTTGGGAAAACTGGGTAACGTTAAGACCCAAAAATCGTTGTCTATGGAAGATGATATCCCCCAAATTAGTTTGGGCAGAGAGACACAGAAAGAGAGAGACATAGAGGCAAAGGGTAAGAGCGATAGAGGGTGGTGGAGGTGGACTGCTGACTGTAGTAAGCCCATCCATTTAATGACTTCATATAGTCAGATATATAAATTTTTTTATTCAGAGGAGGGACAGTTGGTGGGGATGGGGGGGGGGGGTGAATTTTTGGCTTATATCCGATGTTGTTATGAAATCCCAATCGGGTGCACACTTTGGGAACTGCATATGGGATAGGGGAAGATAGAGAGGGTTGTGTGTGGATATGGGACGAAGAACAGAGGGGGAAGACCAAGAGAGATATGGGTTTGTATTAAAAAAAAAAAAAGAAAATAAATGAACACCCAGCTGAATCCTCTCCTTTGTATTTGGGACACCTTTTTTCTCCCCAATCTGAATAGCCTTGCTCCCCATTTTAATACAAGTAGACGTGCTTTTGCACGTCCGCACTAGCCTACAGGATTTGTGCATGTGTTGGCATACAGACGAGATGATAATTCAATGAAAAATAATTTTCACCCATCTACTGAAAAGAAAATGGCCCATATTTAGGTCCTTGTGATGTGAGGATGGTGATGATGACGGCAGGAGAGCAAGGGGAGAGAAAGAGAAATAGAGAGAGAGAAAAAGAGGTTGTGAAACCTAAATGGATATTACGCTATTAATGAAATGGTCGTGCAGCTTAGCAGTTAAATGCAATGTGCAAAAGAGTAAGAGAGGGGCGAGGGGGATTCTTAGAAACCTCGATATTATTACCATGTGACTTATTCAATAACTCTGACCCCTCTGTTATGGCAAAGCCATATGCACTCATTTTCCCTTGGGGCAAATGCATAATTTGCTTCATTGAAATATATATTGAGATGGAGGGGACGAGACAGACATCTTGGAAAAAATACGCCATCTGGGGAGAAGGAAAAGAATCACTATACACGTATCTCGTTTGCTCTTCCTCTTAATTATTAGTGCGGATAATGAGGTCATTAGCTTTCGTCTACTGTTAACATTCCTGGCTAAGTTGCAAAAAAGCAACTCCTAACCCTTATCCCGTCTATGGCAGGGTCAGGCAACCATCTTGTCCCTCTGAATGGACACAAGGGCGATATATTGGTCATAGTTTTTCTGCAGCCGGTTGCCGACCAAAGCTGCAACCCCTATGCTTATTTATCGTCGGTCTACTGTTCATTTTCTGGGGAATTCCACCGACGCCAGGGGCGAGCTCCTACACCTGGAAATTTTTGCCTCAGCTACCCGTTGCGTAGTAGAGAAGGTTCGTCGACGTGCAAGTGACATCGTACACCAACACGGGACCTGGGTTTTACTTCTCATACGGAAGAAGGCGCACTTACGGCCTCTCTCTCTCGCCCGAAAGAAGCCAACCCACCTCAGTGCAGTATCGAACCTAGAACTGCTGACACAGTTGCCAAGCGTGCTAACCACTATGCCACAGAGGCGGGTTACATTACTGGCTAAATCGGCACTTAGAAAAAAAAAGACTGGGCTGGGGATGTTGAATGTTCGTGAGAAATGTGCACCGGTGAGTAGGTCTGTTCACTGAAGTTAAGCAACACAACCCCAACTAGTTCTAACATGGGTGGCCTCTTGGGAAAACTGGGTACTCTTAATACCCAAAAATCGTCCTAAAACACCAACAAAACACCGGTAAATAGACAGAAATTAAGTTGACCTTAGATATTACAGAATTTCCAGGTATAGGAGGTCGCCCCTTGGCGTCGTTCGGTTCCCCAAAAAACATTTGACCGACGATAAACAAGTATAGGGGATGCAGCTTTGGTCGGCAACCGGCTGCGGAAAAACACTATCCAATATATATATCAACCCTGTATCGATTCATAGGTACCCGACCCTGCAATAGGCGGGAAAAGGGTTAGGAGTTGCTTTGACTCTATGAGCAAAGGTACGAAAGCAAATCTTTCAATGGACTTTTCCCTTGTTTGTTTTCACGGTCTAGGTTAACTTAGGATTGGTTATGGCTGCCAGGTTAGGTTCATTTAGGATTGGTAATAGCCTGTTAGGTTACATTTATTTAGGACTGCTCAGATTGGGTCAAGCGATCGTTCTTTGGGAAGTGTCTTTTTGGATTTCAGGTTTTCATTCTTCCTGTCATTTGTAGTACTTTACATCTTCTCAGTTTCTACGCCTGTACTGTCGATCATTTTAAACTCATTTCCAGCAACTCATTGCAACTCATTTCCAGCCTATGGCAGGTTTGGGTACCCATCCTGTCCCTCTGAATGGCACAAGGGTGATAAATTGCTCATATTTTGCCACAGTCGGCTGCCGACCAACGCTGCAACCCCTATGCTTATTTACCGTCGGTGTACTGTTCATTGGCGCACTTCACCTAGCTCCTACACACGGGAATTTCGCCTCATCTACCCTTTGTATGGTGAAGAGAGTTCTTTTACGTGCAAATGACATTGTACATTACACGAGACCACGATTTTCCTTCTCATCAGACGGAAGGCGTACTCGGGGCCTCTCGTCCAAAAGAAGCCAACCTCCTGGGGGTTGTTGTTGTTGGTGTTTTAGGGCCCTTCAACTATAAGGTCATAAAAGCCCCGTCCACAGCATAGTTCTTGGGTATGCGATTATTGGGTACCCAGCAGTAGTCCACTGGTACCTAGCAGTACAGCAGTCCAGCAGTACCCAGTTTTCCCAAGCGGCCGCCCATGTCAGTACTAACTGAGGATGCGCTGCTTAACTTCAGTGATCAGACGAGAACTGGTGTGCCCAACGCAATTCACCGCTCCCAACCTCCTGGGCTACTGAGGTTGGTCCGCGCCAAATACAGTAGAAGATTGGCTCATGCCTATAAAGCTGGGTTTACACTGCGCGCAACACACTCGCGCAACTGTTTCATTAGAAAAAACTCGCGCAGTGTAAACGGGGACTCGACCCGAAACTTGCTGCGCGAGGCAGCCTCGTGGTGAGCCACCGCACTGTCGGTTTTTGGACGCGCATCAAAGGGTTTCGCCACTCCCACTTCGTGTACTGGTACTCTAGATACGTTTTGCATGCTTGCTTCGCGCAATATTTCGCTCAATGTAAACAGGGAGGGCGAGATTGCCGCAAGCCTGTGGAAACAGTTGCGGCGAGTATGTTTCGCGCAGTGTAAACCCAGCTTAAGAAGGCGGAGAGTTTTTCGCATTTTTTTCAACTTGCCCCTCTCTGATGTCCTCAAAGGACCTCACAGGTGGACGAGCTTAGGGTAAAGGTTAACTGAACACTCTGTACACTCGGTACACTCGGAACACACGGTACACTCCCCCAGATGACTATACACCAAAAATAATATTGTAACCCCCAAAATATTTACAGAAACGTTTTTTTCGAAAAAACTTGAAAAGTGTGGAACCCGACTGGGCGAGGGTTTCGGCCTGGGACCAGAAAATCGGCATCTGTGCTCCTGTTTAGAAATTATACAACTGCAGGTAGCAAATCGCAGGTATTTTTGGGCGCCATTTATTTAAAATTGAATAGAACCTAACTACATAATAGGTCATACTGATGATCACGAAGCAAGGGACAATGGAAATGCGGGTTCTGACCCTAAGTTTCCATTTACGACACTAAACTAGCGCCGGTTCAGACGTAATTAATTCTGGTATTATTCTGAGGTCCTGTGTTGAGCGGTGTAATTTTTGCGAAAAAAATTTTTTTTCAAATATTTTGAAGCTTCACTAATAACGTTTTCCTGAGACCCCTCAAAACCTAAAGTCAGCTCTACTTTATTTACGCTGTCCACAATAACGTAGTGCGGTTTAAAACTGGTTTAACCGCTGTAGCGCCGTGGGATTTCTCTTTACTAATTCTAGAAAGTATGAAGAAATCCAAATAAACTGTCGTCCATTTAATGGCCCATCATGAAATTGTCTTTCTAAGTTCCAGACAAATAATTACACAAAAACAAAGTCAATTTCTACGAGAGCGATTCCTTGTTTCAATAAAATGGTATTAAAAAATGATGGACTCAATGTAGAGTTAATAGGTCCTTTGTGTTTGATGGGCTCACAAATTTCCATGAGAAGACATCAAAAGGAGAAGGGTCTCTGACGTCAATAATTAATTCTCTCGGTTAGCTGTTTGATTTCCTCTTCAATCTGCGAGGAAAAGCATCAATATCATAGCTCTAATTTCAGAGAGGGAGAAAATAAGTATAGTGGGATAGAAATGGAAAGGAAGGGGTGAGGGATGGCGAGGACGGAGAGCCTGAAAGTTCGACCCAAGAATTGCAAAGGAAAGGAATTCGCTTGTATTTATTTCCCATGGGATGTTACTGTTAATTTTTAATGGTATCTATTAGCACCATCACAGGAAACCTATTAGATTCTTATATGACCTAGAATTTGGAAGAAATTCCAGGCGAATTCTGACCCCAGGTTGAGATATCGATCCGTCAGAAAAGCATTTTGAAAACAAAATTTATCCACTTCTGGAGTAGGCTGTCATAACCTTCTTTATCATTCCTAACCCTTTTTCCACCTGCCACACAGTCGACGCAGCCGGCTACCCACCTTAGGCAGCAATCTTGTTATTTTGATACCAGTGGACTACTCCCAAACTTCGGAACTTTGCCGATTATATCATTACTTTACAGCACACCATTAACATTCATGAGGATTGCGTCCTCCTGTGTAAAAAAGGCGGTTAGGTTCATTCATTGATCAATCGTCGTCGTCATTATATCCTTCTCTCGTCTGATTTTTGTTGTTGTTTGTTGGTGTTTTAGGGCCCTTTAACTTCAAGGTCATTAGAGCCCCGTCCACTGTGTAGTTCTGACGCAGAAACTGCACAGGCTCTAATGCGACGATTATTGGATACTAGCGGTACCCAGTTTTCCTAAGCGGCCACCCATGTTAGTACTAGCTGGGGTTGCGCACTCTCTCGTCTGTGGTGGGGTCCGGTCTGCGGGTTCTGGCCCTCCATTAACACTTATTACCCTCCAGATTCCCATCCACCCTAATGCTATCATATTCCTCGTACAGTTGTTTGTTTGTTGGTGTTTTAGGGCCCTTCAACTACAAGGTCATTAGAGCCCCGTCCACAGCATAGTTCTTATGCAGAGACTGCACAAACACTACGGAGCGGCGAATTGCGATGGACACACCAGTTCTCGTCTGACACTGAAGTTAAGCAGCGCAACCCCAGCTAGTACTGACATGGGTGGTCGCTTGGGAAAACTGGGTACTGCTAATCCCTAAAAATCGTCGGATTAGTGTAGTGTCTGCATTCTCTGCCTAAGAACTATACAGTGGACGGGGCTCTAATGACCTTGTAGTTAAAGGGCCCTAAAACACCAACAAACAAACAACAACAAACACTGCCCTAATGCGACGATTTTTGGGTATTAGCAGTACCCGATTTTCCCAAACGGCAACACATGTCAGTACTAGCTGGGGTTGCGCTGCATAACTTCAGTGATCAGACGAGAACTGGTGTGTCCAACGCAATTCGCCGCTCTTCTATCCCTCGTACAACCTGCTTCCAAGTCTCCCTCTACCCCGGGTGTTTCCAATAATCTGCATCCCTGTGATGGACCCAATCAGCTTCTCCTTCCTCTTCACATCGCATGCCCATGCCACCTCCGTCTACTCTCTCTCATCGTTTTCGCGTTGTCCGCCACCTCCAAACTACCGCTAACATAGGCCTAATCATTCCTAACTCTTGTCTGCTCTCGATACCGTACCCATGTGCCGTAGCATTCGCATTTCAGCTACCCTCATTCCATTGTCATGCCTTATTCACACTGCGCAACGCTCTTATCCATGCAGCATAGCTGGCCTAGCCACTGCCATATAAAATTTCCTCTTTAACTTTATTGGGACCCTCTAATCACACAGGGCTCTACTTGCATGTTTCGACTTCATCCATCCTACATTTATACTATGGGCCATATCATTTCCCAATTGCTCTGGAACACTGATCCTAGGTATTTGAACTATGCCCCAGCACTTCTACTTGCGGCAATTGGTCTGATGAACCTTTATTTCGTCTTAATTGATTATACAGAGTATAATTTTTGAAGTAACCTATGCCTTTATTTCAAAAACTATAAGATATAGGAAATAATGTTTAGGAAAAAGCAGGGAGCGATGAATTGCGTTGGACACACCAGTTCTCGTCCGATCACTGAAGCTAAGCAACGCAACGTAACTTACGTAATCAGACGAGAACTGGTGTTTTCAATGCAATACGCCGCTCCCCCTGTGTTTCTTGTTGTTGTTTGTTGGTGTTTTAGGGCCCTTCAACTACAAGGTCATTAGAGTACCTAGTATCTAGTTTTCTCAAGCGGCCACCCATGTCAGTACTATCTGGAGTTGCGCTGCTTTAACTTCAGTGATCAGACTAGAACTGGTGTGTCCAACGCAATTCGTCGTTCCCTTGTGTTTCTCTCTGCTTATATTTAACCCTCACTCTCTCCCCTGAGTTCTTCTGTCCGACATTAAAGTCATCGTTAATCGCAAAGTACAAACTTCACATTAAAATAAAACAGACAGAAATTTTAGAAGAAAAAAATATGCGCTTAATTAAAAAATTAAATCCTGCGCTTTTATTGGTCCACCCTTTAGGTACGTCTTGTAAGAGACTGTTATTCAATAAGCAAATCGCTCAACCAGTTAAGCAACATCTTGATTTTGGAGTTTGGGTTTTTTTCCCCCTTTCTCTTAAATAATTCAAATAAACAAGTTTCTGCACGTCTTGTAACTTGAAAGTGCCACACATTGTGATAATTCTTAAGTTGAAACACGATTAAAAGAAATTAAACGTTTTACGTGACTTTGAAAATGATCCTAAACATTTCCATTGCCGAATTTAAAAAAAAAAGTTCATCTTTATTTCGGTTTGTGTCTTTCTCTTCTTTTACTTAATCCCAATTTGATATCAATTGCTTAGAAAATTGGGAACCCTACTAAATCTGTCGCATTAAGGCTTCATTTTCTTTTTAGATGATGTTTTTTTCTTCTATATATTTGAAATCAGTTAAATTAAAAGAAGATTTTGCCACCATTTTCAATTTGTTTCAAGTTGTCCCCCCCCTCTCACTCCTCCAACTCATTTCTCCTCCTCATCATCATCCTGAGAAATTCCTTGCTTAAAAGACTTTGTGTAAGAGGAGTTTTGCCATCACACATCAAGAAACATGGCTATCGTTTTACATGGTGAAGTGGGTAAATTTTTTTAATTTACCCCCAAGACAAATTTCATGACATGTCATAATGGTAAATTAAACTTCTGCAAGCACAGAGCCTTGTTTTTCTACTTCAACTGACATCTAAACTCCCCAATTGGTGGAGCTTTAGACCTCCCCTCTCTCCTTCCATTTGCGCTATTTGCTATATATATGTGCTCAGAGAGAAGCTGCTGATTACATTTAAAACAGGAACAAAAGAAATCCCACCGTATTCCTTTCGTACAGAAAATTTACATTTCAAAAAAAAAAAAAACCTGAACCCACCCCTCTACCCTCTCTTCTCCTCTCTTTTAAAAGGTTTATTCGGTGAAATTACCAGTGGATTCATCATCATGGATTCACCAAGACGAAAAGTGGATTACTAATAAAGAGATATCAGAGGCTATAAATAGGATTTGGTGATGTAGAACAATGGGCAATATACTTTGGAAGAGGGGGTGAAGGGGCACAAAGGGTTGGGACACAGAGGCAACATCGGTAATAGGTTTTCTTTTCTGAAGCTTTTTCTTATTTCGAAAAAAAGCCCTTGCCTATAATAACACATTACAAAATGTCCGGATTTTAAAACTAGGTCTGAAATGGTTTAAACTGTGCAATTGTTGCTATAACTGAGTTGCTAAATTAAACATGACATTTAACCAAGCCGTAATAGAGACGCAACTTGGGAAACAAAAAGAACGGAAAAGAGAGGAAAAAGGGTTTAATGGCCCATCACCCATATTACAAGAGTTCATTTAACCAACGGAAATTATTCGTATTTGATATGACAGAGACAATAGCTGTTGTTTCCGGAATTTTAATTTCTGAATTGGCTTTTCTTAAAGTCTTAATGTCCTGTCATGTAACACTTGAAATTTAGCTACTCCCTCTCAGCATCATGAGCGTCCGGAGAGGCTGCGAATAGGACGCTTGCTCCCACTCTGTTGGAATCCTTTGGGCTAAATAGAAATTGGGTAGGAGAGCATGTGACATCTATAAGTTGTTCAACACTGATTCCGAGCTCTGTTCTAGCTCCTTACTGAGAAGTAAAAATAAGGATGTCCACGGGAGTGCTCCTCCTCTTCTGCCAGTAAACGAATCCCTGGTTACATATTCCATTCCCATACCAGCTTTGACCATGGCTGGTTTTGCTTATTTCGTTGGTGTTTTAGGGCCCTTCAACTACAAGGTCATGCGTAGTTCTAATGCAGAGACTGCAAAGACACTACACTAATGCGACGATTGTTGGGTATTAGCGGTAACCCAGGTTTCCCAAACGGCCACCCATGTTAGTACTAGCTGGGGTTGCATTGCTTGACTTCAGTGATCAGACGAGAATTGGTGTGTCCAACACAAAAACAGCTTACCCGGTTGGTGTAAAACCTGGTATACACGTAACGTTTTTCGTTAGTTTTGCATGATTTGTCAAACAGAACGTTACGTGTAGACAGCAAGTTGGACGTCTTGCATGAACTGAAGCGGTTTGACAAACCTCCCAAAAGACTGATGGGTTAAAGTCTTGTGTACATACAAGGTGGTCAAACTTTGCTTCCCTGTTGTCTGCTTTCGGCGACAGTGTAGGTTACAAATGATATGTTACACTGTTGATATCTGATGGTGTTGCGTTGCTTAATTTCAGTAATCGAACGAGAACTGGTGTGTCCAACGCAATACAACCGTTCAAGTGTCATAATCGTCATCATCCCCGTACCCGCCTGTGGCAGGGTCGGTTCTGCGGGTTCATCCCATCCACCCCACACGCTACGCAGGCCGCTTTATTGCTTTGGACGCACCAGTTCTCCTCTGATCACGGAAGGTAAACAACGCAACCCAAGATCGTACTAGAATGGATGACCGCTTAGGAACACGTCTTGCAGCGTCTGCAGTGGACAGGACTCTTATGACCACCTTAGTTGAAGGGCCTTAAACACCAGCGAAACAAACAAACCACACGCTATCACAACCTGCTCCCAAGTCTGTTTTGGACTTCCTCTGCCTCGGGTGCTTTCAATAGCCTGGATCCCTGCAATGCAACTACCCAGGTAACAGCCATAAAAAAAGTACCATGGCATCACATGACCATTTGCATCATCATCGGATAACATTCTGATCAGGTGTCTGCCAACTTCACAGCGGCAGCTTTCTTTGTCAATTACATGTAAACAAAAGAAATCCCGTCTGTTTATTACCTTTATATTTTTCGTCCTTCGCTCCTGAATCCGGGCCATCTTTTGATACAGGGTCGTTATCATTTTCCACATCACTTTTGTCGTCGTCATCCACTCGATTTCTAGGTTCCCAAGTCATTTTATTTTCTTTCTTAAGACGCCTCCTGGCATTAGCAAACCAAGTGGACACTTGAGTTAAGGTCATTTTGGTGATGATGGCCAACATAATTTTTTCTCCTTTGGTTGGATAAGGATTTTTTCGATGCTCATACAGCCACGCTTTTAAAGTGCTGGTCACTTCTTTGGTTGCGTTTTTTCGGCGTGCTGCCCCATTTAAATCCACACCTCCATACCTAAGAAGGACAGAAAAAAAGTGACATTTAAAAAACGTGAATTCCATTATGTAAGTTAATTGATGTGGCTCAATGGTTAGCGGTTGAGTACAGGGACTGCAGCTATTGAGTATACAGAGACAACATTCCCGAGTCTAACGGAACCCGCCTCCTGGTGCTGGTGAAGGAAATCGCCTTCTCAATAGGCCAACGCGTAAGGCTGAAAATCGGCTGCCTAAAATGCCGCCCAAATGTTCCCACTTACATTCCCAGTTCGGATGGGACAAATGCGTACCTGTCCCACCTTACAACTGATTTTTCCCAGGGCCCATGATTTTTCC
Source organism: Trigoniulus corallinus (assembly GCA_013389805.1). NCBI lineage: Eukaryota > Metazoa > Arthropoda > Diplopoda > Spirobolida > Trigoniulidae > Trigoniulus > Trigoniulus corallinus. Next base: position 26,133,431 of record JAAFCE010009126.1, on the reverse strand, counting down.
CAGGGCCCTTCAACTACAAGGTCATTTGGGTCCCGTCCACTGCGCAGTTCTAATGCCCTAGATCAGTGCTCCGCAACCGGTGTGCTTTGAGCCGATACAGGTGTGCCACAGTCAAATAAGATAATTTTCTAACTAAATAACGTTTCAATAGATTCGATAGATGAAACACAATAACGAGGATACTTGCAATGAAATATTCGCGTTTTGGCCTTCTAAAATTTATTGTAAAATTTGTTTATTAAATTAATATCTATATATCAGTGGCATAGCTGGAGATCATGTTGCTCTGGGTGGTGAAAAATTTGAAGCCCTAAAGCTGAAAAATAAATTGGAGTTCATGTTGTCCAGGGCGGTGAAAAATTTGATGCTCCAAAGATGAAAGAAATTTTTTTCACCTCCTCAAGGAACAAAAAAAGGAAACTACCATAGTTTGGTCGCCCCTAAATACCTAACGCTCGGAGTGGGACACGCCCCCACCCTAGCTATGCCATTGCTATATATTTTAGCTTTTGATGTGCCATGGAATTCTAGGAAGAAAATTGGTGTGCCATAGGTGTGAAAAGGTTGCGGAGCACTGCCCTAGACTGCACAGACACTTCAGCAATGCGACGATTTTTGGGAATTGGCGAAACCCAGCTTTCCCAAGCGGCCGCCCATGTCATTACTAGCTGATGTTGCGTTTTTTAAATTCGGTGATGAGACGAGAACTAGTGTATCCGCTTCCCCTTATGACGGAAAAGGGTTAGAAATAACAAATACGCTTGCTTGGAAGGCGAGCAGTGTTTGAGAACCATTCGTGAACTTTCGATTAGAAGGCGAGCAGTGTTTGAGAACCATTCGTGAACTTTCGATTAGAAGGCGAGCATTATTTGAAACATTGAAGAACGTTTGGTTATAATATGAGCAGTGGTTGAAACTCTTGATAAAATATTGATTTGAAAGCGAGCAGTATGGTAGCATGGGGCAAGCCACCCCCTCTAAGAGATTTTGCTCAATATCTCAGTCAATAACCCATACAGAAACCTAACGTCAGGGATTCTGGATAGGTAATCCCTTGTCGTAGCACACTGTACCCAGTAGGAAACTTCCCTGAATTTGACAACAGAATAATAAGTAAAATGGCGAAAAATGAATTTAGGGACGTTTTGCCCCTATGCGTATACTGTAGGTTTCAACAACGTTTGTAAACATTTGCCCAAGAATGTCCATTTTGTTCTTTTGGTGAATATCTTAGTTGAGATGGCTTTGTATGTTGCAGTTTGCAAACTGTCCGTTGTGAGTGGTTTACCGGTGATGACGACACTGGAACTATATGGGTCGGTCACAAACATTAAGTTCTCATTGAAATGACGCCAACGAGGCGAATCCTACACCTTGAAATTTTGCCTCATCTACCAGTTGCATAGTAGATAGGGTTCTTTTACATGAAAATGCCATCGAACACCATACAGGACCTCTGTGTTATTCTATTTCTCATATCTCGCCTGAAAGAAGCCAACTCACCTTGGTCCAGTATCGAGCCTAGAACCACCGGCGCAGTTACCCAGCACGATAAACACTACCGTCAAGGTGGGATGTACCCATTACAGAGATGGTTGTCTGAAAATGGTGTCAGATATTAGGAGTACCAATAGAGGGGTGTGTACCCATTATAGAGGTATACGGTTTAGAGGGGTAATCATATAAAGCCTGTGGGTAAAAAAAATAGGTGCCTGAAGAATTTGTACCGATATGAGCAGGGTCGGCCTTCTTTATAAAGGGGCCCCGGGTGCAAAAATCTTTTTGGGGCCCCAGAATATTTTTCCAAAAGTAAAAATAAAAGGAATCAGAGTAAATGGACTCCTCTTAGATGCCTTCCTATCCCATTCTGAGATCCTTCCTAACTTTAGAAGATGTTCCACACCTTGGAATATTTTCAGTTGGACCTGTATCATTATATTTTTTAATTACACTTCTGATTATTATAGGTATTTTGGTTTTAACAACCCCAAAATAATAGCATTATTAAATTTTTGACTCTTAACCTCTAATTCTGGGTTGTCCAACCTGTGGCCCATTGAGGCTTGTAATGTGGACCATGATGCATCATTTCTAATTATGCATTATAGCCTACCTGCTATGTAACACCTAACATTATCTTCACCCGTTTTGGTTTTGACAGCCTGTGGCTGGCTATCAGTTCATGGAACAGCTGAGTGACTCACAACCCAAGAAAGGTTGTACAACTCTGGTGAAGTAAAATGGCAGGGTTGAATGAGGGACGTTGCCCCTACAACGATGTATTAAACTTTTAATATTAGCAATGATCTGGGCCCTGATGTGTACTGATGATGGGGCCCCCCCTCTGCACCCCCCGGATGGCCGGCCCTGGATATGAGGGGTGTACCCATTGGAGGAGTGTACCCCTATAGAGGTTTTACTGTATTGCAAAGTTCAATTATATAATGGATGTTACAAATGGTGGATATGATATTTAAACGATAGTTTCCTTCTCTTTCATTAATTGCCAAGTGTTCATTATAATAAACTTCGTTTGTTGCGAATGTTCGCGATATAAACCTTCAGAAATAACCAAAAAAAAATCTACACACGTAACTGGGCTCTTGTAGTGTTGACAAGAGTCGAAATTTCCACTTCATCTTGAGGGAATTGAATTTGATAAACAAAAATAATTAAATGACATGAAAGAAAGTTGTAAACAGAGTGTTAAATTTGTAGAATGGAAATCCGCGCTGAACAGAAGTGGCTTTTCTATTGGGCAATACCGATTACTCAAAATGTCTCAGTAGCCCACAAGAAGCGGTGTTGGTTGATAGCGAATAAGGGGCCTAATGCAAGTTGGGTGGCAATGAACTAACAATTTGAAATAAAATCTATCGGCAGCAACGAAATAAATGTTTAGTGCCAAATAAACAACTGAAATAAGAAGACAAACTCGACAACATGAAACCGTCATTTCATTCCACTAAAAACTGGTAAATACAATCATCACCCCCCTTCTCCTCTATTTGTCCACTACAGCACCCACTTTTACAAGTAAAACTGTGATTTCATTACATACCACTTAAGACACACAGAACTTCCGTCGTCAAGAACATGATGAGACGGGTCTCAAAGGAATCTGTCTCAGACGCTCAGTGCGCTGAAAGATAGATCCTGGCTAAAGTAGATGTCATATTAATGAGGTTAGAGATAACCCCAGGTGCACCACCACTACGTCGAAGAATCCTTTCTGCATGTATATAATTAGGGAGCGGCTTATTGGGCTGGGCACACCACTTCTCGTCTGATCAACGCAACTCCAGCTGGAACTGACACGGGTGGCTGCTTGGGTGGCTGCTTAGTGTAATGTCTGTGAGGTCTCTGCATTAGAACTATGCAGTGGACGGGGCCTAAAACACCAACGAACCAAAACAAATGCATGTAAGTCATAATCATCGTCTTACTGATATTCCTCTGTTGCAGGGTGGGATCTGTAAGTTCTCGCCCCTCCACTCCCCGCTGAACCCTTAGTAGGCCGCCATTCAACCCAGTCATATGCCTTCCTATAACTTGTTCTTAAGCCGGCTTTAGCCTTCATCTGCTGTGGGTACTTCCAATAGTCGCCATCCCCATAATGGACCTATCTATCTCCTCTGCTCATAACATGCACCTACCACCTCAATCTATTCTCTCTTATCTTTTCTGTAATGTCTCCCACCCCAAGCGACCCCTAATATAGTTATTCCAAATTACACCTGCATTCGACACCCACTCAGTTACTCGTATTCTATTAATATTTTCATGGTTGCTCTGCACTGTCCAACGCTCTCTGATCCCAATTGCATAATGACATAACTGCCTTCGGGTCCCTCCGGTCTCACAGGACCTCATTTTGCCGTCTTCACCACTATGAGAGATACAGCGAACTCCGATATCCACTGGGAGTCAGTCCAGAGTTCTCAACCTCCTTTAGGGACGACCTCCACTAAGGGGCATAACGCTCACAACAATAAACAATCGGATTCAACATTTTACCAGCCGGTCATCATTTATCGCTTCAGTTTGGCACCGGCCTTACACGCCACCAAGTGAATAGGATTGATGAGCCAGTTCAAACTGCGCGTTGATGTTGCTTGGAAATTGAAAGCAACTTTCACACCAGGAGACCACTTGAGGCTTTGCTGGTCAACGCTGATTCAGGAGGAAAAATTGAGAGGCGTATTGTGACGACCTGCTGTCTAAACAGGTTGTCACAACAAATACTTTCCAGAAACATGAATGTCTTTATCCCTGCCGCTGAAGTGGTCTTTCAGTAAAGTCGACAAACGTTAAGAATATGAATAAAAGCATTGAATGGTAGCTGGAGGTGTGACATGCAAGGATGGAGCATGAGGTTTGATTTTCGCGAATTAAAAGGGGCACTATCAACCGGCCTGGGTGGAGCAGAGATAGTCTGCTCGACTACTCGCAAAGCAACCCCAGCTAGTGCTGACATGGATGGCCGCTTGGGAAAACTGGGTACTGCTAATATCCAAAATCGTCGCATTAGTGTAGTGTCTGTGCAGTCTCTGCATAAGAACTATGCTGTGGACGAGGCTCTAATGACCTTGCAGTTGAAGGGTCCTAAAGCACCAACAAACAAACAATGCAATGCGCCTTCCGATGCGATGGAAAGTACATCGGTGAAGAGTGGCTGTATTGCTTTGGAAACACCAGTTCTAGTGTAATAACCGAAGTTAATCAACGCAACCCCAGATCGTACTAGCATGACCCACCGCTTGGGAACCATAGATAATGCCAATACCCAAATCATCTTAACAATGTAGTGTCTGTGCAGACTCTGCATTAGAACTACGCAGTGGACGGGGCAGAGCCGTAACGCGGGTATGAAGCGCCTGTGACAAGTGTCTAACTTTCGCTTGCCCGTAAGCCAATAATGACAAAAAACTTAAACATTTTCCGCCGCAAACCCAGTTGCGCCCGTGGCGGCCGCCTTCTTCGCCACGCCCTAGTTACGGCCCTGGGACGGGGCTCTAATGACGTTTGTAGTTGAAGGGCCCTAAAACACCAACAAAACAAAGTAAAAACGGTGACCCCCTTTGGATGCGTGCCACGCCATTTCCACCTAAAAGAACCCTTTCTACCACCCATCAGTAGATCGGGAAAATTGGCAGGTGAAGGAACTAGCTTCCTGGCGTCGGTAGAGTACCCGACAAGAAATAATCAAAGGTGTTGCAGCTTAGGTCGGCAGCAAGCTGCAGGTCTACTGTGGCGACAACCAAGAAATGTTGCTTTTATGGGTCAATGATGTAGGAATGAGTCACCGCGTGGTGCATAGTTTTCAGTAGGGGCAGAAAGAAAAGGGTTGATGGCAGGGGGCTTTTTTTGGAGTGGGTACACACAAATTCTTATGTTACAACAATGGTTCTGCATAAAATGACAGATATTCTTGTAATGCGATTTTGTTGATCACCAAGGTCTTTCGTGCATCGACAGTCAGATTCTTGTCACAAACAGACAGGGCGGAGTTTTGGAATGCGCGTTTATGCCCCCTTGTTAGACTGTAGATAGGACCTCTAGTCTCCCTCCTGCCTCTCTATTCATCATATCCATTCAGGATTTTGTCTGCTGCCTCCAAGACTTAATGGCTCAATGTCTGGCACCTGTATTTTGGTTTAAACCCCGTTGGCAACCACTCATTTCTTAGCTGCCAACATTAAACTTTAATAATCGCATATTGTTTACAAACATTTCCAGTTGAAAAACGTTAACAGAAAAGTTTAAAGTTTTTAACTGAACATGTTTTTCAATTTGTCGATGTCGTGTCTCGTTTCAGTACAAATTGCAAGGGAGCAGTCGTCGAACATCCTTTAGGCCCTGCCATCCATATCCTACCCTAATCAACCGCACATCATAACCCCCACTCCCTTTTCCGAGTATGGCACGGTCGAAGAATCCATTTGTCCCTGCGGAACGATCTATTGCAATCAATAGCACTATATTTTTACGCAGCCGGCAGTCCACCTAATCTGCAGCCCTATGACTTAGTTAATGTTGGCCTGGGGCGAGCGGCTTATTGCGTTGGACACACCAGTTCTCGTCTAATCACTGAAGTTAAGCAACGCAACCCTAGCTAGTAATAACATGGGAAAACTGGGTACCGCTAATACCCAAAAATCGTCGCATTAGCGTAGTGACCGTGCAGTCTCTGCATTAGAAATATGTAGTGGACGGGGCCTTAATGACCTTGTAGTTGACGGGCCCTAAATCACCAACATCACAAAAAAAAATTCACTGGAGCACATTTCCTCCACCAACACGAGGGAATTTTACCAATCTATGCTAATGCGCCTCCCTAAAAAAATTTTTTTCCTCCTTGCCTCCCTGTCTTTTAATAGATGATGTGTGTATCATCGAACATGCATTTTTACGGTATTTTTATATCAAATTACTAATTTACCTACATCTAATGCATTAAAATGTAATGTGAGGGTGGGTGTTGTTTATTGGCACAAAGTTTATCAAATCTTTGGGCAATGTGGAGAGTGAGACTCATAACTCTTTTTCGACTATTAACCTGGTTCAATACAGTGATACCTCGGCTTACAAGTGCCCTAACTTACGAGTTATTCGAGATACGAGCTGTCACTTGGTCAATTTGTTGATTTGAGATGTGAGCTAAAATACGAGTTACGCGTGAGCTTCACACACCACCAATAATTAGCAGTCTCCATGAAAGTTATCTACCCCTGCGAGCCCTACTCATCCTGGATAATGCATCTGCTCGATAAGCACATGTTCTGCCACTGCTTTGATGTGAGTCTCACAATTATAGATATGGCCCGGCAGGGTGTTACAAGAAGGACTTTGACCTCTGCATGTAAGAATCTGTGTTCTGAGTCTGTGTCTGAATAGGATATCAAAGGATTGGAACAAAAGTGGCAGTGGTAGAGGGGAGTGTGTCCCTTGGAAAGTGCATGGGCTTGGAGGTTGCTGAAGATGTCACCAAGGCTCATCACGTCGCACTCTGCAGGAATTATAGCATGGGGAAACAAGTAAAAATCAATGATGTATCTTTCATAATGATTTTAAACAATATATATAGGGTGTTTTGGGGCTGGACTGGATTAAAGGCATTTCAATTAATTTCTATGGACAAGAATAATTTGACATACGAGCAATTTGAGTTACGAACTCAGTCACAGAACGAGGTAAACTCGTAAGTCGAGGTATCACTGTTTTTGGTTTTCATTGCAGCCCGTGCCAAAAAGCCCGTTTCAAATCAATAATACGTTACAAACGGTAGAAGGACTTGCGTTGCTTTGCAGTACAACAGAGAGCTTGAGTGATCCGTTTTCGAACAACGCATGTTACGCAAAGCAGACGAATATCTTACTGCGCATGTGCAACATTCCAAAGTAAAATTAGAAACGTGTGTTTGAGCGTATGCTGAAGTAATCATACGTTCTACATAGGTTTAAACGAACGTTATGATAAAATGGCGGACCCATTCAAAATAACTAAAATTACTTCGAAAGGAACCAAGTTTCATGTTCCAACCAATAGAGGGCAGGACGTTAAAGATAACGTGTGGTTCCAGAGCACTCAAACTGTGTTTTTCATAGAACCATACGTTCTACTGTGTTTTTATGTTGTGCAACACACGTTGTTCTATAACGGATCACTCAAGCTCTCTAATGATTCATACTCTCCACTGGCGCCTCCCCTGACAGTAGTCCGTGCCTCCCCTGGGAGTCGCGCCTGCCAGGTTGGAAAAAAAAGCCGTATACTTCGCTCCATGTAGAGGAGCTCCTACACCTGGAATTATTGTCTCATCTGCCCGACGCATCGTAGAGAGGGTTCTTTTACGTGCAAATGCCATCGTACGATCCACCGTACTTCTGAGCGTTCTTTGACGTGCGGATGTCATCTTAAAGCGAACTGGGGTCCCCCTCTCTCTATCTTACCAGTAAGAAGCCAAAACTACCTTACTCCAGTATTGGACATAGTACCACTTATTCCGAAATCACTGTTCCGAAGTTGGTCAAGTACCCGGTAAGACGCGTGCTATAATTACTGACTTGGAAAAGTAATTATAATATAGCGACTGGCTAACGGCCAGTAGCTAGCCACCAGCCAGTGGTTGACCCACAACAGGATCCTATATGTCATCAGAACACTGATCTGGCGTAGTGGTTTAGAGATAAAGGTACCTGCCCCGGTGACGCCGAAATAACGGGCATTTAAAATAACGCTTTCTACGCGAGACGTGTAAAGCTGGAAAATTCCTACAGGTAGGAGCTGGCCCCCAAGCATCGGTGGTGGAAAAGTTCATTAATGAAGAAATATCGAACGACGATCTTCATTATCATACCCCTATCCCGTCTATGGCAGGGTGGGGTCTGCTGGTTGTAGCCCTCCACTCGGAATTGCTCTGACTGTGGGCACCCCAGCCAGGCGTCTGGAACCCGCATAAATATTGATCAGGTTGTCTGTGGAGGGATGCCGGCCTACCCAACATATAGACAGACGATAAAGAAGCATAGTGCTTCTAGCATTAGACTGGCAGCCGGCTGCGTAAAACTATTGTCCAACAGATCGTCCATGTGTCCCATGTTTTGCTTTGTTTCTTTCGTGTTTTAGGACCCTTCAACTACAATGGTCATTACAGCCCTGCCCACTGCATAGTTCTAATGCAGAGTCTGCACAGAAACTGGATTAGTTTATGGGCTGTGGAGTACGACAAGCAGCCATAACAGGAAGAACCCTCAGGAGGCTACTCACAGGAGATGAGGATGTAGGAGGGGGGAGATTTGCGGCACCCAACGTTCTTTACCAACCACCCATGTTGGTACTAACTTGGGCTTGAGCTGCTTAACTTCAGTGATCTCACGAGAACTGGTGTGTCCAACGCAACAAGGGCTACGATGTATTGACGATTTTTGGGTAGTGTTTCCAAGCGGTAACTCATGCTAGTACTAGCTGGAGTTGCATTTGTTATCTTCAGTCATCCGACAAGAACTGGGGTGTTCAAAGCTATGCCACCCCTCCCAATGAAGCCCAATGGGACACAAATGGACATCTGACCCTGCTGTAGATGGGAAAAGGGTTGTTGTTATTGTACAGCCAAATTTAAAAAGAAAGGTTCCATTCTATCGTTAACCACTTGGATCATCTGCATGGAATAGAATTTAGGATGAAATTAATGGTTCAAGGCTTTCGCAGATGCTGAGTACATGGGGTTTCACATCCGTTTTCATATGATGTCACACTTTTTTTGAGATCTGACTGAAAAAAAGGGTTTGTCAGTAAAATTCTTTCTCTCTTGCATGATCTCACCAGTTGAACACGTCACGGTTGACTTGTCACGTAATTAAAAGAGGTCATCTGGAGGGCGAAGAAAGAGAATCCGCTATTGCCAAAGGGTCCCAGCACAACAAAAGTCATTTGAGCCCCGTCCACTGCACCAGTTCTAATGCAGAGTCTGCAAAGACACTACGCTGTTACGTTCTGTTACGCTAATGGGTTGGGGAGTAAGCCAAGCAGCCATAACAGGCCGAACATTTAGGAGGCTACTCGCGCGAGATGAGGATGTAGGAGAGGGGAAATTTGCAGCACCCAACGTTCTTTACCAACCGCCAATGTTGGTACTAACGTGGGCTTGCGCTGCTGAACTTCAGTGATCTCACGAGAACTGGTGCCTCCAACGCAACTTGCCTGCACTTACACAACTTGGCTGCGTAGTTTTGCGTATTAGTGGTACCCAATGTTACCAAGCTGTCACCCAAGCTAGTACTAGCTGGAGTTGAGTTGCTTAGCTTCAGTGATCAGACGAGGAGTGGCGTGTCCAACGCAACACTGCCTCTCATCAGCCGAACCTAGGTCCATGGATGCCAAAACACCTACAAGATCTCTGTAAGCCTTGGAAGACGGCCGCCTGTTTCGTTGTTATTGTTGTTGTTTGTTGATGTTTTAGGGCCCTTCAACTACAAAGGTCATTAGAGCCCCGTCCACAGCATAGTTCTGATGCAAAGACTGCACAGACACTACACTAATGCGACGATTTTTGGGTATTAGCGGTACCCATGTCAGTACTAGCTGGGGTTGCGCTGCTTAACTTCAGTGATCAGACGAGAACTGGTGTGTCTAACGCAACTCGCCGCTCGGCTTTCCAGTGAAAGTTGGGGTGCACCACCAAGGTTCAGCACTTAGCCCATAGCTTCTTATCCTGGTTTTGGACGACCTGCTTACGGGGGTAGGAGATTGAGCCCCTCAGGGCCTGGCATTTGCAGACGATATTGGAAAAGTTAGTGATTGCATAGAGCAAATAGAGAAGGGCCTAAACGATGTCAGACGAGCTATAGAAAGGGGTGGGCTAAAGATTAACATGAATAAGACAGTATTCAGCTTTCAATTGGGAAGGACAGGGAAATAAAGGTGACGTTCGTTCAAGGGGTGAACTGGTGAAAAAGGTGCAGGAGGTAAAGTACTTAGGATCAACGTTCCAAGGCAATGGGTGGTGGCTGAAATGGAGACAAACCAGTGGCGTCCTGTGCGATAAGAGCGTCCCAATCAAGTTGAAAGCGAAGTTCTGCAGGACAGTGGTTAGGCCAGCTATGCTCTATGGATGAGAGTGCGTGTCGAGAGCTGATAGAATTTGGAATGCGTATATTAGAGGTATCCTGGGGGTGGTGGACATCGCCGAAAAAAATAAGGGAGAATAGGCTGAGGTGGTATGGCCACGTCATGAGAAGAGGGGAAGAGGAGCTAGTTAGGTGTATCCCAGGAATGTAGGTGGTCGGTAGCACCCGCGGTAGGGGGAGACCAAAGCAGACGTGGGAACAGGTGGTCCTTAAAAACATGGTACTGTGCAGGGTGGACAGGGAAATGGTGGGCAATAGACGGGAGTGGAGGGCTAAAACCCGCAGACCCGACCCTGCCACAGGCGGGATAAGGGTATGATGCTGATTATGATGAGCGGTACCCAGTTTTCCCAAGCGGCCATCCATGTCAGTACTAACTGGGGTTGCGTTGTTGCACGTCAGTGATGAAACGAGAACTGGTATGTGCAATCCGCTCCTACCCGCTTGGGAAAACTGGGTACCGCTAATACCCAAAAATCGTCGCATTAGTGTAGTGTTTGTGCAGTTCTGCATTAGAACTGCGCAATGGACGCAGTTCTAATGACCTTGTAGTTGAAGGGCTTTAAAACTCCAACGAACCAACCAACCCTGTCATAGACGGGAAAGGGATTTGGAGTAAATGAATGAATGACCTGATAATGATGTAGGTCCTAAATAACAAACCGTGTTTTCAATTGGCCTTATTTTTGAGATTGGAGAGAAATTTTCGATGTCAAACATCATAAAACTTGCCTTTGAACACCTGTAATGAGTATGTATTTCACTTTAGACAGACCATAAAATGATCATGGCCCCACACATTCCCCCAACAGTGTCACAAGAGCAAGTGTTTACCAATCGTAGTAATCAAGATGTAAAAGTGATGTTAGGGTTGCCAGAGAGATGATAGGATGAAATATTTAGAAGATATGATCTACATTCGTGAGTGGAACAGTTGGTGGGAAGCCGTCAATTAAATATGAAATTGTTGAGTCCTATGCAAGATTAGTTTCAATGAGGCAAGTTGCCAATATTCCGCAAAGCGAAAGAGGGTCAAATTAAATCGAGCCCAATTGCCTTAGTTGAATTCACCGACACCAAAAACTGTTGGGTAAAAATATGCAGTTTATAATTTCAATCTAATGAAGTATATCAAGGATATCCAAAGGTAGCCACCTGACGTCCAGGGGGGAGGAGCGGCAGTATTGCGTTGGACACACCACTTCTCGTCTGATCACTGACGTTAAGCAACACAACCCCAGGTAGTACTGGCAAGGGTGACCGCTTGGGAATACCGGGTACTAGTAATACCAACAACTCCTCATAGCAGCGTAGTGTCTATGCAGACTCTGCATTGGAACTACGCAGGGGACGGGGCCTGTAATGACCTTTGTAGTTGAAGGGCCCTAAAACACCAAAGAAACGAAACAACCTGGCGTCGGTGGAGTGCCCCAACGAACAATAGGCCGACGATAAGTAATCATAGGGGTTGTAACTTTGATCGGCAGTTGGCATCAGAAAAATATCGTCCAATGAATCGCCATTAAGGTCCATGAACGCCATTAATCGCCATGAATGTCCATTCAGAGGGACAAAGACGGGTACCCAGCCTTACTTGTTTGTTGGTGTTTTAGGGCCCTTCAACTACAAGGTCATTAGAGCCCCGTCCACAGCATAGTTCTTATGCAAAAACTGCACAGACACTACACTAATGCGACGATTTTCGGGTATTAGCAGTACCCAGATTTCCCAAGCAGCCACCCATGTCAGTACTAGCTGGGGTTGCGCTGCTTAACTTCAGTGATCAGACGAGAACTGGTGTGTCCAACGCAATTCGCCGCTCGCCCCAGCCTTACTATTGGCCGGAAAAGGGTAACGAGTTGCTATGCTTTGAAGTTTATCAAGGGTGACGTGCCATAAGAACTCTAGTCCAGTGAAGACTCGGGATGTCTGAAAAATCGAGCCGTTTCTGTAATGACGATCTTTCACTCTATTAAACTCTTTCGAGCCACGACTTTTGTCCGTGAAACCCTTGATATCATGTCAGTCTAACGCAGTGGTTCTCAAACTTTTCTCAGATTCTTGCGTGGTGGTCTCTTTACAATTTTTAGGCGGCTCACGGCCCCTTTTAAATTAACTACAATTAACATAATCCCTACCGTTACTAAAACATTTTGACATTATTTATTCAGAAAATTGTAAATGTTAGTCATCAAATATGCACTCAATAGGATGGGGGGGGGCACGGCAATAATCGTAAATAGCCTAAAATTTCAACCATATGATCCCTTGAGGAACGCGGATCTCAGTTTGAGTCTGATGAACCTTTTCGAAACACAATACTGTATCCATTGGGTGTACATTTTGCAACCATGATGTCGCCCTGCTGAACCCTATCGAGCCATGATGTCAGACAGCTGAGCCCTTTCGAGCCATGATGTCAGCAGGACGACAAACTGGGTTCTGCGGAACCCCAGGGTTCAACAATACATCTCTTGGGGTTCTGCAAATCAAAATGAAAATTCGTTAGCAGCGGCAAGATATGTTTTTCTAAGGGTTCCATGAGTCGACAAAGTTTGAAGACCACTGTTTTACGTGTTGATTGCAGCATGCCAAAAGCCTTGGCTGCAGCATTAACACCCATCATTTTGGTATTCACAGCATCCACAGCTTTTACCAAACTTTCTTCACTCCATTGTCCCCAACCACTAGTCACTGTCTTTCTATATCTAGTTGGCATTTTTCTGCAACAACGCAAGGGTTTTTATATTCAGTGACCTGGTCCATCTCTCCACCACCTCATGTTTTTCTCCCATGTGAACATTTGACCGCCATTTTAGGTTAAGACTGTCCCTACACATGTGATAATCTCACTGTGTAAATACTATGTCTGTATCCTTAAAATTAAACCTTACAACTACAACAAGGAAATACCTGAAAAATTTTTTTGACTTCCCAAAACTGCTATTAATGTTTTTCTCCAAAACTAACAGTAAAATAAATGCAGAAATCACAGGATATATTTAACTGCACGATAGCTATCTAAAAACAAACGACAGCAGTATTCCTGTGACGTATATGGAAACTATGAAGCTGGTCGGTCTCACCCAGTGGTCCATCTCTCCCATGTTTACCCTATATATCCGGTCTATACATATAAACCTGTAGATGGACAATCATCTTTAATGGAATCTTACCAGAACCGACACCCTCGTAACGAATTCATTACTAAGGAGAATTGAAACCGGAATGCGACAGTAATTGCGCCTGAAGAAATAGAAAATTCAAGTCTTTCTGATAACTCGATTTTAGGATTGCGATAAAGGACCCTCGAATAAAAGAAGAAAGTAATATGACAATGTTATCCCTGATTTACATGTTGTAGTTAATGAATAAACCGTCGTTAACATCTTCATAACTAGTATGGAAGAACACGTTTCTCGAGTTTAATGATCTGCCGCGACATTTGTCTTGCCCCTAAAATGACCGGTTAACCAAGCCATTAAAAGGAAGTAGAATTACCATGGCCCAGGGGCGATATGCTTACAAGTCGAAATTCAGAACGCCATCATCATCAATCCAAACCGATTTGCCGGCTACGGGGGCTCTAATCACCAATGTAGTTGAAGGGGCCCAAAACATCAACAAATCAATCCTGCCTATGGAAGACTCGAGTACTCATTTGTTCCACTGGAGCCAAGAAAGAAATTGACGAACACCTGGGTATTTAATTTTTGGTAGCCGATTGCCGACCTTATGCTGCAACTTTGCATATTTAACGTCAGCCTGCTTTCTTCACTGAAGCACATTTCCTCCGCTGACACACGAGAGCGAGCTGCTACTCCTTAAAAGTACCAAATTTTGCCAATAGTTGAACGGGCTTTAAGGACCCAGTTTTCATCTTACGGCAGGGTGTGAAGCCGTCTTATATTTTTCATTTGGAAACAACTGAAATATTGCTTCAGTGGCACAGTGTTTAGACCGCCTCAGTGGTTCCAGGTGCTATACTGGATTTTAGCGGGCGAGAGGGGACCCAAGTACGCATTCCGTCAGAGAAGAAGTAAAGCCGCAGCCTCGTGTGGAGTACACGATGTTACTTGCATGTAACAGAACCATCTCTACTATGTGACGAGTGGACCAGGCAAAATTACTAGGTGTAGGAGCTCGGTCCTTAGCGTTGGTGGAGTGTCCTAGCGAGCAGTAGGCCGACGATAAATAAGAAGGGGTTATTGGCTGTTTAATTCAGTAGACAGTTGCGGAAAAATACCGTCGAAAAGTTCCAGCGGGACAAATGAGTACCCGACCTTGCCACAGGCGAGTAAAAGGGTTAGGTGTGACAACTCCAGTCATTATAACTAAACTAGTGAATTCTGTATGGCGATATGCGGGTTTTACCCGTCCACTCCCGCGTATCTCTCACCACTATCATGATAACGACGGCCCGGGGACCTCTCGCCCACCTCTGACGACCACAGGCACTGGGGCAGCGGTTGGATTGCGTTGGACACACCAGTTGCCGTCTGATCACTGAAGTTAAGCAACGCAACCCCAGCTAGTACTAGCATGGGTGATCACTTGGGAGCACTTTGTAGCACTGTGTTATCCAAAAATCGTCGTTAACAGCATAGTACCTGTGCAGACTCTGCATTACATCTATGCAATGGATGGGGCTCTAATGACCTTTGTCCTAAATCACCAACGAAACGAAACAAACGCAAGCACTGGGGTCACGATCCCCTTCATCGTTGGTTTTCTTTATGAGAGAGCTCTGTGGGCAGTGTTCCAAAGCAGTTAACCATCCTAGTCCGATCTGGATTTCCGTTGCTTAATTTCGGGGATAGGACGAGACCGGTGTGTCCAACGCGATGCAACCGCTTCCCCAGACGCCGGGTATCATCAGTGATATTGGGCGGGATGTCTCGGGGGAAGGGGTGGGGGGAATGAGCGGCTTTTGTGTTGCACACACCAGTTCTCGTCTGATCACTGAAATTAAGCAACGCAACCCCAGTTAGTACTAACGGGAGCGGCTTATTGCGTTGGACACCCCAGTTCTCGTCTGTTCACTGAAGTTAAGCAACGCAACCCCAGTTAGTACTGACATGGGTGGCTGCTGAGGAAAACTGGGTACTGCTAATACCCAAAAATCGTCGCATTAGTGTAGTGTCTGTGCGGTATCTGCATTAGAACTACGCGGTGGACGGTGCTCTAATGACCTTGTAGTTGAAGGACCCTAAAACACCAACGAAACAAGAAAAGGGGTGTAACGGCCTTTCCCACAGAAATTATTGAATAAGACCTTTATAGTAATGCGATCTGACGTCATCACCAGTCGTATAAAGGGTATATCGACTTTGCCAGTGTCGTAACGGTGCCAATGATTGAATCTAGCCACTAAGGCATCATTTTTCGTAATTGGAAAATAGACCACCACTGCTATTCCATACTTGAACTAAAAAAAATACACCGCAATTTGGCAGCGGAAATTGAAATAAAACATTAGTAACGCTAAATAAACGAAATAATTAATCGTTAGTATGCAATTGACAACATGGCAGTACCAATTCCAAACTGGTATCAAGACGGTCTCCAGTGCTTTGCATTTGTTTCATTTGCCATATAAAATTTTGGAGAGGTACTTAGCTGCCACAGTTGAACAATTTCGACATTAAAATGTAAAATAAAATGATTACTTGAATTACATATGTCACATGATGTTGGTTAATGGACGATATATGGAAGGAACGAAGTTAATATTGTTGATTATTAGCAGATAATGTAAAACCAATTACGAGTCGTACAACGTGAATCCGGCTGTGATTGAAGCCAGGGCAGGGCGGCCACAGCTCAATCGGAGAAACTTAAATTTTGTTTTGTTGGTGTTTTAGGGCCCTTCAACTATGAGGTCATTAGAGCCCCGTCCACTGCGTAGTTATAAGAAGAGACTGCACAGGCACTACACTAATGCCACGATTGTTGGGTATAAGAGGTACCAGTTTTCCCAGCGGCCACCCATGTTAGTACTAGCTAGGGTTGCATTGCTTAACTTCAGTAATCAGACGAGAACTGGGGTGTCCAACGCATATAAGCCGCTCCCTAGGCACTTAGAGCCCTTAAACATACTTGGTGTATTGAGTTCTAAACAAATAATGATTTAAATTCTGCCGCCAGAGGACGGAATGCGCTCAAAGCTTCAGGATAACAGAAAAACGGACGTCCTAATGGTGCAGTTACACGCTCATGCAATTTGGATTGAGCAAACGAGAAATCATAACGTGTCAGCAAAATCTTGTGCCAGCCAAGTTGCACAAGTTGCCTGAGCGTGTAGTGCATCAGTGATTCCAGATTCGATACTCCATCGAGGGGAATTGGCTTCAGAGGCGGCTCATGGGGCAGGCAAACCTAGGCGGCTGCCTAGGGTGGCAAATTTCATAGGGGCGGCCAAATTAGAGGTAGTTCCTTGTCATGCAGTCTATCGGTCATTTTAAATGTTCATAGTCCAGAGGTTCCCAAACTTCTGATTGATGGGGCCTTTTCGAAATGTTGGCTTTCTGGAAGGTCCTTGTTGCAGAGCATTAGCAATGCATTGGCACAAATGCCAAGGGCGTGAGGGACGCTCGGACAATTTAGAACTGCATTAAATGTAATGGGGGCGGCGATGGACCCACTTGCCTAGGGCGCCTGAAAGTCACGAGCCGGGCCTGATTGACTTCTTTTGGGTGAGAGAGAGAGAGAGGTCCCGAGTGCGCCTTCCGGCCGATGGGAAGTAAAACAATGGCTCCGTGTCATGTGCGACGTCATTTGCGCGTGAAAGAATCCTCTCTAGTATGCAACGGGTAGATGAGGTAAGATTCCCGGGTGTAGGAGCTCGCCCCCAAGAGTCAGTGGAGTGCCCAAACGAATGGGGTTGCAGCTTTGGTCGGCAGCCGGCCGCGTGCAGATACCGTCCATAGATCGCCCATTTGTCAATGGAGCAGGACGAAGATGGGTACCCGACAGTGCCATAGGTGGAAAAAGGGTTAGCAGTTTCATTTTGCCTACGTCGAATTTTGAAATTGTCGAAAATTGGATTTGGAAACGGTGTTGGACGATAAAAATTCAATAGTAAATATTGCGGATGACCTTCCACATGTCAGAAATTTGACCCATTAGAAGGTAAGCATTTCTTTAAACAAAATTAATGGCCTAATTTAAAAAAAAAATAGGTGTTGCAGGTTGAAATCGAAAAGCCCCAGTAGAAAATACTGCTCCTATCGAGCGGAAAAGGAATGAAGGCCACTGAAAGGTGGCATGTAGGCCCTAATCCTTTGAACTGCTGACTGTAAAAGCAATCAAGGCTAACACCAGAGTTATCTTGAAGTCATGATACGACTTACAGCACTACCACTCCCTACTGATATTTGTCAACTAAAAATAACTATCCCAGCTCAAAATTTTATCAATATAGTGCAGTGGCGTCACTAGAGGGGGTGAGGGACGCACCGGGTGACACCACTCGCACCATGACACATGGGGTGACACTAAAACCGAAGAAGGAACAGAGCGGCTTTTTTCGGGAGAGGGGGTGACGCCAAACCTAGCGATATAGTGATAAACTAGGTCCTAATCGCTGAACCTGCCCCCTTTCCTGGTGCAACAATTAATCTCTCTAATGCCTAATGATGTGGAAGGCGAAGC
The DNA here is from genome assembly GCA_013389805.1 of Trigoniulus corallinus. Lineage (NCBI taxonomy): Eukaryota > Metazoa > Arthropoda > Diplopoda > Spirobolida > Trigoniulidae > Trigoniulus > Trigoniulus corallinus. The sequence goes on along the minus strand of JAAFCE010009126.1, from coordinate 26,115,153 downwards.
AACTCGAATTGAGTTAGCGCACAAATGCAAAGACAATTTCACAGGATAAGGTCAGCCTCAGGGCCCGTTCTAAGGTGGGGGGGGGTCGTAACTCGGGCATTTTTCCGGGGCGCTGAGAGAGGCGGCAATTTTTCCTTTTGTCCGGGGTGAAAATTTGTTCTTTTGTCCGGGGGGACAATTTGTCCTTTTGTCCGGGGCGGCATAAGTACTAGAGCAGGCGCTGTCAGCCTGCATTTATTATGAGAATTTAACGATAGCGTTTTAATTTTGAAGCCGCAATAAGTTGCTGAACCAGTACCTGCTTCAACAGCAGTCCTCCCTACTATGGAACGGGTAGATGAGGCAAAACTTTCAGGTCAAGGAGCTCGCCCCCTGGCGTCGGTGGAGTGCCCCAGCGAACAGTAGACCGACTATAAATAAGTGTAGGGGCTGCAGCTTTGTTCGGCAACCGGCTGAGGAAAAACACTGTCTAATACAGTGGTGGCGAACCTGTGACCCACCGTGCAATTTTAAGTGACTCGGGAGTGAATCATACATATTTAGTTTATCGTTTCATAAACAAAAGGTGTAGGAGCTCGCCCCTGGGGTCGGTGGAATTCCCCAACAGACAGTAGACTGACGATAAACAAGCATAGGGGGTTGCAGCTTAGGTCGGCAACCGGCTGTGGAAAAACACAGTCCAATATATCGCCCCTGTGTCCATTCAGAGGGACAATTTGGGTACCAGACCCTGCCATAGGCAGGTTAGGAGTCGCTTTGTTCTTTATTTGCTACTTTAATAAACTTTATTCATTATTAATAATAATTTATTTTATTCATAAAATTAAATAGTGCATGCACATGACCCGCGGACAACTTTTTGCTCATTTTTTCGTGTTATGGTGACCCGTCTTCTAAAAAAGGTTGGCCACCACTGGTCTAATATATCACTCTTGTGTCCATTCAGAGGGACAAAATGGGTAGCCGACCCAGCCATAGGCGAGAAAGGGGTTAGGAGTTGCAGCGATCTGGATGCCCCTATTGAGTGAGCTCGAACTGAAGTAGAGGCATATATGAAGTGAAATTGAGCCTAAATAGTGGGAGTCAGCTTGCCCATTTTATAAGTAGACACAAAGGCAATTGGTGCCCCAATCGATTGAAATCGAACTGAAATAGCGGGATTCGATATGTATTTAAAAGGCAAAGTCAAAGTGAGCTTGGCATTGTCTACAGACCACAGTCAATGGCGGAAATGTACCTTCTTCCTATTCTTCAGTTATCCTGCGGTGGGTGGTCCACTGCTCTTCCACCCTCTTGCCTTCCGCCAATTGAAGTGGGAAGTAACTTATTTTCATTTTTTGAAAATTCGGTTTTTATGTGGCATTGTAAATTGTATTAGGCCCACCACGTTGATAGAAAACATTAGCATGAGAAATGTTAGTCGACTTACCCATTTGAATACGGGTAGGCGGCCATTGTTGGATCATAGGAATAATAGGCTGCAGCTTGCGTAAGACTGCTCCAAGCTGCAGGTGATCCATCTTTGAGATCATATGAATTATTCTGAAAATGAGAAGGAAGAGAAAAAGTGCATCTATGAAAACAATGTCGAGCATTAGTATAATCCCCTTTTGCATTGTTGCATTAATTGAATAGAAAGTAAAAATTGTTAACATAGTGTTAGCATAATTTTCTTTAGATACAAGTCAAAAACAACATTAAAAAATAACAGGAGACGTGACGAGCTTGCATCTCATTAGCATCCTAGTTGTAGTCAACAATGTTTATGAAAGATTCATTTATGTAATTAATTTATTAGCATGCACGGTTATTTGAAAAAAAATTTGGAAATGGATCATTTTTTTTGGACTCCTCTTTTATCTACTCTAAGATGACGAAGAAAATGACATCAATCTTATTTCTGGAACCGAACCACATACCCCCGCCCTTCTCTTACTCCTCGTTGAATCTTTAGCAATGAAAAATATTGCAGGTAGTCGGTTTCGTTGTTGTTTTAGGGCCCTTCAACTACAAAGGTCATTAGAGCCCCGTCCTCAGCATAGTTCTTATGTAGAAACAGCACAGACACTACACTAATGGGACGATTTTTGAGTATTAGCAGTACCCAGTTTTCCCAAGCGGCCACCCATGTCAGTACTAGCTGGGGTTGCGCTGCTTAACTTCAGTGATCAGACGAGAACTGGTGTGTCCAACGCAATTCGCCGCCCTCACACGTAATCGGTAGTAGGCCTAAGTGTGTGGTTATGACGTCAAAACACGAAGGATTCTTCATCATCGTCAGTTAGCCCTTATCCCGCCTATGGCAGGATCGGGTCTGCGGGTTCTAGTCCTCTACTCCCGCCAGTCTCCCACCATGTCCTCGTCCACCACACACACTACCATATCCCTACCGACAACTTGCTCCGACGTCTGCTTCGGTCGCTCCTTGTCTCGGGTGCTTCCAACCACCCGCATTCCTGAAATGGACCTAACGAGCCCCTCCTCCCCTCTTCTAGCATCAGTGTTTCAGAGCAAAGGGAAAATTTAGTCACACGTGACCAATAGGATCAATGTAGGATGGCTAAAGTGGAGACAGGCAAGTGGAGTCCTGTGAGACTGCCGACAGCTTAATAGCTGGTAGCTTGGGGATGGGATACATGAGAGAAAATAGGTTGAGGTGGTATGGGCATGTGATGAGCCTGCAAGTGATTGGTGGCATCAGGGAGAGGGGAATTTTGGGGAATCGAAGGGGATTGGGGAAAGAGAGGGGAATCGTGGAGGATTAGAACAGTAGACCCGACCCTGCCACAGGCGGGGTAAGGGTGTGATGATGATCGCTTTTAAGCAACGTATCACAACATGATTTGAAGGCTAAAGTCTGGATTATGTTGCTCAACTTTAGTCCAGGAATTCCTTATGGTTTGTTGACATGTTCACTGGTTAGGTTACATCAGGGCCGGCAGAAGCGTGCCGTCAGAGCCTGCACTATAGGAGGGCGCAATTTTGAAGGTTTTTAACAATTGTTCAGCATTATTCAAATATTGGGAGGGGCGCATATTTGAGATTTCCAGGAGGGCACTGCAGAACCTAGCACTCATCTTGATCATCATCACTCCTGAAACCTATCTCCCTGCTCCCCCTTACGCCTATAATAAGATGTTGCATTGGTAGGCGGAATACTGACCGCATTTTTGTCACCGGCTGTCGACAACCCCTGGCTAACTTATAGTTAGTTCCCTGTTTTATTTTCTGAGGTTACTTTGTTTACTGAAGCCAGGGAGGAGCGAGTTACTACATAGGAAATATTGCCAAATTTTGGGCCTAAGGTCATTTCAGGGGAGGACAAATGTAAACAGACAGATATTTTAGTCAGCATTAGCAATTACAATGGGTATGAACGTCATGTTTAGGAATATAGTTTTCAACAAGTATGAACATTTAAAAGGTCATCTGATGAAGGTAAATCATAAAAAAATGGAATTTTCGGTTTTAAACTGGTACGCGATAACAACCCTCCAATATCGGGGAAAGGGGCCATTTTGGTGGTGGAGGTGTCATGGTGTGGGCAGGCATCGCGTTGAATAGCCACACACCACGCAGCGAGTTCGACACAGGTTTCCGTGACTGCTCAGAGGTACCTTAGAGCCTTAATTGCGACTTTTCAGGGTTGCAGTTAATAAGAAGAGGGTTGTTTTGGTTTGTTTTGTTGGTGTTTTAGGGCTCTTCAAGAAAATGGTCATCAGAGCCCCATCTTCTGCGTAGCTGTAATGCAGAGACTGCACAGACACTATGCTGATGCGACGATTTTTGGGTATTTGCAATTCCCAGTCTGATCATTGAAGTTACTTAACTTCAGTGATCAGGTGGAACGGTGCGTCCAACGCTGGGACTCATTTCCACCAAAGATACCAGCGGGTAGCTTCTACTCCTGGAAATTTTAAATTAAACGTAGAATTTATTCCATGCATAAAGGGTTCTTTTGCTTGTCACATGGAGCGCCTTTAAATCTAACGAGCGGCGCACAAGGACCTCACACCACCTCGGATCCAGGGTCATATCCTGAACTTATGCGTCACTAATTCCAGGTTCAATCAGGTGCGCCACCGAGGCAGGTCGAATGGATGGAAAGTGGGGGATATTATCGGTTCACCCCATCAAAAGCCACCTTCAACCTTGCCTGGGGCAAAAATGAGTTGACTTGCAATCCGAGATTGACGGCACTCTTGTACAAATTATGGCTTCTGGGTATCGGTTTCTGAAGAAAGAGGCAAACGAGACAGTGTCCTCCTCGGGGATTAATAATCTGCCTTTGATGCACAAGTTAGTCCAATAGCTGGGAACACTGAACCTTGTCTCCAGGGTTTGCCCTTCCTTGAAGAGTATTCTACAGCCAGCGTGCTACTGCTTAGAACTTTCAAATAGATAATTCTCGGGGCTTCAAGGTTTACTTCAACATCCACCTATCTACACTGGTCAAAAAATTAGGGGAGAATGCTGCAATAATGTACAAGAGATACATTCTTTCAATCACATATTACTTTGCATTATGGCGTACAGACAGAAAAAGGACATGATTCATGTGAGCCTCTGAATGGTGTCCCCATGAAATGGGATAACGCACAATAGGGCAAACAAACAAAGCAATATTAACGCTACAGTAATTGTTGGCCATAAGTGGAAATGTTCCTTCAGTATCGGGTATGGTCTCCTCGAATGGCCAGCACTGCTGCACACCTGTGTGACATTGAAGCAATGAGATTATCAATGCACTCTTGGGGGATACATGGGCACTCTTCCATAAAAGCAATCTCCAGCTCTGGAACAGTTGTGGACGGTGCTGATCTGCCTGAAATGTGCCTCCCTAATGCATTCCAAACATGCTCAATCGGATTTAAGTTTGTGAGCAAGTTGGCCACTGCATATGTTTGATACCCTCCAATTCCAGTATTTTGTCCACCAACGCAGCTCTGTGGGGATGAGCATTGCCGTCCATCAAAAGACACAAATCACCCATGGCACCAGCATATGGCATGACAAAAGGTTAGAGAATCTCGTCTCTATACCTTATAGCTATCAAATTACCCCCTTGGATAATGTAGAGGTCTGTACGTCCACCAATACTGATGCCTGCCCACACCATCAATCCCCACCATATGGGGCTCTTTCTTGGACAAAAGCTGGGTTGTTTCTTGTCCCTCTTTTTTTGTTGTTTGTTGGAGTTTAAGTTCCCGTCAACTACGAGGTCATTAGAGACCCGTCCACTGTATAGTTCTAATGCATATACTGCACAGACACTACACTAATGCGACGATTATTGGGTATTAGCAGTACCCATCTTTCCTGAGCGACCACCCATGTCAGTACTAACTGGGCTTGCGTTGCTTAACTTCAGTGATCAGACGAGAACTAGTGTGTCCAATGCAACTCGCCGCTCCCTTTCTTGTCCCTCGTTCCCTCCAGATGAGTACATATCGACTGTCACATTCCACGTTGAATTGGGACTCATCAGAGAACAGAACTGCTCTTCATTCAGCATGCTGCCACTCACGATGGTCATGTGCCCAGTTTCTGCACGCTCCACGGTGTCGTGGAGTTAACCTGGTACACACCATGGGCCTAGGGGCATAGAGGTCACCTCCATGAAGTCGATTATGGGCAGTATTTGACACCCTGCGGCCTGTAGCTGCTTGAAGGGCACTATGCAGTCGAGTTGCATTCTGCCGCCTATTGCAATGGGCTGTTAACAACAGGTAACAGTTATCCCTTGCTGTTGTTCATCGTGGTCATTCTGTTAGCCCATTCTGTTGGCAGTGCCTGTTGTTTGAAGACGATTCCAAAGACTGGAAATCACACTTTGAGACACCCCAATGGCTTGTACCACCTCTCATTGTGTCTGTCCAGCTTCCATCCTTCCTATAGCTCTCCAAGCCACTGATTCAGGTGAATGACGTTGTGGAGGTATTGCTGTCACTAAGGGGAGTCATTCACTAAATGACAATTGAAATGGAACCAACTACAGCAACACAACGTGTACCCCCTCCCCACACGTCCTTTGATATCAACACTACAGCCACTGCCCTCCGGAGTGGTATACAGGTTTTGTAATGACATCCAACGTGTTTTACGTTCTATTGGGGTACAAAAAAGTGATTGCATCAAACACTGTTCCTAAAAACCTATCATTCATAGGTAAATTCACACTATCCCCTAATTCTTTTGACCAGTGTATGACTGAAGCAACCGTTTACACGCTATGGGACCGAGCTCCTGTGCCTTAAGTGTGAGGAGTAAATAAGTGGTTATGGTTTATAGGCCGATGTACACAGCATCATCACTAAGCCTTCTCCAGCCTATGGCATGGTCGGGTGCCCATTTTTGTCCTGTCTGGGCTTATTTATCGTCGACTTAATTTTGTTCTTTGGGGCACTTTTCCTCCACCGATGCCAAGGAACGAGCTGCAACACCTAGCATTTTGCTGATCTACATGTTCCTTATAGAGAGGACTCTTTTGCGTGCAGGTGTCGTCACAAACAACACCGAGCCATGGCTCTAGTTTCCATCTGGCAAAAGGCACACTCGCAGTTTCTGTATCTTCATAATGAAGCCGTCCACTATGGCCAGGATCCAACTCTGTGACCAACTTATGTTGGGCGACTGTATTGCATTGGGCACTCCAGTTCTCCTCTCGTTTGATCACTGAAGTTAAGCAACGCAACCCCAGCTAGTACTGGGACTAATACCCAAAAGTCGTTGCATCAGCATAGTGTCTCTGCAGTCTCTAGATTAGAACTATGCAGTGGACAGGGCGATAATGGCCATTCACCAACTTCCGCATGTCAGTGGGCGGTTTATAGGTCACTATGTCCTTTACAAATTCTACCCATGTATGCGATGATGTAACTTATATTGTTCCCCATCATCATCATCATAATACCCTTATCCCGCCTGTGGCAGGGTCGGGTCTGTGGGTTCTAGCCCTCCACTCCCGTCTATCTCCCGCCAGGTCCCCGTCCACTGCCATATCCTTATGGACAACCTGCTCCCACGTCTGCTTCGGTCTCCCTTTGCCCCAAATGCTTCCAACCACCTGCAATTCTGAAATGGATGTAGTGAGCTCATCTTTCCCTTTTCTCATTACGTTTCCACCTAGTTTCTTGTAAGAAAGCTACACGAATCTTCCTACGCTTTAGGACCCTAACTAATTCTCCTGTCTTTCCCATAAGGGTGCCCCCATTCCACGTCCCTAATCTAATAGTAGCCCCTTTTCTTGATGAGGTTGCTCTGGCTGGGGGCACTGTAGCCAGTCGTCTGGAACCCACAGAAATTTTGACCGGGTTGTCTGTATGGGGATGCCGTCCTACCCCACCGACATAATTTATATTGTTGTAGGTTTTTAATGTAGTAATAATAATGCCAGAACCTGTTTAAAAGCTTAATTATAGGTTCTCGATCGTAACAGAATAATAATAGTATAATGATAACCTAAGTTCATAAAGTTGATACACCCCCTACTTGAAGCCACTTCTTTTCCCTTCACTTCTGTTGTTTCATCGTGATTCAGCAGAGTTTTTACAAGGGCGCGAGAGGAGGGAGTACACCAACGAATTTTATGCCCTCCCCCCGTTATGTTTGCCTTCTTATTGATTTCAACCTTAAATAATAACTTGGGCACAGCTTTTAATCTTTGTACACTTTACATAATCTCTGTTAAGTATGTATTTAGATACATTTATGAAAGGGCAATTATTTTTAGAGATGCTTATAAATGAATACCATTTTAGCATACAGATATACCGATGGTGATTGTGCTTCCCGAGCGAGGCTTCCATCAGATGGGAAGGGACGCCGTGGCTCCGTGTGGTGTGTATGATGTCACTTGCACGTAAAAAAACCCTTTCTACTAGGCACGAGTAAGCAATTTCTAACCTTTTTCCGCCTATGGCAGGGTCGGGTACGCATCTTGCCCCTCTGAATGGATACAAGGGGGATTTATTGGGCAGTGTTTTTCTACAGCCGGTTGCCGACCAAAGCTCCAAACCATATGCTTATTTATCATAGGTCTACTGTTCGTTGGGCAATTCCACCGACGCCAGGGGGCGAGCTCCTACATCTGGGAATTTTGCCTCATCGCGGCTGAATTGCACTGGGCACACCAGTTCTCGCCATATCGCTGAAGTTAAGCAACGTAACACAAGTTAGTGCCAACATGGGTGGTTGGTTGGGAACACTGGGTACTGCTAAATTTCCCTCTCCTACCGGCCCCTCACCTGCGAGCAGCTTTCACAGGGTCTGGCCCGTTATGGCTGCTTAGGCAACTCTCCTACCAGTTGGTGGATAAAATAAAACCTAATAAAACTATCCATTACATAATAGAGAGGGTTCTTTTACGTGTAAATGCCATCGTACACCACACGGGACCTCAGTTTTACTTACCATCAGCAGGAAAGCGCACTCGGGGTGACACCCCTCCCAACATTTTCCTACCTTTCCGGTTATCGCTTGTAATTCCTTTGTACAGTGTCACTTGGTGTGGTCCACACTTAGGTATGCCACTGTGTGTCGATTGGCATAAATTTCCGAAAGTGGCAGCTCCACCTACTGGCGCTGGTGAAGGACAAGGGCCCCAGCCGAGGAAAACTGGTCGACGTAAAATAAGGGGTTTTTTAGTATTAGGTAGGCAGCCAGCTGGGTGAAACTAGAGAGCAGGGACAAGAGGGTACCCGACCCTACCTGGATTGTTGTGTGTAGTTTTTTTCTTCCATGTATAATCATAATACTTTACTCTTATTCTGGATTAGTTTCAAGGGTTGGGGAGTTAGCCAGGCAGCCATAACAGGACGAACCCTTAGGAGGCTGCCCGTGGGAGATAAGGAGGTAGGCGAAAGGACAAGGGAGAGGGCTAATTTGCAGCACCCAACGTTCTTTACCAACCACCCATGTTGGTATTGACGTGGGCTTGCACTGCTTAACTTCAGTGATCTCATGGGAACTGGTGTGTCCAACGCAACTTGGCCCCGCCTGTGGCAGGGTTGGGTCTTCGGGGGTTCTGGTCCTGAGCTCGTGCCTATCTCCCACTAGGTCCCCATCCACCTCACACACTATTATAACTCTTCCCTACTGATGTAGGTAAGAAAATTAGGATGAGATGTGCATGCTGCGATACAATGGTGGGGTGTCAAACAGAAAAATACCCATGATGGTTGGGAATTAATTCCTAATTCTATCTGCCCTTGATTTTCCCCCCGCTATGTGCCCATTGTCCTGTTGCGGCATGGTAGGGAACCAGTGAGGTGGGTAGCACCAATTAATAACGGTATGGAAGCGCAGGTCCTTCATAAGCACCGAAAAGTGGAACCACACCGCCATATATGTCCACAGAACCACGCCCAGAGCCTACCTTCCAAATTCTATCTGCCCTTGGCGTCCTACGCATTTCTGCAACTTCCCACGATTTCATTCAAACAAGTAGGCATTTATCAGAAGGACAAAAAACTTGGCCCCTTAGAAAGGTGACTAGTTATTCAAATTTGGACACTGAAAAACATTTAAAAATATTCAACATTGGTTGTACCCACACTGGCAACCATGTAGTCATTAGTGGTAACACGTAAGAGACAGGATTACCCCGCTCTACCTAGCAGGTGACTGCATACAATTGCCTAAGCCGAAAAAACTGCATTCATTACGTATACAAAAGAACCTCTCTAATGCGGATTTGTTTCGTTGGTGCCTTAAGGCCCTTCACCTACATCGGTCATTAGAGTCCCGTCCAGTGAGTAGTTCTAATGCAGTGACTGCATAGACACTACGCTGATGCGACGATTTTTAGGTATTAGCGGTACCCAGTTTTCCCAAGCGGCCACCCATGTTAGTAGGCCTACTAACTGGTTTTCTTGTTTTGTTGGTGTTTTAGGGCCCTCCAGCTACAAAGTCAATGGAGCCTAGTCCAGTGCGTAGTTCTAATGCAGAGACAGCACAAACACTACTCTAATATGACGAGTTTTGGGTATTAGTGGTGACCAGTTTTCTTAAGCGGCCACCCATGCTAGTACTAGCTGGGGTTGCTTTGCTTAACTTCAGTGATCAGACGAGAACTGGTGGGTCCAACACAATACAGTCGTTCCCCTCTAATGCAGAAAGTGAGGGTCAATACTGGAGTGTGACCCAATTACAACGGAGGGGGGGGGTGACTTCCATGTCCCAAACGAGAAAAAAAGAGACGGACGTTAAACAAGTAAGCTTCCTCCATTAAGTCGATAGTGGACTGCCTTAAATTAGTGCTCAAAGTTCACTCGTGTGGTTCTGGCTCCAGGAGGACGAACGATTACCCCACCCTGCCAAAGGCGGGGAAAATGTCAAAACTTTTTATTCCATAGCACTATGTGATCTGTTTAAGCACAGTAATTGAGTCACTGCCGGTAGCAAGCTATGTCAAAAAATGCATCGCCCCTGTGCTCCAATAGGGTAAATGAATACCCGTCTGCCATAGGCGGAAAAATCGGGTTAGTGAAGATGTTGACTATATAGGTTTTATAGCGCCCAAGGCTGAGGCCCTATGTGAAGAGGAGTCCGAAATCGGAGGTTTAACTTCAGATGTATTTGAATTTGACTAGAAACCAATAAAAGAAAAATAAAACTGACCAGAGGTGAATAAAACGCCGATGGATCGGCTCCAAAAGATACGTATCCTTGGTCCGAATAGGCTGATCCATAAATTCCGCTCACTGGAAGTCCAGTAGCCAGTCTTGGATAACTCAATAACCGGGAATCCACTTGACACGAACAAACCGTTTGTCCTGTGTGAGGATCGGTCATGATAGGTCGACCAGTTTCGCAACAGGACGTCGGCGAATGTTGGTTGGACATTGATAACAACTGCAAAACAAAATCATAATATTAACATGGAGGTTCATCATTTACAAATTTTTTCGGAAATTGAGAGCAATTCATAAAATACGGATGTCACCTCCACGTAGAAGAGTTCAAAGCACCAACTACTAACCCTTTTCTTCCCTACGGCAGTTTCCGGTACTCATCTTTGTCCCTTTGAATTCACACATAGGCGAACTCTTGGACGATAATTTTACAAAGCCAGCTGTTCGTTTGGGCCCTCAGCTGACACCAAGGAGCCTGCTCCTACACGTGGAAATTTTTCCTCATCTACCCATTGCAAAGTAGAGAGGGTTCATCAACGTGCTAGTGACATCGTACACCATATGGGACCACAGCTTTACTTCCCTTCCAGTGGAAGGGCACTTGGGGCCCCTCTCGAAGAAGCCAACCCACCTCGATCCAGTATCGAACCCGGAACCACTGACGCAGTAATCGAGCACGCTACCTCCTACGCCACTGAGGTGGCTGTTTGGGAATGAAAAGGTTTGACCACAGCTCAAGTTCTACCCGAGCCAGAGCAATTGCCAATGTTTGAGGCGGCTTTTATTTTTCAGGTAAATTATGACCGAGTTTTGATCTGCTTACATCGCCCCACCCCGACAGGAAATGGCCACAAGCCTTTTTGAATTATAATTTTAATGCTTATACTCCCCCAGTCTTACCCGGAAATGACCTTTATCCCGAATTCTGGTTTCTTTTCGCTAGTAGGTGGTTAGCCCCTCATGAATCCATGGCTGCAAGATCAATCCTTGTTGCAGCAGATGGCTACTTTCGGAAGAGGGAAGTCCCCAAGTGCGCCTTCAGCCAGATGGGGAATGAAGTTGTGGCCCTGTGTGGCAGATGTCCCACTGCACAGCTTCTACATGGTCTATAATATAAGGGACTATTTTTGTCAAGTCTGTAGCGTACACAATCCTAGATGAAACATCCCGTTATGGATCAAATCTCTGACCAAGTTTTCCCGAATGAGTTCCTGTTACCGTGTTTCCCCGATAATAAGCCACTGTCTTATTTCAATTTTGGTGCCGAAATAAGCACTAGGGCTTATTTTCGGGGAATGTCTTATTCTTTTCTATAATATTATCTTTTAAAGTCAAGTATTGAATACTTACAAAATAGAAATTGAGATACAACGGCAAAAAATTGTAGATGACACACTATTGATATCGTGTCCTACTTTGTTTGACCACGACTTACTACACTCTATACCAGAGATTCTCAACCTTTTTATTGTCACAGTACATTTTTAATAATTAAAAAATTTGGCAGCACACTAACAACGACACATTTCGGGCACACAAACGCCAACCAAACGCAATGCAATAGCTCGCCTTGGTGTCACAGTGGGTAGCACACTCAGTAACGGCGTCAGTAGTTTTTGGTTCGATACTGGACTGTGTTGGGTCGGCTTTTTTGGGCGAGAGAGAAGCCCTGAGTGAGCCTCCTTTGGATGAGAAGTAAACCGAGGTTCTGCGTCATGCACGATGACATCTGCACGTGAAAGAACCCTCTCTATTATGGAACGGGTAGAGGAAGAAAAATTTCCAGGTGTAGGACCTCGCCCTCTGGGTACAGTGAAATGTCCCAACGAACAGTAGAGAGACGATAAAAAGGATAGGGGTTGCAGCTTTGGTCAGCAACCAGGTGAAGGAAAACACTGTCCAATATATCGCCCTTGTGTCCACTCAGAGAGACAAGATGGGTACCCTCCCCTGCTACTTGTAATCTAGCCCTATGATTTTTAGCGAGTAGTAAGAACAGTAATATTCATGCCCATTGCTTCAGCCAGTCCCTCCTAGGAAGGCAGAAGCGATTAAACGACTTGTATGACGTCACTTACGTATGAGTATTCGCAGTGGCGGCACATTTCTTCAACCTCACGGCACAGTGGTCGAGAGAATCGCTGATCTATACTCATGACCAGTGGAGGACCAGTAGTGTTTGGCACTTGTGTGCAAGAACTTAGTTGGCGCTCCTATCTCCCCCTTCCGGAATGAAAACATGTAAGAGAACGTCCAGGAGGCCGGATCTAAGAAGCAAGTAGAGGACCTTGGGCGCCTTTAATATCCTGGTGCCTGTGTGCATTGCGCACATTGCACACTGTGCTGGCACGCCTGTGCTCATAACTCCCTTTAATGAAATCATCCTATCAGATGCAGGAAACAAAAACGGATGTGCTCTTTGCGTTAGAACTCTCGTAGGGCTTATTTTTGGGGAAGGGCTTATATTAAGCACATCCTGAAAAATCTTGGTAGGTCTTATTTTCGGGGAAACACGGTATATTCCTGTTCTTCGTCTCACTCTCTGTACGAGTTTCAGATCCCGAAAATCTATTTCTGTCTTTCTTTATGCTTCTGATTTCTATCTTCCTATTTCTGTGGCTTATCCTTTCCCTATTCTTTATATCTGACATTCAGGCTATCCTAATCCTACCGCTCAGACACTCGTGAAGGTCTTAACGTGAAGGCCGTGAAGGTCTTTCCCCCATTTTCCCCAGCGGGTGGGGAACTGATATGGAATCCCCTGGCGCGTCAGAGAGCTGAGTTTGATTCCCAGATTGGTGAATCCTCATGAGCACCAGAAAGAGCGTAGCTTGAAATGATGACAAACGATTCCAGGCTAGCGCCAAAGGAAGACGCAGGACGGTTTTCACCTGAATAGAAAGAAATAATGATTCTCCGGGATTTTTATTTGTTGGTGCACTAGCAGGGGGGTAAGGGGGAACAGGTTATGCCCATTACAGGGTTGCAGTTTATCGGAAGCACCCGGGACAGAGAAGACCAAAGCAGACATGGGAGCAGATGATTCTAAAGGATATGACAATGCATGGGCTGGATGGGGACCTAGTGGGAGATAGGGTTGAAGGGCTAGAACCCGCAGACCCGACCCTGCTACAGGCGGGATAAGGGTATGATGATACCATTAGGTAAGGAAAACCTACATAAAAATCCATACCTATTTCCTTCGTTGGGGCTTCTTTGGGGCTAGAGGAAACCTCAAGTGCACCTTTAGTTGAGTAGATAGGCAGTACTCGCCCTCCTCCGCCTTGGGGGTCTACAGGAAATCGTCTGATCTGAAAATCGGTCATTGAATAAGGCGTCTATGATTTCAGGTCCGATTACAGACAGAGATTATCCCGTGTGGTATGTATGATGACCACTGCAGGTAAAAGAATCCCTTCTACATAGAGAAAGTTGTACAAGTAGTTTAGCAGAATTTCGTAGCATAAGAGTCCGCCCCAGGCGTCAGGCAGGACCCTGCCACATGTAGGAATAGGATGAGCAATGAAGAAAATATGGTAAATATGTAGGGCATTATAGCAATCTACCTTTCAAGTTGTTTATCATCCTCATCTTACCCTCCTCCCGTCTGCGGTTTCTTATCCTCCACTCTCGCCTATCCCCCACCTAGTCCCCCTCCACCCCGCACGTCTCCATGTCCCTTTGCACCGCCTGCTCCCACGTCCGTTTTGGTCTTCCCCCATCCCTGGTGCCCCCAATCAGATGCATACCCATAATGGACTCTCATTTTCTGTGATGTTTCTCACCCCCCAAACTACCTCTAATGTAATCATTTCGGACTCTGTCTGCTCGTGACACCCGTCATGTAGCGCAGCATTCAAATCTCAGCCATTTGCAGTCTCCTCCTTTCATGGTTCATCCTAGCTCCTAGCATCCTAGCTTCTCACCAACTCACTTCGATCCAGAATCGAACCTAGAACCACTGACACAATAGACGAGCCGGCTACACCAGTACGTTGGACACCAGTTCTCGTCCGATCACTGAAGTTAAGCAACGCAAACCCAGCTAGAACAGCATGCGTAACGCCTGGGAACACTGGGTCTTCCTCTACAAAACGTCGGCATACATGTGTAGTGTCTGTGCAGACACAGTGGACGGGGCTCTAATGACCATTGTAGTCGAAGAGCCCTAATCCATCAACAAAACAAAACCCGCTGGAACCAGGAACATACGGACGAACTACTGCACCAGTGCACCTCACTGGTTCGTTATGCAGGGGAGTTCGTTGTGCGGAACACAATTTCCTAAGGATTTCTACAGGATGTTATATTGTGTAATGCGTTCCGGGATGCCACGAAACATTGTAAAAATTGTTAAAAAGTTATCAACAAACTACAGTACTGTAATGTTAATGTGCGAAAACTTTCTTAGGACCCATTCGGGGGTTCAAGTAAATGTCCTGTAAAGAGATGGCAGCTAATTGCATGCAGTGTATGGTTGAGCAGTGCTCGTCGGCAAATGCCATGCACTGAGGAGCCCATTCTCCTACCCCCGTCAGCAGCTCACCCATAACCAGAATGCAAAGGTATGGACTTAATGCTGAACCTTGGTGCACCCCAACCTTCACTGGGATACCTCCAGTATTTCCCCAAGACGTCCTTACGCTGGCTGAACTATTCGAATAAATCCTTCTTCTACCACGTTATTCGTAATACCTCCCAAACTACTACCTGTCGTGGAACACTGTCATAAGCTTTCTCCACGTCGATAAAGATAGCACGGAGATCTTCCTTTGCTGTCCTATACTTTTCGATCATCTGCCTCAGAGTAAAGATTGGTTCCATTGTGGACCTACCTGGCATGAACCCAAACTGATTTCCACAGACACTAGTTCTATCCCAGAGGCGACATTCTATTACTATCCCAGAGCTTCATGGAATGACTCATTAGTTTAATACCTCTATAGCTACCACAATCTTGGACATCCTATAAGTTCCCAGTTCACTTTATATATTGAGCACGCGTTCGTTATGTGAAACGAGGTCGTTATGCGATACTCCCACGCATTCTTACCGGTGTTCGTTGTACAGAACATTCGTCATATGAGGAGTTCGTTAAGCGGGATACCACTGTATTTTCAAAACGCAGCTGGCCGTCGACAGAACCAATACTGCAACCCTTTAACTATTTAACATCAGCCTATTTCTTCCCTAGGGGCAATTACGATCAGTGTCGGCAGGTGGTGAGCTCTTTCACTTGCGAATTTTAGCCCCTGTCAAAATAGTTCAACCGCTAACGTAGGTGAGGGTATAGCACAGGATCAATTTCGGCAGACCCAGATGGCTGTTTTCAGTTGAAAAGGAAGCTCGGGAGGTAAAGCTGTGACCCCCGTTTGACTGTACGATGTTTCAGCTATACGGAAAGAGCCCTTCCTATTTTAAATTGGCAAAATGTCCAAGTGTAGCAGCTCGCCCTCCTGGAGTCAGTTGAGGCAAAAAAAGTGCCCAAACAATAATAATATACGCACATGTGAAATAGGCAAGGAGACGCAGGACTAGATCGGGACAGAAGGCTGTGTAAAAATACCATCCAGCAGTTTGCCGTGTGCTTCCATATCTAGTAGGACAATGTGACATTCCGAAAAGACATCAGCTGGGAGTGGGCCTGGAATGATGATAGCTATATAGAAAGGGCACACCTGAAAGGCCCAAGGGGTAATTCCTGTACCGACGGAATACCCAATTCGGAGCCACAGCTGAGCACGCCACGGTGAACAGGTTCGATAAAGGACGAGGGCCTATCGAAAATGACCTTAATTACTGAAATTTATCTGGATTAATTGTTGTGTGTTGAGATATTTAGAAGGACCTACGCTCTTTTTAGCAATTTGAAGGCTTATACTCGTATAATTTGGGTCAGTTTCAACTTGTATAGTAGGCCCTACTATTATTCGACTGTTAGTGGTTGAGAGAGTAGTATTTCAAATTATCTTTAGTTCATTAAGCCTTTAATGGCACAGTTACAAGGCCCTACCAAAGGGACCACAGCCTGGTAAAAACAAGTGTATACTACAATACATGTAATAAGCCCTTTGGTGGGTTAGTTGCGTCAATGAGTGCAGGGTAGATCCTGGTCAAGGTGAGTCAGTGGTTGTTTCTTTCGGGGGTGGGACCTCCAAGATGGGAAGAAACGCGGTGGACCCATGTGGAGGGCATTATGTCACTACTACATGTAAAAGAACTCTTCTACAAAAACAACTACTAACCCTAGTCCCCGCTATGGCAGGGTCGGGCACCCATCTTTATCTCTCTGAATGGACACATGGGCGATATATTCGACGGCACTATTACACAGCCGGGTGCCAATCAAAGCTGCAACCCCTATGCTTATTTATCAATTCGTTGGGGCACTCCACCGGGCTCCTACACCAGGGAATTTTGCCTCATCTCCCTGTTGCATAGTACAGGACTCGCCTCGGTGGCGCAGTTCGTGGCACGCTCGGTAAATGCGTCAGTAGTTCTAGATTCGATACTGAACCAAGGCGGATTGGCTTCTTTCGGGTGACAGGCTTCCACGTAAAAGAACCCTCTCTACTATGCAACGGGTAGATGAGGCAAAATTCCCAGGTGTAGGAGCTCGCCCCTACTACAGTTTTGGTCAGCAACCGGCCTTTGAAAAACACTGTTGAATACATCGTCCTCGTGGGGACAAGATGGGTAACCGATCCTACCATAGGCGGGAGAATTGCTCTTTGCAACGCGTAGCAAAGAGCAACTCCTAACCCATCGTTCACCACATAGGGCCTCAGTTTTAATTCTCATCCAAAGGAAGGTGCACTTGGGGCTTCTCTCTCGTACAAAAGAGGCCAACTCACCTCGATCCAGTATCGAACCCGGAACCACTGACGCAGTAATCGAGCACGCTACCTCCTGTTCCACCGAGATGGGTCGTTTATTTGGGAAACATTTCAATGTCTAAAAGATCGCTCCCTGGCGTCGGTAGAGGACAAATGCCTTAAGGAATCAGAATAGGCCGACGGTAAATAAGTAAAGGGGTTGCAGCATTAGGTTGCCAGCCGGCAGTGCTAAAAAGCAGTCATAGATTTTACCCAATCCCGACATAGGCAGGAAAAGCTTTAGACCGCAAGAATTGAACAACTCAAACGGAATCCTATTCTTGCCGAATCGATTTTCGAATTTCAATTTTAATTCGCACTTCTGTACCCTCATTTTATAACTGCTGTCACATTTGAAATCTCAATACTGGAATGAATGCCTTAAAATTTAGGGGCGGGGGAGGTCTGTGCTGTCTAAGCAACTCCTTATATTTTCCCCGCTATGGCAGGGTCGGGTACCAGTCTTGTCCCTCTGAATGGACACACAGGTGATATATCGGACGATATTTTTTCGGCAGCTGCCAACCAAAGTTGCAACCCCTATATTTGGTTACCGTCGGCCTATGCTGGGCGATCCCACCGGACTCCTACACCTGGCCATTTTGCCTCATCTACCCGTCGCAAAGCAGAGAGGGTTCTCTGACATGCAAAGGTCGTCGTACACCACACGGGACCTAGTTTTAACTTCTCATCCAAAGGTAGGCGTACTCGGGGCATCTCTATCGCCCAAAAATATGAAAATCCCACCTCGTCCCAATGTCGAACTTAGAACCGCTATGCAGTTACGGAGTTACAGTTATGCAGTTACACACCTGTTCTCGCATGATCACTGAAGTTAAGCAACTCAACCCCAGTTTGTACTGAAATGGGTGGCCGCTTGGGAACACCGGGTACCGCTAACACACAAAAATCGTCGTAACAGTGTTAGTGCCTGTGTAGTCTCTGCATTAGAACTACGCAGTGGGCGGGGCTCTAATGACTTTTGTAGTTGAAGGACCCTAAAACACCAACAAAGTCAATCAAAGCTTTGCATTTGAAGGGCCTTAAAACACTAACGAACCAAAAATAATGGGAAAACTAGGTACTGCGAATACCCAAAAAACGTCGCACCAGCATAGTGCAGCAAGTGGACGGGGCTCTAATGACCTTTGTAGTTGAAGAGCCCTAAAACTAACAATACAAAACAAAGAAGTTACCGAGCACGCTACCTACAGCACCACAGAGGCGGGTAGGGACCTGTACTATCAATTCATAAATAAAAAATCATTTTGGAAGGAAAGTATGTTACAGATTGAAACGATTGGAATGAGAAAAATGAGTGGAATTCCCAACCATCTTGAAATTAAATTGTAGCCGATCTTTTCTCAAGTAATTCATCTTGCAGTGATCACGAGCTGAATATCTAGTTCAGAGAAAGAGAGAGAGGGGGAAAAAATCAATATCTCTATCCTCATTTTCACTTTTCACACCATGGCAACCTCAGAGACCCTTATAAGAAAAGGGCCTCTATTATTTCATTTTTTTGTACGTATGTGTGCACAGAGTCGCTTACATATTGGTCTGCTGAGGATGGTTAAATCCTATCTTCAACAAGTGGATTGAATTGCACCACATTTTCCAATGTAAATTAAGATTAATTTCTTTTCACCCCTTTTCCATTCCAAAAGCAAAAAAAGTGTTATCGCGCGCACATGCTAATGGTGGTGCTGGATTGGCCTGCTTCTGTGGCACCGGAAGCAGCGTGCTTGATAGCTGCGTCAGTGGTTCCAGGTAAGATACAGGATCGTGGTGAGTTGACCCCAATCAGGCGAGAGAGAGAGGTCTCTTGTTTGTTGGTGTTCTAGGGCCCTTCACCTACAAGATCATTAGAGCCGGGGAGCGGCGAGTTGCGTTGTACACACCAGTTATCGTCTGATCACTGAAGTTAAGCAACGCAAGCCCAGTTAGTACTGACATGGGTGGTCGCTCGGGAAAGCTGGGTACTGCTAATACCCAATAATCGTCGCATTAGTGTAGTGTCTGTGCAGTATATGCATTAGAACTATACAGTGGACGGGTCTCTAATGATCTCGTAGTTGACGGGACCTTAAACTCCAACAAAACAAAAAAAATCATTAGAGCCCCGTCCACAGCATGGTTTTTATGCAAAGACTGCACAGACACTACACTAATGAGACGATTTTTTGGTATTAGCAGTACCCAGTTTTCCCAAGCGACCACCCATGTCATTACTAGCTTGGGTTGCACTGCTTAACTTCAGTGATCAGACGAAAACTAGTTTGTCGAACGTTATTCGTCGCTCCCGGCGAGAGAGAAGTCCCGAATGCGCCTTCCTTCAGGGTTTCGTTCGTGGTTTAGGGCCCTTCAACTACAACGATAATTAGAGCCCCGTCTATTGCGTAGTTCTAATGCAGAGATTGCATAGACACTGCACTGATGCGACGACGTTTGGGCATTTGCGGTATCTAGTTTTCCCAAGCGGCCACCTATGTTATTATTAGCTGGGGTTGCATTGCTTCCCTTCAGTGATCAGACGAAAACTGGTATTTCCAACGCAATACATCCGCTCCCCAGTCAGCTGAGATGTAAAGCCGTTGCTCCGTGTGGTGGTGAGCGGCAATTTTTCAGGTGTAGGAGGGAGTTCGC
Organism: Trigoniulus corallinus; assembly: GCA_013389805.1. Lineage (NCBI taxonomy): Eukaryota > Metazoa > Arthropoda > Diplopoda > Spirobolida > Trigoniulidae > Trigoniulus > Trigoniulus corallinus. Next base: position 26,094,998 of record JAAFCE010009126.1, on the reverse strand, counting down.
CACCTAGCGTCTCCATTTTATTCAACAGGGATAAGCCCATCCCAGATTGACATTCCTCTGACAGAATTGGAGTTGACCTTTGTCTAGGGCTCTCAACTCCAACAAATAGGCTGTGTTTAGTTCGTGGTGCACTGGCTTAATAGGGACGGAGGTATTTTTGGATTAAAAAGACCTCAAGTGCGCCTTCTGGCGGATAAGAAATAAAGCCCTTGTTCTACGTAGTGCACATGAACCCTTTCTGAAAAGTGATGCAATGGTAGATCAGTTTCAAACAATCACTTCCAAATATAATAAGGACAGTGCTAATCTTTCCTCAGCCTTTCTCCGCCTATGGCGGGAGCGGTTGTATTACGTTGGACACACGAGTTCTCGTCTAACCACTGTAGTTAAGCAACGCCAACCCTGATAGTACTAGCATGGGTGGCCGCTTGGGAACACTAGGTACATACTGCTAATACTCTAATCGTCGTAACAGCGTAGTGTCTTTGAAGACGCTGCATTAAAACTACACAATGGACAGGGCTCTAATGACCATTGTAGTTGAAGGGTCCTAAAACCCCAACAAATCAATCAAATACGCCTATGGGTGGGTCGGGTATCCATTTATCGAATGACAAGGTGAGAACATACAGGTCATCTGTTGGACTACGGTCAGCTGCCGACCTTTTCTTCACGGCAGCAATTTCGCTCACCGATCACAAGGGGGCGAGGTCCTACATCACGGATGTTTTTTGATCTACAGCAAGTTATATTCACTCCACGTAGAAAGGGTTATATTCCGTGCAGTGGTACCCTAAAAAGGTCGACAAAGGTGCCCTAAGAGCTTCACTCACTTGCCCGAAAGCCGTCACTCGCCTCAGCGAGCATCGAACCTCCAACCACGGACACACTAGTGTTCAATGCCGAGGTGGTTCGGGTGTAGTTATTTCTACCCAGTAGTGTTTCTACCGCATATATATTGATTAGGACACGAGCACTTTCTCTGCTACGAACAACATCCGAATTGCTCGGAATTATTTAACATAATTTGCAATTATTGAATCGATTAAGGAGATAATTAAATGACGCAAACATTCAGTTTAGTTTGAGGACCATACCGCTCGGGAATCAATCGTTTTCTTCCCCTATCTAAGGTAAGTACTCATGAAAACTAAAATAAACATTCTTGGCGAAGGTTCCTGAACGTCAATTGAGAGTATCAGCCAAACAGGCTACATAAACACTCTAACCAAACGTTCATTAAGATTTTAAACACTGCTCGCCTTCATTGTTCTTTCTGCGAGCATTTGTTTTTAATCCTAATCGCAGTGGAAGAGTGTAATTGGTGCCTATGTAGTTAAAAGATACCTCCACCAATCACAGTTAACGAGACAGAAACAACAATCATTCTTTCATGTTCGTACAACGATTGCTAAAATGACAAACGTTTTCAGATGCTTGAGTGCATGATGTCTCCATAAAAATTTTCGCTATCATTTTAGAACGTTCGGCGAACTCTCTGTACACCCCGGTTTACAAATGTTCGTGAACCATTTCTCGAGTTGCAAGCAGTTTTTGATCGTCGTTGCATTTGTGTTGACGCGAGCGAAATGTCTTTATCATAAATGTACCAGGTTTGCGAACTTGGTACATATTGTATCTTGAAATTTGACAGTGGTTTAATGGTTCCACGTTCGATGCTGGATTACGGTGGTTTTGTTTCGTTCCAGCGAAAAAGAGGTCCTTGGCACCTCTTTCGTCGAACATCAAGACAACACTTAGTAGGTACATGAAGTAAAATATAGGTGTAGGGTAGGCAAACTTCCAATAAGGTCGTCCCCTGGTGTCGGTGAAAGAAAAATTCCCCACTGAAGTAGAAAGTAAACCGGCAATACATAATCATAGGGTTTGCAGCATTAGGTTGGCAGCGGACTGTGTAAAAAATACTGTCCAACAAGTTGCCCATGTGCCCATTCTTTTGATTGATTGTTGGTCTTTTAGGGCCATTCAACTACATAGTTCTATTGCAGAGTCTGCACAGACTATGCTGTTAAGACGATTTGAGGGGATTAGCGGTAGTCAATGTTCCCAAGCGGTCATCCATGTCAGAACTAGCTGGGATTGTGTTGCTTAACTTCAGTGATCAGACGAGAACTGGTGTGTCCAACGCAATAAGCCGCCCGCCAGTGTGCACATCCAGAGGGACATAAATCGGTATTCGATCCTGCCATAGGCGAAGAAAGGTAGTTGCTAGTTGCTTTTGACTTAGGGTAGTGTGCATATGACGTAGCCGAAACGTAAGAAACCCCTCTATGCACGGAAAAGCTTGGTCTCTTAGCGTCAACAAATAGCTCAGTGGAGAGTATACAGACTGTAGGTTTGTAAAACCAGCGTTAGGTTCAAACAGCCAAAAATATTAAGGAATCCCAGTATTGCGCTTGGTTTGTGAGCCGTGTTTGTAGGTTCAAACCTAGTCTAGGTCCAACTGGGTGCCTTTCATGGGTTAGGAAGAAATTCGTTGCCCCGTGTGGTATTTGTGACGTCATTATTTAATAGAAAAGAACCCTTTCTAAGTGGTGCACAATATACGTGTAGGTAGGTCAACATAATTTCCGGGTGCACGGCCAACTCCTGGAGTCAGTGGAGGAATACGTGCCCCAGCGAAGAAAATTGGTACAATGCTAAATGAGGAAGGGGTTGACTAAAACTATCATTTCAAAAATTAATATCATGAGCTCCTGGTTTTCAATATCATCCCGCCTGCGGCAGGCTCGGGTCTGCGGGTCCACTTAAAGTGCTCTGGCTGGGGTCATTCCAGCCAGGCGTCTGGAACCCGCAGGAATATTAGCAAAGGTGTGTTTTCAACGGGACAAATAAATAACTTATCCTGCCATATGTGAATAAAAGAGTTGTTGTTGTTTGTTGGTGTTTTAGGGCCCTTTAACTACAAGGTCATTAGAGCCCCGTCCACTGTGTAGTTCTGATGCAGAGAATGCACAGACACTACACTAATGAGTCGATTTTTGGATACTAGCGGTACCCAGTTTTCCCAAGCGGCCACCTTTGTTAGTACTAACTGGGGTTGCGTTGCTTAACTTCAGTGATCAGACGAGAACTGGTGTGTCCAACGCAATTTGCCGCTCCCAATAAAAGGGTTAGGAACAATGCTTCCAATAACTCCAGTTGTGTCGGAATCGAACCTATAACTGTAACCTAACTAATCAAGTACATAGCCCTATGCGTAGCAAATTCAGCATTCAATTGATAGAATAGCATTTCTTAAATGACCTATAATGGAAACGGCATGACGTAAAGTCGTAAAACGGTCCTTTCTTATATGGTGGGGGGGGGGGGGTGACAAATTGTCCTTTAGTACCTACCAAGCCTTAACCAATTTCATACAACGATCCTTTGAAACTTGTAGATTAGAAAGACGTTTAACTTACCATTTCCTCAGTCATCTAAAAAAAAAAACTACTAAACATTTAAGGGTCAAAGGCCCTTTGTACAGTCAACAAGCCCTTTACATACTGAAAAGCCACAACTTCATACTTTTAATATCGATTACCACCAACCTATGAAAGATTCATTCGAAATCTTTTAAAAAGGCCTATGCATATAGACGAAAATATTTATATTGACTTTAAAGGTCCCAAGAAAATGCTTTCTCAAACTAACTGCCCTTTGAAACGTTTGTTAAATTTCACATGAAAGATCGGGAGAAAAGGACATTTTGTGGCTACGATGTGGAGAAAGAAAGCAGAGTGGGTCCGAAGCGTCGCCCTTATCCCTCCCAATAAATTAATTATCTGTAAGGTCCTAAACTCCTTATTAATAAAAAGGTCCTTACGTCACACCACCACTAAACAATTGAAACCAGTAGCAATTGCAACAAATCAATCTCAACAACTTGAGGGCGGGAGAGTAGTTCAGAAAGGGAGGGGATGTTTAGGGTTTCAGTTGTGAGATGGCGATGATGATGATGATGGGAAAAGAGTAACAGGACGAAAGAAAAAAACCTCCACCGGAAGGAATGAATGAGGGAGAAGGAGATAATAGTGTGTGACCTTTCCACCTGAAAAAATTAACCTGAAACAATGTGGCGCCATGGAGAGTGGGGGAAGAAAAAAAGCAGATGTCCCTAAGAGGGGGTAGGTGGAAGAAGTGTATCGATTTTTAGTCTTTGACACCATTAAATGAGAGGGTCATGTTTAAATGGTCATTTACGACCCCATAATTAGGACCATTTTGAAGAAAAAATAATAAATAATGTCTCTCCTTACCCGCCTCGGAGAGCAGTGGCCGAGGTGAGTTGGCTTCTTTCGGGCGAGGGAGAGGGGCCCCGACTGCGCCTTCTTTCGGATGAGCACATAAAAGACCCTGTCTAATACGTACGGGTAGATGGGGCGAAATTTCCAGGTGTAGGAGTTCGTCCCCTGGAGTAATGCCCAAAAAACGAACAGTTGACCAACGATAAATAAGCATAGGAATAGCAGTTTTGGCCGGCAACCGGCTGCGGAAAAAAGAGCGACCAATATGTCGCCCTTGTGTCCATTCAGAGGGGCAAGATGGGTACCCGACCCTGCCAGAAGCGGGTTGTTGTTTGTTGGTGTTTTAGGGCCCTTCAACTACAAGGTCATTAGAGGCCCGTCCACAGCATAGTTCTTATGCAGAGACTGCACAGACACTACACTAACGCGACAATTTTTGGGCATTAGCAGTACCCAGTTTTCCCAAGCGGCCACTTATGTCAGTACTAGCTGGGGTTGCGCTGCTTAACTTCAGTGATCAGACGAGAACTGGTGTCCAACGCAATTCGCCGCTCCCGCCATAAGAGGGAAAGGGGTTAAGAGTTGCTTTGCCTCTCCTTGTTAGGGAGAGAGCGAGAGAGACGCACACACTTGAAACGAATGCACTCGTCTATTTCTGAACGACCCTTCACCTCCCCTCAAAATGGATCATATAAACAAATTATTTACGACGTGTAAATAGCTTCGTAAAATTGAGCTGAAAGGGGTTTTTAGTCCTAAATCTAATTCAGTTTCGAAATTCTAGCGGAAATAGATCCTTTTCATTTTTCTGCGAAGGTTCCATACAAATGGCTACGAGCGAGCGAAAAAGGGGCGGAAAATATCCTCTGAAATGCAATTCAAATTCTACAGACCTTATGCTATGATTTGATATCGACGGTCGGTGGCGACGACGACGACGGCAGCGGCAAATGCATTTGTTTCTAATTTATGACAGTCTCTTTAAAGCTCGGGGTAAACCACAGAAAAGATCCGAGATTCTGCGATTATTTGGGCTTTTCTCATCGACGAACAACGACAACGAGATGCCGTACAGAAAAAGAGCGAATAACGATGCAACCCAACTAGCAGAAACTGCCGGCAATTTTCCTGTTTTCCGATAAAAGAGACAATTTCATTTTTAGCAGTGCCTCTCTCTCCTTCTCTCATGACTGCAATTTCCTCTACTCATCGCTAGGAAGAACGTTTAGGGATCGTATACTGGGAGTGCATTCACATATGGTCATTTAAGATCATCATCATACCGTTATCCCGCCTGTGGCAGTGTCGCCTCGCCGGTTTCTTTTCTTCCACTCCCGTCGATTTCCCACTAGGTCCCCGTCCACCCCACACACTACCATATCCCAACGGAAAACTTGCTCTTACGTCTGCTTCGGTCTCCCCCTGCCTCGGGTGCTTCCTACCACCTGCATTCCTGAAATGGCCCTAATGAGCTACTCCTCCCCTACCATCTAGATTCCTGTAGAAAGGCTACACTAATCCTCCTTCGCTTTATATTAACTAATTCCCCTGTTTTGTCAGTAGGAAAGAGTCCCCACATGAAGATGCTCTGACTGGGGACATCCTAGCCAGGCGTCTGCAACCCGCAGGAATATTGACTGAGTTGTCTGCAGGGAGATGCCGGCCTTCCCCATAGATATGGTCATTTAAGGTATACTGGCAATTATTTCTAATGATGACCATTCCGCAATGCTCTGCCTCTGCGTTTTTGTTCGTTTTTTGTTGGTGTTTTAGGGCCCTTCAACTAAAACGTCACTACAGCCCCGTTCACTGCATAGTTCTAATGCAGAGACCGTACAGACACTACGCTAATGCGACGATTTTGGGATATTAGCCCTACTCAGTTTTCCCAAGTGGCCACCCATGTTAGTACTAGATGGGGTTGCGTTACTTAACTTCAGTGATCAGACGAGAACTGGTGTGTTCACCCGCCTCGGTAGCGCAGTGGGTAGCACGTTCGGTAACTGAGTCAGGAGTTCTAGGCTTCATACTGGAATGAGGCGGCGAGAGAGAGAAAGAGAGGGGGGGGCCCGAGTGCGCCTTCTTTAGAATAAGTAAAATGGAAGTCCCGTGTAGTGTACGATGGCATTTGCACGTAAAAGAATCCTTTCTACCTATGCAACGGGTAATGGGACAAAATTTCCAATGTGTTGGAGGTCGCCCCCCTCCTGGCGTCGGTGGAATGCCCCGACGAACACTTGACTGGCTATATATAAGCAAAGAGGGTTGCAGCTTTGATAGGCAACCGACTGTGGAAAAAATACTGGCCAATATATCGCCCTTGTGTCCATTCAGAGGGGCAAGATGGGTATCCAACCATGCCATAGGCGGGAAAAGGGTTAGTAGTTGCTTTTTTTCCTTTGATGATCCGCACTAAACATTGTCTTCGCGGTGGCTGGGTGGTTAACTCAAATTACTCTCCTGGTTGGAGCGACTATACTAGATCTGACAGGATGGTAGGTACAGACGTGGCCCTGTGTGGTTTTTTCCGTTGGTATTTTAGGCCCTTCAACTACAACTGTCATTAGAGCCCCGTCCATTGCGTAGTTCTAATGCATATTGGGTATTTGCAGTACACAGTGTTCCCCAAGCGGTGCCCATGCGAGTACTAGGTGGGGCTGCGTTGCGTAACTTCCGAGATCAGACCAGAATTCGTGTGTCCAATGTGTGGTGTGGTCCCGACCTGTGTGGTGTGTACGAAAGGTCGCCAGTGGTTGGGGCGAAGGGGCTTTTAGTCAGGATGGGATGTAAAGACGTGGCGCTGTGTGGTGCGTAGGAAGAATCGCCACTGGTAGGGGCGAGGAGTCTTTTACCAGGATAGGAGGTAAAGACGCAATGTCGTGTGTGCAATGTCGCAATGTGCAAAAACTTTTAAGAGGACCCTTACTATATGATGGTTGCCCCCCCCCCCTGGCGTTGGTGGTGGAAGTGTCTCAACGAAGAGAAGTGGACTCAGGTTGTAGACTCACGGTTGTAAAACTAGGTTGACCGCGTGCTGCGTAAAATAGCTCATGTGTCCCAATGGGGCTCAGATGGTCACCCAACCCTGCCGTAGGAATCACAAGGGTTAGTGCGGTTGATGATGTATACGATACCACTACAGGGCGGAAAAGAACGCTTATATGCGCACATCGGCGAAATTCTCCAGGTGTAGGAGCTGACCCATCCCCTGCTGAAGTCGGCGAAGGGCAAGTGCCCCAACAAAAAAATAGCACAAAGATAAAAAAAGAAAGGGACGATGTAACCTTCACGTAAAAGAACCATTTCTACTCGCGGAATGCAATAAACGTGCAGTTCAGTAGAATTCCCTATGTGTAGTAGTTCACCCCCTGGTGTTGATGAATTATGTTGTCAATTCCGCGTTAGGGCAAATAGAAGCCTGAGACAACGCCATAGACGGGAAAGCAGATTAGGAATGATGATGATACTTCCGAATATAGGTTATTCCAAATCATTGATATCTTGATGGTTGGAGGGTGCCGTGCTAAAATATTGAGTCCACGAATGCAGGTTCCATCCTGGATAGGAGGAGGACGATAAGAAGTAAAGCCATAGTCGAGGTGAATGATTTCCTTCAGCTACAGGTAGCAAGCCCATGTGGTAAGCGAGTGCTGCCCCAAATACGTAAAAGTGTTCTTTCTATAAAATGCAACTCCTAACCCTTTTCCCGCCTATGGTAGGGTCGGGTACCCGTCTCGTTCCTCTGAATAGTAACACGGGTGATAAATTGGACGTTATTTTTCCACAGTCGGCTGCCGACCAAAGTTGCAACCCCTATGCTTATTCATCGTCGGTCTACCGTTCGTAGGGGCACTCCCCCGACTCCGGGGAGGGGGCGAGCTCCTACACCAGGGAATTTGCCCCATCTACTCGTTGCATGGTAGAAAGGGTTCTTTTACATACTAATGCCATCGTACACCACACGGGGCCTCAGTTTTACTTGCCATCCGAAGGAAGGCGCACTCGAGGCCTCTCTCTCGCTAACCCACCTCGATCCAGTATCGAACCTGAAACCACTGACACAGTAAGTCGAGCACGCTATCTCCCGCACCATCGAGGCGGGTTTATGGAGTTAAATATGTAGAAAAATTCCAGATGTAGGTGCTTGTCACTATAACACCGGTAAAATACCTACAGCACAGCCTATATATGAAGAAAGAAATCATGGCAGCAGGTTAAACGGCGTGACATAGCCCAGTGTGTAGAGACCCTGCCATAGGCGGGATAAGGTAAAATGAGGAACCGAGCATGCTAATTATTCCGGTAGCAGAAATTCAACGCTACATCTGCAAGGTGTGTACGGGGTGACATGGGCAAATAGTTTTAACACTAAATAAATTAGGGTTAGATTAGAAGTCGGATACTTCGAGGAAAAGATGGCCTATGGCAGTGTAGCGAAGGGCCTGTTAAAGTCCATCACTAGAAATGCCGGTCAAAGGAGCACACGGGACGAACGTCTAGGACCAAACGTGGATGTAGCTTGTAAGCAGACACGACACCGTGTGAGGTAGGCAATGACCGGGAGGGAACCCGACGAACCGGAGAGAACCACAACTCGCAGATCCGTCTCTGCCATAGGCGAGCTGAGGGTAAAGCTCAATACCGAAAATGCATCAACAGTCCGAATGATTATATTAATATAATATTAGCAATCATTCCAGATACTTCAATGTCTGTCAAGTTCTTTCATTCGCCGGGGACTTTTAGTATCCGTCTGGTGTGCATACGGAAAGAGTTCAATCCCCGGGGGTTCCAACCTCTTGATAGTCTCATCCGTGCTGTTCTTGTGTGGTACCTTGAACAGCATTGGTTTGCTGTTGTCAACGTGAGGAAAAACATTGCATTACTTATTTAACAACAGTAGACTCCAGGATGATCAGGGTTCGCGGTTCAGAGGTGCCATAGATATCGGTTTCCACTGCGCCTATCAGACGGGGCGCCTACCTGACGCGTTTATCAAACGAACGAACGCATTTTGAGTCCGCAAGACTATCGCATTCACCCCCTTACCCAAATATTAATAAAAAAAATCGCCATAATTCGAAAACTATTGCCCACGTATGGCAGGGTCGGTTACTCATCCGTCTTGCTGAATCCGGGAGCACATGGACGCACTATTGGACCTTATTTGCAGGCAGCGGATGCCGACCTAATTCTGCAACGCTTTGTTTATAATATAACGCCCGGCATTGGGGCATTTTTCCTCGACGGAAGCCAGGGTATGAAGCAGCAACACCTACACCCGGGGGAGCGGCGAACTGCGTTGGACACACCAGTTCTCGTCTGATCCCTGAAGTTAAGCAACGCAACCCCAGCTATTGCTGACATGGGTGGCCGCTTGGGAAAACTGGGTACCGCTAGTATCCAAAAATCGTCGCATTAGTGTAGGGTCTGGGCAGTCTCTGAATCAGAACTACTCGGGGCTCTAATGACCTCGTAGTTGAAGGGCCCTAAAACACCAACAAACAAACAACAACCTACACCCGGAAAAACGTACTTTTGCGCGCTAGACTATTACATGATGGGCTCTGAGTTCAATACTTCTGTTTCTTTTGAATTAGCTAAGTGTGCCTTCCGTTGGATATCAAGCAAAGTCGCGACCCCATATGGTATTTACTTATAGATTAGGAAAAATCCCAGGCGGAGGAGACGCCCTTACCAGTGGTGGTCCTACCCAGTGAGGCAGAGGCATGCTTTCAGATTTTGCAAACGGTAGATCCCGGTGTCATCCCCCATCGCTTGTAATTCTCTTATCCCCGTATCACCTCCTGAAATCGCGTCACCCGTGCCCCTTACAAATAAAATCAGGTCAACAGTACTAAATAATCACAGGTTGCAGCATTAGGTTCGCAGCCGAACAGAAATCGTCCACATGCCCCAACGGGTCAAAGTTGGGTACCCGACCATGCCACAGGCGACAAAAGGGTTAGTAGTTGTGGTAGGAAGGATATTCACGTGACGCCCTGTGTGTCGCGTATAGCTCGCCGGTAATTCAGTCATCTGCCTCGGCAAGGATCGATCCTGCAAGCATTGACTCAAAAAATCGTGAGCGCTAATCCCCTAGTCACCGATATCGCCTTTTAATTACTAAAAAGGCTTTTAATAAAAAGGGGAGAGGGCGCATAATAGAGGGAATGAGTTAAAATTAGGGATTGGGCCCAAAAATGTGGCTTCGTTTTCTGGATAGTGGTATTAATAGAAGTCAGCGGATCGAATCCTGCATGATTAATTGATATAAACCACGGCTTAATTTTTGTTTTTCAGAAATCAGTTATCCCTAACTAGAATTTTGACAACTCGCCCCAGATGTTTCTCTCTCCCTACATAGGGCCCATGACACCAAATAACGCCACATTATATCCTTAATATAATACGACCCTGTTTTGGGGTTTCACGGGGTTTTAAGTAGCAAACATTTTCAAACCTTACTTGTTTGTTTTGCTCAGTATCGAATTTCAAGTTTTGGGACGAGTCACACAAAAGTCCCCCTCCTCAATATCTCCTTAAAAACAAAATTTTAATCTTTAAGGGGTCTGTTAGTCCTAGTATAGTGATGGTTGACTTCATCCGGTATATAACTTAGCTCCACCCTGTCAAAAGGAGTATCAGTTGCTGCTACTTGTGTGATTTATTATACAAACAATTTTCGTAAGATTTCGACAATTGTAAAATTCCCATATTTCCATTTCTCTCTCACCCTTACTTTGTGGCCCTTTGCATCAGCCACTCGAAACTAGACATACACAGGCCAATAATCTATTTCCGGAGTAAAAAATACTTATTCTCCTAAAATTGATTCAATTTAAATATCGTTTGATATAAGGGCCGATTGAAATTTTTATTGTCCAGTCGTAAAAAGGTCATTTGAAATTCTTAAGGTTTTTTTTTTTGCCAAAAATTTACTCAAAATTCTACATTTTGCAATATAGGGGGCGATCAACTTTTAGTGTGGGATTTTGCAACGACAATTAGGCCCTATAAACATTTTTTTCGTATTGGTAATTTTGTTTCCAACTGTTCATTTTCAATTTGCAAAAGATATCAAGAGCTATTTTATATTCTCCATATTTTTAACACCTGTCCTCAAACTATTCTCTAATTAGGGCCTTCTAACATTTAACTTTGAAGTTCTTGATTTTTCCAATATTGTATTAGTCGTTTCTATTTCGACTTGTTTAAAAAAGGTAAAAACTTTTCAATTTTGAAATATTTAGCTTAAATATTAGCCCGGCGATTTAGAAACGAATTTCCGTTGAATGTCGCCTATCACAAATATTGATTAGGCCCTATGAAACTCCCTCCCACCTGTCACGACGACTCCTAAGACGCAGTAATCACTAAAAGGCCCTTTGCTTTAAACTCCAACAAGGCTACTCCAATGACAACTTCTTTTTCTTTTCAATATTATAGATTTATTTATTTAATTAAAATCCATTCATCGCATTAAGATATCAAAGTAATCGATTGCAGATAGGAACTGTAAACAATAATATTTATTGCGTTAGGGCCTATGAAAGATCAAATAAAATAGAAAGCGGAGGTTACTTTCGAAAATATAAGATCAATCCAACTTTAATTTTAATATTTCATTTCTGAAAAAAAGAACTTTAAAAAGTGGCTTAATTCAACTAGAGATTAGAGAGAATATTACGTTAGGGCTTCTTACGGATTGAAAGGTAAAAATCACTTTCGAGATTGTACTGTCGTAAAAAAAAAATCAATGTTGGAAATGGTACATTTCTTAAAAGGCCCTAAGCTTGTGAATTATACTTTCTTTGCGAGCAGAATAACGACAGGTATCTATTTACCAGAAGGACCCAAAGTCCCCAAATGACCTTAACCGGAAACGAGTTAGAAAGTTTTTGACGGCAATGACAGAAGTATCAGGATGGCCCTTAGAGAATGTAAGGTCCTTGACGTGAGCCCTTACTTAATTGAAATAGATATTAAAATGTACTTACGGGTGATGATGCTGTATATGTATATCCAAATTGGGGATAGGACATAGTCCAAAATGTCTTTTATGAAATAGTGTTCTCTGTTAATCGTTGCTAACGTCCAAAATTATCACATTAATTTTTGTTGTTGTCGGAAGTCTGAATAGGACCTCAAGAGATAATTTTTTTTCACTTCATAGTTTTCTTTTTGGTTTGAATAAATTCTCGAAATCCGTACATTTTCTTGATGAACAATTTTGAATTAGTTTTTTCAAAGGGCCTGAAATTTTAACTTTGAATGAGTTGAAACTTCGGTGACTCGTTCCACAATCAAGATGTCATCTTTTTGCTTCTTAAACTTTACTCTCCAAAATTATTTTCGATTCAATTCCGTATCTATATTTCGCCATTATTTTTTTTCGATTAACATCATATATTAAGTTGATAAACTTTCAATCAGTTGTTAAAATCCACTTGAGGGGGGGAAAAAAGATGATTTCAAACCAAATTGATGACCGCCGTTTTTATTCTACATTCTGGTCGGCTCTTGTTGTTATTGTCACACACGTAATCGGTCCACTTTTCGTGAACAACGGTTAAAACATAAAAACAAAAACACTTCCGTCACTTAGTTGAAAGTTTCTCTGTCGAATAAATGAAAAATAGCCGAAAAACAGGAGAGGTAAAACACCATAAATAACCAGGTGAAAATTTCAAAGGTCCGATTCGGCAAATTGGAAAACACGCAACCGAAAACTCGAAAGGGAGGGAAAAGCGTGGTAGCGATCACTAGGTTGAAAAAGTCAACAAATGTTATTATTAACTATTCGTAATAACTCTTCCTGTGATAGAAAATATCAGTGGATTATTACTGACTAGAAAGAGACCAAATTCACTTCATAAGACCCCCTCTCACACATTCACTACACACACAAAGTCCACGCACTCGCATACGTGCTAGCAACCATCCAAATCCGCATTTAATTCGCTTGCCATTTCGACAGCGACATCGGCTCGTCATGCTGGTGTTGAAGCGCCTCACACGGTCAAAAGTGTTACTACTAAAGGTCTCCACCTCCTTGCTGACAAAAGTCACAAAGCATTCGCTCAAAACACCATTTTTATTATTATTATTAATTTCCGTTCGGAAATTCTGATACAATTTCAAATATTCCAGTCATCGATATTTCTCAAGCATGCAATAATACAGTTTCGTTTTCCATCTTCAGTATTAAAATTTCGACATCATTTCAAATAGTGCCTTGTGATAGTGATACCGTAGTTGCGGTGAGTTCGATGACTTTGTTTCTAATTTCACAAGTTCGAATCTTGCTACAGTCATTTGTGTCGCAACCAGGACTGCCTAATTCGGTAGACACGTACCCTGCTAGGATTTAAAAAAACAGGATTAAAGGAGAAAAAAAATTAAATTTGGAAGAACAGCTTCCAAATAGAACTGGCACCAGAGCCGGCGGTGATGGGTGTGCGAATAGTGCGACGGCACAGGTCCCCGCGCATTCGGATTAATGAACCTATTGATAGAAGGCCCCCGCTTCATGTTTTCATGGGCCCCCGCAAAATATAGCGCCGGCCCTGACTGGCACAAACGTATGGGCCCGCTGGGCCTCATGCGAATTTGTGTATGCCAAGCAACCATTTGCATACTGTATTATTCCGGTGTGCGGTTGTCGTAGGGGCCCCAACACACTGCTTTGTCTTGGGGCCCATATTGATCTTAACACGATTCCTCCGTGGAATCTTTGTTCTCGGGCACCAATTTGGAGGCCAGGATGGTCGACTGGCCCTCTTTCCTCTGGGTATTATTGTTCCCAGGAACCAATTTGGAGGCCGGGATGATCGACTGACCTTCCCTTTGAGTTCTGTTCTTGCAGCCCACTGAATACTACCTAGCAAAAGGGTCACAAGTCCTGCAAACGATTACAAAGTTAAGGGCCCAGTTTTCTTGTATCATCTTGCAGTGTTGCTTACTTTGGGAATCCAGTTTTGTTCAGCCTTGTCCAGTCTGGTCCAGTCTCCACCTAATTTGGTGCATATAGTTGTTGACCTAATTTGGGAAAAATTGGAGAGCATATTTTAACTTGAGTGCACTCAGGCATTATACTTTCTACATAGAATTATGCACAAAATGGAGTCTTGGGGGGTCGCAATCTGTCCCATTTGAGAGGAGATGAGAAAGGGGATCGAGCCACTTATTGCGTTGGACACACCAGTTCTCGTATGATCACTGAAATTAAGCAACTCAACTCCAGCTAGTACTGACATGGGTAGCCGCTTGGGAAACCTGGGTACCGCTAATACCTACAAATCGTTGCATAACTGTAGTGTCTGTGCAGTCCCTGCATTAGAACTACGCAGTGGACGGGGCTGTAATGACCTTGAAGTTGAAGGGCCCTAAAACACCAACGAACCAAAAATGAGAAAAGGGTCTTCTCGGGCCCAGCTTTCCCAACTTATTGTACAACAAAATATAATATTCATTTTAATAATCACCAAGTGCGGTTTTTAAGAAAAGAGTGGGGGCATGTGAGAAGAGGGAAGGATTCGGGATAGGGCAATTTTATGGAGTGCCGCCCTCAGATAGATATTATTGGAATTAGCAACTGAAGTGATTCTTGAGACTCCCTAGACCCTGACAACTTCCCTAGGTAACTGCACCCCATTGATGGGAAGACCCCAGGCACAATCCTGGATTTTATCTTAGGTTCTTAAAATTTCGCAATAACGGAAATTATTTGATACGGGTAGAAATTTGGGGCAGAGTTTCCTTAATGGGCCGCAGTAATCTGAGGACCATTGACATTGGTATTTTTTTTGCCACTTTACCAGATTCTGTTTACGGTCCGCCCCTGACTAGAAGATCATAAACGCTGCTCTTTAGGACCTCAGAATTACCGGATTAAGAGGATAAGGTTTCAGGGACCTTAAAATGGCGTGATGAATAATGACCCAACCCTGGATATGACAATATCATTAAGGCACATTCGGGTCTCCAAAAATTAACCCTCGGCTCTAAACCCTGACCTACTCAGGGTCGCATTTCAAGCTTTTCGGGCCAAATGAAAGTTGGGGCCCTCTTGTTCTTATAAAACTCTAGGCATACGTCGGGGTCCTTAAAAGCCTGTTAAAGTTGGGGGTCCTTGTATGAAATTAGTATCTGAAGAATGTTCGGTCGGGTCCAAGAAAGAAATGAAAATTGGAACTCTTATATGAAATTCAGCAGCTGAAAACTATGTCTGGTCGTATCCATAACGCCTAGTGGTCATCGTGGCCCTGTGTCAGCTCCCCACCGCATGTAAGGCCTGCACTGGAGATCGGGGTTCCTGCATCCGGGTATATCCAAGGGGGTTGCCTGCTGCCAAAATTGCTGTTGTAAGGCATCCTGATGCTTAAGTAGATTTCGCTGTAAGTGCCATTTTATTTTTTGACTAGTAGCTAAATGGGCAGCTCAAAATACGCTGTATTTTCGTGTTTTTGAATAGAAGGCACATTTTTAACGAAAAGGGGGACAAGAAACTTGTTTCCGGTCAACATGATAGTTTCTTCTACCTACCAAAATTCATTCGTTTCCTCCTCACACTCGTTCATCCTTTAAACAAAATGTGTTGCTCCTCTAAAATTTGTGGTTTGTATTTCACTCAGCAGCACCCCCACAGTTCACTGTTGTGGGTGTGAAATTTCGAGCACTCCACCCTCTTTTGTTCCCTCCCAAAATTTTTATAAGGTTAGAAAACTTGACAATGTCTATCTGGAAACAGCTTCTTTATCTTATCAGTCAATGTGTTTTGTTGACGTCACGCTGCACAGTTGTCATGCACACGTCATCACTCTGCCGTAATAATTAAAAATATGTGGCTATGTATGGATATGATTATATTTTTATCTCATTTTTGACCCCCCCCCTTTCTCCCTGAACAGAAACATCTTTTTTGGATTAATCAGTGATTTCGGTCAGTATTTGTGAAATACACCTAGTTTTTAATGTACTGGTTGTGACATGACCGCAACAACACTTAGGTCAGCCATATTGAATTGATAACACGTGACCAATTATTCATGTTTTAGAATGACATGGAAATCATCAGACATGTTAACCAGTTTCTTTTCTGTTTGCCAAAAAAATAATCTTGTTAATATGTTCGCAACAATTTTGTTAGAAGAAAAATTGATAATTTGAACAAAGTGAAGAATGTAATACTTCATTTGATATTCAGCTGTCAACAAAGCAACTCCTAACCCCTTTCCCTTCTATGGCAGGCGGATGCTGACCACAGCTGCAACCCCTATGCTTATTTATTGTCGGTCTACTGTTCGTTTGGGCACTCCACCGACCCTCTCTACTATGGAACTGGTAGATGAGGTAAAAATTCCAGGTGGAGGATTTCGTCCCCTGGCGTTGACGAGTACAGTTTGTATGTTTGTTGGTGTTTTAGGGCCCTTCAACTACAAGGTCATTAGAGCCTCGTCCACTGTGTAGTTCTGATGCAGAGGCTGCAGACACTACAATAATGCGACGATTTTTGGGTATTAGCGGTACCCAGTTTTCCCAAGCGGCCACTCATGTCAGTACTAGCTGGGGTTGCGCTGCTTAACTTCAGTGATCAGACGAGAACTGGTGTGTCCAACGCAATTCGCCGCTCGACGAGTACAGTAGACCGACGGTAAATAAGCATAGGGGTTGCATCATAGGTCATCGCCGGCTGTTTAAAAATAGGTCCAACAAATCACCCTTGCGTCCCAGAGGGACAAGATGAGTACCTGACCCTACTACAGGCGGGAAAAGGGTTAGGAGTTGATCTGCTACTCGTTGCATAATAGAGAGGGTTCTTTTACGTGCAAATGCCATCGTGCGGCGCACTCGGGCGACTCTTTCATGTCCGAAAGAAACCAGCCCACCTCTATCCACTATCGAACCTGTAACTGCTGACGTAGTAAGTCCAGCACGCTGCCTCTTGCGCTATTCAACAATGGCAGTGTGAGCAATTTACAATTGTAGGGAGTTGAACCCGCCTCTGTGGCGCAGAGATAGTGTGCCTGACTTCTTATTTCCAGATTGGTTGGTTGGTGGTTGGCCTCTGTCGGGCGAGAGAGAGACACACACACACAAACACCTCGCTTGCTTTTCGCAGAGTCCCGTCACTTGCAGCGTAAAGAGCCCTTTCTACTATGGAACGCATTGACCGGCGAAATTCCCAGGTCTGGGAGGTCGGTGGAGTGCTCCAGCGAACAGCAGGCCGCCGATAAATAAGCATAGGGGTGGCAGTAGTAGATCGGCAGCCAGCTGCGTAAAAACACCGTCCAACAGATCGGCCATGTGTCTCAGTGGGGCAAAAATGAGTGCCTGAGCTTGCCATAGGCCAGGAGCTTGCCTTTTCACTACAGTGGTCACGTCGTACACGCCATCAGGAAATCTCTTAGAAAAATCCTTTTGCCACTTAAGAGCAGGGTCGTGGGTACCTACTCGTTCCGCATGTTTTGGTAATGCCCGGGCGGTGTTCTTTATGGAGCGATGTTTACGGATAGATCGGCAAAACTTTCAGCTGTATGAGCATCCCCAATGGCATCGGTAAATTTCTTTCAGTAATAGAGAGGCAGACGTTAAATTAATCAAATATTCCGTAGGCCTACCATATGCTTCCAAGTTCGATACTCGATGGGGGTGGGTTGACTTTTTTCGGCCGACAGAGAGACCTCCGAGTGCGCTTTCCGTCGAATGGGAAGAAAAGCCGTGGCCAAGTTCAACGTAACTATCATATGAGATTTGCACGTAAAAGAACCCTTCGTACAAGTAAGTGACCCAAAATTTTCGGGTGTAGGAGCTCGGCAAACAGTAGACCGATGATAAGTAAGAGTAGAGATTACAGTTTAAGTCGGCAGCCGGCTACGTGAAAATACCCTCCTACAGATGACCATGTGTCCCTCCAGAGGGACAAAGATGAGTGCACTACCCTGTCATTGGCGGAATCGGGGGTTAGTTGTCGCTAGTTGCTTCTCATATCCTAAATTTAAGCTGTCGTGGGAGGATTTCCTGAGCCCTGATTTAAGCAAGGTTGCTTCCCTAAGCCAGGAAGCGGTTGTATTGCGTGGAACACACCAGTTTTCGTCTGATCCCTGGAATTAAACAACTCAACCCCAGCTAGTACTGGCATTGGTAGCCGCTTGGGAAAACTGGGTAGGGCCTACTGCTAATGCTCAAAAATCGTCGTAACAGTGTAGTGTCTGTGCAGACTCTGCATTAGAACTATACAGTGAGCGGGGTTCTAATCATTGTAGTTGAAGGCCCCTAAAACACCAATAAATTAAGGAGCAGCAAATTACGTTGGACACACCTGTTCTCGTCTGATCGCTGAAGTTAAACAACGCAAACCCAGCTAGTGCTGGCATGGGTGGCTGCTTGGGAAAACTGGGTACCGGTAATACCCAAAAATCGTCGCATTTGTGTAGTGTCTGTGCAGTCTCTGCATAAGAACTACACTGTGGACGGGGCTCTAATGACCTTGTAGTTGAAGGGCCCTAAAACACCGACAAACGAAACGAACCAACAAATCAAAACTAAGCCAGGGTTAAGACCCTAATTAAGCCAGGGTGTCACCCCTGCTGACGAACTATTCTTTATATTTTTTACTTTCGCTGTACACTGTATTTGAATACTATTCGACTTGCAAAGCGGACTTATCTACGAACGTTCGAGTTATCGACGTTTTCAAAACAAGGTTTTCATAGTTGCAATTTGGTAAAAAAAAAAATGGGTATTCGAGGGGTTGAGGGGTGGAAGGATGTTTAATACGCATGGGCAATAAGGTCGACCAACAGAAAAAAACAGAGGGGGAGAGAGGGCTTTGCAAACTATGTTTTTTGAGTCGATGACAAAGCAGTAGTTAAGGTCTTGAGGATCATTTTATTTGGCGTTGATTTGCATGACGACATTTGTCGCCGATGTCAACGGCAAACTCCGCCTATTAAGGCATGAATAGCAAAAGCAATGAAAAGCTGGAGGACCGCCTCTTTTCAATTGCAGAACTCCTGCACCTACTTCTAGCACTTCCCCTGTCTGCTTCCTACCCTACCTACCTACTACTTATTACTAGAGAAACTTTTCTGTCGTGTATTTTGACAATTGCAGTTTAAAGCACCTTTTCCCCTCCAATGTTACCGTAAGAGAAAACCCGCCCCGGTGTCGCAGGAGGCAGAGTGCTCGTTTCCAGAGTCAGTGGTTTTAGGTTCGATACTGTATTGAAGTGGGTTAGCTTCTTTCGGTCGAGAGAGAGAGAGAGAGAGAGGAAAAGGCCCCGAGTGTGCCTTCCGTCGGATAAGAAGCAGCTCCGACCTTACGAAGTGGGAGACCCTGGCCAAATACAGTGTGGGAGGCCGTCACCAGAACTGCGTCAGTAGCTGGAGGTTCGAAACTGGATCGCAATGGGGTCGCTTCTTTCAGGCAAGAGAGAGGAGGGAGCGGCGAATTGCGTTGGACACACGTCTGATCACTGAAGTTAAGCAGCGCAATCCCAGCTAGTACTGACATGGGTGGCCGCTTGGAAAAACTGGGTACTGCTAATACCCAAAAATCGTCACATTAGTGTAGTGTCTGTGCAGTCTATGCATAAGAACTATGCTGTGGACGGGGCTCTAATGACCTTTGTAGTTGAAGGGCCCTAAAACATCAACAAACAAAACTAGAGGGTGGCCTCTAGTGTGTCTTCCTTCGGATGAGGAGTAAAAGCGAGATCCCGTTTGCACGACAAAGAACCTTTTCTACTATGCAACGAGTAGATGAGGTAAAATTTCCAGGTTGAGGAGCTCGCCCCCTGACGTCGGTGGGGTGTCCCAACGAACAGTAGGCCGACGATAAATGTGCATTGGGTTGCGGACGAAGTCGTCGCCGGCTTTTTAAAATAGGTCCAACAAGTCACCCTTGTGTCCCTGAGAGACAAAACTGGCAACTCGACCCTACCATCGATAGGAAAGGGGTCTGCCATAGGTAGTCTTGGAGCGTGCAGGTTCGATCCGATCTTAGGGTAGTGCTGATTTTAGGCTTGGTTTCTTTACCGGTAGTTAATTAAACCACAGTTTTCACCCCTTTTGCCGTAAATTGCAGATGACTTTTGACACGAAGGAAGGATTGTCAGCTACCTGTATAATTTAAATGATTTTATGTTCAAGTGATATGGTATATATATACTACTTGGGACCATGACCTTACGTATTGCCTCACCGAAAGCTCCATCCGTCTTGTCCTATATCGAACCATCGACAACTTACCAAATTAAACCACCATTGATCGTCAGGGCATGGAGGAAGACACCCGTCTTAAAAGTATACTTCTATCGGGACGGAGCAGCGATAAGGTCCGGAGTTCACACGGGGCCCAAAGAAACCCAGCAGAAAATTTCAAATACAGTAATATATTTTCTTGGGGCCCATGTAATTTTTTTCTCCAGCGCACGGTGACGTCTCTTTATGTCCGTTATAGGGTTGAAATTTTAGCTGGATTGTTTTTAACGGGTCCGACGTTGGAAGGTTGCCTGCATTCATATCTGGCTTTTTCCGTCTTTTACAGGTTCACGCTCTATTAAACAAATTGCTTTGGTAGCCTGCAGCTACTGATTGCTGAAAGACTGCCTGTTTCTCTCATAGGGATAATGTGGGCCTCTGACACCGAGGCGAGCTCTTGCAGTGGCGTAGCTGGGGTAAATGTCGCCCGGGGTGGTGCCCAAATTTGTCGCCCCCTTCTCCTCTACCCTTCAAGTTCCATAGCGTTAAGAACCCCAAAATCCAGGCTTTCAACTACAAGGTCATTAGAGCGCCGTCCACTGTATAGTTTTAGTGCAGAGACTGCACAGACACTACACTAATGAGACGATTTTTGGGTACTAGCGGTATCCAGTTTTCCCAAGCATCCACCCATGTTAGTACTAGCTGGGATTGCGTTGCTTAACTTCAGTGATCAGACGATAACTGGTGTGTCCAACACAATAAGCCGCTCCCAATGCTGCCCCTAGCAACGCCACTAAGTTCCTGCACCCAGAAAGTTTGCCGAACTACGCGAACATTTTGCTCCATGTTGAAAGGTTGGTTTGCTTGTTGTTTGTTAGTAGGTGTTTTGGGGCCCTTCAACTACAAGGTCATTAGAGTCCCGTGCATAGCGTAGTTCTTATGCAGAGACTGCACAGGCATTGCACTAATGCGACGATTGTTGAGTTTTAGCAGTACCCAGTTGTCCCAAGCGGCCACCCATGTCAGTAGCGGTTGCATTGCTTAACTTCAGTGATCGGACGAAAACTGGTGTGTCCTACGCAATTCTCCGCTCCCATAGGGCGCTTTGCGTTCAGAAGTAACGTTGTACATAGCACTCGTGGTTGCTGTTTCTGTCTCGACCAGGATCGAACCTACTTCCATGCACTCCATAATTAAACGTTATGGTAAATGACACTGTCAATCATAGGTGCCAAAGCCTGGTTATATCACCATCATACCCTTAACCTCCCTGTGACAGGGTCGGGTCCACTGAACATGCTCTGCAAATACCTGGTTAACAAGTCAGAATTCAATGGGCATATTTATTGACATATGGTTGTTAACGCATTTATTGTTGACTGCTTAACTACCAACCCCCTCTTTGAGGGTGGCAGGTTCCTTAGGTCAGCAAATTTGGGTGTCTCACCTTCTGAATGTAAATTAGTTATCTTTTCACCTGCCTTTTTTTGACATGGCACGCGACATGGGGCCTATTGTTCTTTGATACTATACTTTAAATGAGCCCGCCCTTGACAATAAAATCCAACTGCGGTTGCCCTACCATCTGATCGTTGGTGCACAGGCGGGCAGAAATTCTTAGAACTGGTCAAAATAGGTCCTTAACCTTCCTTTCCTCAGCATTCAATTGCAAGTAATATTAATTGGACCTATGACGTCATTTATCTACAACTTGACAACACCAGCAGAATTTTATTTGAGTGTCTGCCCGCAAGTTTGATTCCGCCCAAGAGAACGGTTTCTGTTGAGCGCTGATAAACTCCACCAAGGACTCCTGTCGTGACCCCGTGTTGGGTATACGATGTAGGCCTACTCTGCACGTGAACTATACGTGTAGGTTGGCAAACTTTGCATGTGTGGAAGCTCACCGGCGTCAACGGAGGAAGTGTCCCAACGAAGAAAAACAGGCTAATATTACGGGTTTTGGGATCTTGAAGGACTTCGACGTCATTTACTGGGGCAGTGTAAAGCAACTCCTAACATCTTTTCGGTAGTGTTTTTCCGCAGCCGGTTGCCGACCGAAGCTGTAACCCTTATGCTTCTACCGTCGGTCTACTGTCGCAGAGTCGCGTACTCATTTGTCCTGCTAGAACCTGGTACACACGGCGAATAGCTGCGCGTTATAATTATGCAGTCCGCGGCTTCTTACCATTGCAACCGCTTTCTTACTTCCCCACACATGGCATCGCACATTCCACATTGGGACAGGGCCTTACTTTTCATTTGATAAATGGCCGACTCTTGGGGCATTTCTTCTCTGAAAGAAGCCATCCGACTCCGCCAAGATTGATTCTATAGCCATGAACACACGAAGTTACCCACGAAGAGAAAGTGCCAGCCAAGGATATATAGAGACAAAGACAGGAAGAAAGAAAGCGACAAGAGAGCGTGAGACACACAAGGTGAGAGAGGTAGAGAAAGAAGGACACATAGAGAGCAGAGAGCGTGAGACACACATAAGAAAAGGGAACGGCTTATTGCGTTCAACACACCAGTTCTCGTCTGATCACTGAAGTCAAGCAACTCAACCCCAGCTAGTACTAACATGGGTGGCCGTTTGGGAAAAGCTCGCATTAGCGTAGTGTCGGTGCAATCTCTGCATTAGAACTGCGCACTGGTCGGGAGTGTAATGAGCTTTATAGTGAAGGGCCTTAAAACACCAACGAAACACAAATCAGAAGAGAGAGAGAAGGGAAGAGAGTGTGACACACATGGTGAGAGAGGCAGAGAAAGAAGTACACAGGGAGAGATAGAGAGGCACACAGGGAAAGAGACAAACAGGAGAAGAGAAGGATACAGAGTCAGAAACCGAGAAATGCGCATACACACAGACAGAGAGTCACAGGGACGAGAGGGGGATACAGAGAGTCAGAGACCGAGAAGGGAAGGGGCGAATAGGGAGAGACAGACAGAGGCAGAGACGTGCGCATACAAACAGACAAAGACAGAAAACGAGAAGGGAAGGTAGAGAGGGGGCAAACAGGGAGAGACAGACAGAGGCCGAGAAATGCGCAGACACACACAGAGAGTCAGAGACAGAGAAGAAAAGGAGCAGAGAGAGGGGGAGACAGCAAAATATATATATATATATTTTTTGTTTAAGGTCCGTCAACTACAAGGTCATTAGAGACCTGTCCACTGCATAGTTCTAATGCATAGGCGCACAGACACTACACCAATGCGACGATTATTGGGTACTAACTGGGCCAGTACTAACTGGCCAGTACTACTGGGTCAGTACTAACTGGGCTTGCGTTGCTTAACTTCAGTGATCAGACGAGAACTGGTGTGTCCAACGCAACTCGCCGCTCCCAGCAAAATGTAGATAGAGAAATCCACATAGGTCTACATACAGACAGAGAAAGAATAAGAATGGTAGAAATAAACGGAAACTGCAAGAGACGAAGACAGGGTGAGAGGCAGAGCGAAAAATATAAAAACATGGAGAAAGAGATAGACAGAGAAAGAGGCAGAGAAATATTCTGGGTCGATAACTTAAAATAGAATTTCTTTTTCTTGAAAAAAAACTTTGCATAGCGACTGGAATCGATCTTGCGACAATGATATCACATTAAAATAGCCATCCTGAAAAGATTAATAGAGATTTGTATCGAGTTTACTGTTGAAAATAATGTGCGATAATAGAGATTTGCTGCTCCAGCTGTTCAGAATTGCAAAGTAGAAACTTTTTATGCCATTACATATGCGAATATTAATGAGCGTGTGAGGAGAATCTAAATTAATTTCAATATAGTTGACTAATTAACGCTACAGGTTAACGTCATTACTAAATAATTATTGTAAGAAAAAACAACAGCTAAGAAATAGTAAGCTATATTTTGACCGAAGACAAAAGCCAATCGCAGAAAATTGCAGAAATCACTCGCAGAATCGCTGAAAACCTCTAACAAAATTTTAAACAAATCGATTGTGAATCCCGCCAAATAAATATCTACACTGTCCAGTGAACTTATTTGAAATTTAAACACACCCTAATCACCGCATTTTTTACATAAATTTAATTTCATATAAAATACACTCATCCTCATCATCATACCTGCGGGTTCCAGTCCTCCAATGGCGTACCGAGGCAGGCCGAGGGTATTCTGCGCCCGGGGACAAAGACCGAAATCTGCGCCCTCTGGCACCCGCTAAGCGCATTTTTGCTGTACATTTTTGCGCCCCCTGCCTTCTGCGTCCGGGGACATCTGTCCCCCTTGCCCCCCCCCTAGTTACGCCTCTGCAGTCCTCCACCCCCGCCTATCTCCCACCAGGTCCCCGTCCACCCCACACACTACCTCATGGACAACTTGCTCCCACGTCTATTCCGGCCTCCCCCTACCTCGGGTACTTCCAACCATCTGCATTCCTGAAATGCACCTAACGAGCTCCTCCCCTCTTTGCATTACGTGTCCATATCACCTCAACCTCCTCTGCCTCATTTTTTCCTCGATGTCCACCACCTCCACGCTACCTTTCATAATTTATATCTTCTTTCCCAAATTTGGATTCCTATAGCACACAGCAGAAACACACTGAAACTCATTTTAATATTGTTGTAATGGCAACAGTGCCTTGACAACATGACTTTTTAGTGTCTAATTATGAGGAATGCTAGTAGTATTCCTATGGTGCAGCTAACTATCAGGAAAATCGCTAATTAAGTCATTAGTCATCTTGCCCCAGTCTCCTCTACTGTTTCCTAATTCTATTAGCTCTCAACACCTCACTCATGCACTGCAACATTCACATCTCGTCTACTTGAATTCTATTGATGTAGCTCTTCCTTACTGCCCAACACTCTGATCCATATACTGTAGCATAGCAGGCCTAACCACTGCCGTGTAAAACTTCCCTTTCAACTTGATTGGGACCTTCCTAAAGGCGCGTTCTCACGAGTCAAGTTTTGTTGATCAATTGTAGTTGTTCAACAAAACTTGAATGAAAACTGTAGTGGGAACCTCTGTTTCAATCGAGTTGATCAACATTTTAGTTGATGGTGTGTCATTCACCATTACCCTTCAAGTGAACAATAGGTCTTTTGTTTAAGGCCCTTGTAGATATACAAAAGTGGACCCATCAGAGAGGTGGACCAATTGGGGGTTAACCAAAATACAGTGTTATCCACACAACTCCTTTTGACCCCATTTGTATTGTAACTGAAACCCCATTTGTACAATGAAACTGCTGATCAGTTTCTATTGAAATGTGTAAACGAAAATTGATTCAAGTAATGTTCAACTTTTGTTGAACAAGTATAATTGGTCAACAAAACTTGACTAGTGAGAACGCGCCTTAACACTCAGAGCTCCACTTGCTTGTCTTCACTTCAACCATCCCTCACTGATTCTATGGGTTTGGTTTATTGGTGTTTTAGGGCCCTTCAACTACAAGGCCATTAGATCCCCGTCCAAGCGTAATTCTAATGCAGAGACTGCACAGGCACTACACTAATGCGACGATTTTATGGTATTAGCAGTACTCAGTTTTCCCGAGCGGCCACCCATGTAAGTACTAACTGGGGTTGCGTTGCTTAACTTCAGTGATCAGACGAGAACTGGTGGGGAGCGGCGAATTGCGCTGGACACACCAGTTAAGCAGCGCAACCTGAAGTTAAGCATCACTGAAGTTAAGCAGTGCAACCCCAGTTAGTACTGACATGGGTGGCCGCTTGGGAAAGCTGGGTACTGCTAATGTAGTTGAAGGGCCCTAAAACACCAACAAACAACAACAACAAAGAGAACTGTTTTTTCAAACGCAATAAGCCGCTGCCTGATTCTATGGGTCACATCAGAGTCAATCTCCCCATCGGTTTGGAACAATGATCCTAAGTACTTTACCTCTTGCGCCTTCTTCACCTGTTCGTATGTATGCCCTACAAACAGGGTAAATAATGGGCAATTGAAATGAGAGCAGGAGTGTTAAAAAATGACATTGCAAGACTGGGCCAGAATTGAGGCTAACATGGATATGGTCACCTCTAACAGATAATCAGTTTTCACAGCAAGTCATCGTACTGTTTATTTGACACTTGGTGTATCCTTGAGGTAGCTCCACCCACTCCTGTACAAAGCAGTTCCTAGCTCCTAGATGGTTCTGGGCACTGGCAGCTCATGGCGCAGGCAGACCTAGGCGGCTAATTTCTGATGCATTTCCTTGACATGCAGTCTATCAGCCACTTTAAATGTTCATAGTCCTGGGGTTTCCAAACTTCTCTGATTTCTGTGGCTACTTAACCCTTGAAACGACAGTTCCAGTGGCAGCAGAGAGCTGACGTGTGAAATGCCAATCCTCATTGGCTGTTATGGTTCTTGGCGCCCATGCCCTGGTCATCTGGATATGGATTCAGTCTCCTGCAACTGTTTCCACAAATTACAGACAGTAGGTGTTTCATTGAGGTCTCTTACAACCTGCACTTGGGGATTCTCCTGCTTCCAATCGCTATGATGTAGCCCATTTACATGAAGAGATCTGACCAGAAACATATGTAACCTTAAAATTTGTGGCCCACCAGGAGATCGTCGTGGTTCAGCAGTGGAACGCAGAACGCTGATCTAAGGATGGCTATTAGTCATTCAGCCCTACTACTCGTACTTATGCAGTGTGACAGAATTTTACAAAACACTTTTATCGAGTATCCATGATTTCTACATGGGGTGAATAATGTATAGAACCCTCTCGACATGGATTGAATTAAATATAAAACTCTTTCGTCATGGAGTGAATTATATAAAATCAGTTCTAACGAGATTTAAAAAACATGGAACCTTTTCTTCATATTTGTGAAGCACAGGGCATGCACTACTGTATATGGAACGATAATGAAACCCTGTCTTTAGAGAAGATGGAGTATAGAGCCCCTTCCAGATTAAATTAAAAATGGACCGCTTTCTGCCTGGAGTGAAATTTAGAACCTTATCTTCACAACAGTAGTTGCAATTAGCACCCTTTAGTCATGTTATGAAGTATATAACGCTTTCTTCATGGAGTGAAATGTAGAACCCGTTCTTCATGGAAGGAAATACAGAACCCTCTCCACGTAAGTGGTATATAGAACCATTTCTAAGTAGAAAATAATATAGAACATTTTCTTCATGGAATAAAATAGTCATATCCACATGGAGTGAACATGTTTGGAATATTGAACCATTTCTTCACAGATTGACATTTAAAACCTTATTAACATGGATTGAAATTATAGAACTGAGGAAAGACAAAGGTTGTGAATAACATCTCATAGGGTGGATAAGTTCCAAATGTTCCAAAGGAGAGAAAAGCTTTTAGTCAGTTTTCGTGGGGGAAATTTGGTGGACAATTTTCAAGGCGGGAGGGGCAAAGTGTGTAGACAGTGTTCCAGGCGGGAGGGCAAAGCTGGCTGAAATTATAGAATTATATATGGCATCTCATAAGTTTCAAATGTTCCAAGGGAGAGACAAGCTTTTAGGCGGCGTTCCGTGGCTGACAATTTTCAAGGCGGGAGGGCAAAGCTTGCTGACAACGTTCTAAGCAGGAGGGCAAAGCTT
>JAAFCE010009126.1:25937797-26057543 GCA_013389805.1 Trigoniulus corallinus | reverse complement strand
GGAAGGTATTACATTTTTGGATGATGCCATGTGTCCTAATATGTCGCCATTGCATTTATGAGTTGGTCTGAAAGCTTAGGTGGACGTCAATACCTTGGAACATTTCAGTTGGACCTGTGTCATTATATTTTTTTATTACACTGCTGACTTTTAGAGGTATTTTGGTTTTAACAACCCCAAAATAATAGCATTATTAAATTATTGACTCTTAACCTCTAATTCTGGGTTGTCCAACCTGTGGCCCAATGAGGCTTGTAATGTGGCCCATGGTGCATCATTTCTTATTATGCATTATAGCCTACATGCTATGTAACACCTAACGTTATCTTCACCCTTTTTGGTTTTGACAGCCTGTGGCTGGCAATCAGTTAATGGAGCAGCCGAATGACCAACAACACCAGAATGGTTGTACAACCCTGGTGTAGTTCAATGGCAGGGTTGTTAGGTTACGTTTAGGTTATGTTGCATTGGCTGGGTCGAATGAGGGACGTTGCCCCTACAATGACGTATTAAACTTTTAATATTAGCAATGATCTGGGCCCTGATGGGTACTGATGATGGGGCCCCCCTCAATCGTGGGGCCCGGGTGCAATGCACCCTCTGCAGCCCCCGGATGGCCGGCCCTGACACCATGCGGTACTAACCACGCTTAGCCCTAACCCACTTTGGAACGCACGCGCAGTCTCGCAGTCTTGCTACACAGCAGTAAAAGATTTCATTTTATCGTGAAACAGATTGTCTCTATTTCATTGTTTTGGGTTCGAATCACGGGACCCGAACCGAGTCCTGGAACGAATTAAGTTCGTAACCCGAGGTACTCCCACTGACTTTATACCCTATGTCATTTGTGTTTGCTGATTACAATCCCATCCAAAAATTATTTTAAATTGTATCGATTGTTTTACAACACCTTTATTCGTGAATCTAATTTTTTTGACGAACACTTGAAGTGGTTTCATGGAACACCTGTGTTCCGCGGAACACGGATTGAGAACCACTGGTCTAAGGAGCAGTAGAGGACCTATTGCAATTCTTGGATACATTTATACTAAGGGATTCTGAATATTTAAAACTATTTGGGGTGCACATGTTTTGAAATGCTCTCCCTCATCCGCCTCTAAAAAAGGTACACTTGTGATACATCACTAAAATAAGGAGGAACTACTGTACTAATCTTTTATCTCCGTTTATGGCAGAGCAGGGTACACATCTTTGTCCCTCTGAATGCGCACATGGGTGATCTATTGGACGATAGTTTTTCCGCAGCTGGCTGCTGACCAAAGCTGCAACCCCTACGCTTATTTATTGGTGGTCTGTTGTTCGGTGGGGCACCTCGCTGAGTTCCTACATTCGGGAATTTTGCCTTATTTACCCGTTGCGTAGTACAGAGGGTTCTTTTACGTGCAAATGCCATCGTGCACCATACTGGGCCGCAGTTTTACTGCTCATCCGACGGAAGGCGCACTTGGGTCCTCTCCGCCCTTGGGTCCACCCTGCCCATATACCGCAGTATTCGCATCTCGGCTACTTAGATTCTATTTACGTGGCTCATCCTCACTTCCCAACACTCTGATCCATATTCCATAGGTGGCCTAACCACTGCCCTGTAAAACTTCCCTTTCAACAGGACTCCACTTGCATGTCTGCACCTCAATCTTCCCCATTAATTGTATGGGTCCCATCCGAGACGATAACCTAGATGTCATTCACGCTCGGGTCACTGAAAATTTCACGGTGGGTCACAGATTCGCCACCACTGTCCTAAAGGGTGGGAGCGGCGAATTGCATTGGACGCACCAGTTCTCGTCTGATCACTGAAGTTAAGCAGCGCAACCCCAGCTAGTACCGACATAGGTGGCCGCTTGAGAAAACTGGGTTCTGCTAATACCCAGAAATCGTCGCATTAGTGTAGTGTCTGTGCAGTCTCTGCATAAGAACTATGCTGTGGACGGGTCTCTAATGACCTTGTAGTTGAAGGGCCCTAAAACACCAACAAACAAACAATCCTAAAGGATGGGGCCAGTGCCGTGTTAACATCGTGGTGACCTTTTGCATATTACTGTATTCCTGTGAGTGGTTGTCGTGAGGGCCCCAACACACTGCTTTGCCCAGGGGCGCGATGCTAATCTGTGTATGTCAAGGGACAATTTACATAATTATTAATCTTATGAGTGGTTGTCATAGGGTCTCCTGGGAAAAACGAATCCTGGTGGTTGAGTGGGCACTAGGTAGTTTCGAGCCCTAGCCTCTAATACGCCACTTTGGCCACGGCTTCCAGTGGAAAACGAGCGGTCGGACGGACACTCGGTCTGTTCAATCGGCCAAACGGGCGCCTCTCTTCCCTCTGAGTTGCTGACGGAAATGTCGTGGTCAGCCCTCGATGCCTATTGTTTCTGGTTCTCGAGGGTACTGGCCAGATAGTACTGGCATGAGTGACCGCTTGGGAACACTGGGTACTGCTACCGCCCAAAAGAGTAGTGTCTGATGGCCGGACTCGTGAGTTTCAAACGCCCTAGGCATGTGAGTACATGGTCGCCCCCATTCAATTTAATGCAGTTCTAAATTGTCCGAGCGCCCTTGGCTTTTGTGCCACTGCCAATGCATTGCTATGGCTCTGCAACAAGGGCGTCTCGAGAAAGCCAATATTTGGAAAAGGTCCCACCAATCACTGCAGTTAGGGAACCCTAGAACTATGAACATTTTAAATGACGGATAGATTGCATGGTAGGGAAGTACCCCTGAAATTAGCCACCCCATTGGAATTTCCCGCCCTAGGCAGCCACCTAGGTTTGCCTGCCCATGAGCCGCCTGTGGGTGTTTGTGCAGACTCTGCATTAGAACTACTCAGCGGACGGGGCTCTAATGACCATTGTAGTTGAAGGGCCCTAAAACATCAACGAAACAAAAGCCCCCTTAATCCTGTTGACATAGAAGGTATCACCCGGTGCAGTGCGCACCCCGTAGTGACGCCACTGAAACTACGATGTAGGCGCGAATCACAACTTCCTGTTAGATTTTCGACGGCCCTATCCTTCTTAAACAATTCCTCCCTCAGTAGAAGTTTTGACCTCGTGAGGACAAAGATTTCTGGTTAGCCCTGGTAACATTTAGGACAGCCTAAAGACTTTCGCATGATGACAACCTTAAGAATATTTTATGTTTGTAGGCCACAAGTCTCGAGGCTTCCAACGTCAAAATGACGTCATCTGAGACTGAAATCAGTGGACACGATATGAGATATGGGAGCTTCCAGTAGATTTATTTTCAAGATTGAGCGATATTTTTGAAAAATAGACCCACCCCTCTCAAATAAATTGTGTTTCGTAGAAATGTGAGCTTTGTGTAAATACTCTTTTTGCTCACCAGGGGGGAATCTTAAAAACCTGACGTTTGGTTCACTCCATGACACCAGGCATTCATCTCGATCAACAAGTTTGGTGGATAAGCCACGCATTGCTAAAGATTTTCAGATCAACAGTTGGCTTTTATCGCACTTCCGCTAATTAAATTGGTCTCACCACAGGCCCACTTTCTAGGAACTCAGTTCTGCACCGTGTTCACAGCTTACAAAACTGAAATATGTTTTACGAACGCATGTTTTTCATTCAGAATCACCCCTAGGAAAGTTAAGGGCGGATCAGCAAAATGTGAAGCGGAAGTGAGGTAGCAACATGTGGAGGAAGGTGACCATTGATAGGTCAGTTCGTCAAAAACTTGCCTTTACGTGTTCCTGACCCATTTCTATGATTTTGTTTGTCTAACTGAAAATCATCACCATTTCAAACATTTTTCAAGCGGACGTGAGATTGCAGGGTTGACACATCCCACCTCGATGGGGCAGTGGGTAGCGCGGGGAGCGGCTTATTGCGGAGGACACCAGTTCTTGTCTGATCCCTGAAGTTAAGCAACGCAACACCTGTTACTTCTGACATTGGTGGCGGCTTCGGAAAACTGCGTACTGCTAATACCCAAAAATCGTCTCATTTGCGCAGTCTCCGCAGCTACAACTACAGTCCCTACAACTACACAGTGGACGGGGCTTTAATGACCTTGTAGTTGAAGAGCTCTAAGACATCAAGGAACAACAACGATGAATGCGTCACGTCAACGATGAATGCGTCGCGTTGCGTCAAGTCGATGTACGATGGTATTTTCAAGTCAAAGAACCCTCACTACTATGCAACGGGTAGATGAGACAAAATTTCAAGGTGTAGGATCTCGTTTCCTGGTGTCGGTGGAGTGCCCCAACGAACGATAGACTGAAGATAAATAAGCATAGGGGTTGTAAATTTGGTCGGCAACCGGCCGAAATATATCATCCTTGTGTCCATTCAGAGGGGCAAGGTACCCGGACCCTGCCTTAGGAGGGAAAGGGGTTAGGAGTTGCTTTGCTTTTTTAATGATAAATAAGCACATAGGCTTTGGCAGGGTCGGCACATCCTTCAGAATTGAGAAAACACGGGTGGCATATTTGACCGCAAATTTAGACCCGGTGTGCACATCCGATTTTTACTCGTGGGGCATCGTAATTGCGTCAAGAGATACATTAGTTGCAATGGGGGAGTGCACACGTACCTCCGGCGCCTCTGCGGCCCCGCAAATCGGAGTTGCGTCTGAAAATACCCGCAGATCCCTACCGAACCGTAACGGTGCCGCACCCGCACATCCGTTCGCGTAGTACCAGTTAGTCTATTGAGTGGTGTACACACCCGTCGATAATAAAGAGTTAGTGGTGAACGTCGACGATGACGATACGAACGATACGAGGTCAAATGAGGCAAATACGCAAGCTCAATTGCTGGTCTGCTTTTCGTGAGTATGCACAGTTGCCTCACTTGACCTCGCATCGTTCGTATCGTCATCGTCGACGTTCACCACTAACTCTCTATTGTAAGTGCGGTTTCATAGTTTTGCGAATTGGTAGGCAAAAAGGGCACGCCTTCTGGCAGTAGCCAAATGTGTACTGGCAATATTTCACCGCATGTATGCCTTGAATTGCTGCGGCGTCGCTGCGGTGTCCCTGCGGCACCAGCACGAGCAAAAATCGGATGTGTGCACCGGGCCTTAAAACTGGATGCTAACCTAATGTAATGTAGGACCCATTTGACTAAATTGACGCCGCCATATTTTCTAAATCAAGGAAGTTTCACTCAGTGATACCAGGAGGCGAGTCTCTACCCTTGGGTATTTGACCGGTCAACGGTTCTTTTCCGTGCAGATGCGACATTATGTGTTCCACTTGTCCCCCTCCTCTTCGTTACGCCTGAGTCACTTGCACATGTTAGATTAGCAAAATTTTCCAGTTTAGGAGCTCGTCACTTGGTCCCGGTGAAGGAAGAATGGTCAAATGACTATGAATACCCCAATAACGATAAATAAGATCCCGTCGCGGCGGCGCAGTGGATAGCGTGCTCGATAACTGCGTCAGTAATTATTGGTTCGATACTGGACCGAGGTCGGTTGGCTTCAGACGTCCCGATTGTACCTTTCTCCCGATGAGAAGCAGGGACTGAGAAGTGAAATCGAGGTCCCGTGTGGTTCTTGTACGTAAAAGAACCTTCTCTACTATGCAACGGGTAGATGAAGCAAAATTTATAGGGGTAGGAGCTCCCCCTGGCGTTGGTGGAGTGCCCAGCGAACAGTAGGCCGATGATAAGTAAGCATAGGGGTTTGCAGTTTTGGTCGACAACTGGCTGCGGAGATGCACTGTCCAAATATCATTCCTGTGTCCATTCAGAAGGACAAGATAGGTAACCGAACCTTGCATAGGAGAGAAAAGGGTTAGGAGTTGCTTTGCATTTTTAACGATAAATAAGCGAAGGGGTTGCATCAGGATAAAACCGGGATGCAGCGGGATAAAAGCAGGGGTCCGACCTTGCCATAGACGGGAAGGTTTGTAGAAATCCTTGTTCTTTTACGTGGAGATTACACTGCACTTACTAAGCAGTAACATGGCATTTCTTTCCATTTGACGGATCACCCACTTCAGACTTCTCTCGCCATCTCTCTCTCTCTCGCCCGAAAGGAACCATCCTCTTTCGCTTCATCGGTGTTTTAGAGCCCTGGAAGGTCATTAGAGCCCCGTCAACTGCAAAGTTCAATTGCAGAGGCTGCATAGACACGACACTAATGCGACTATTATTGGATATTAGCAGTACCCAGTTTTCTTAAGCGGGCACCCTTGTTAGTACTAGCTGGGGTTGCGATGCTTAACTTCAGTGATCAGACGAGAACTGGTGTTTCCAACGAAATAAGCCGCTCCCTAAGGAACCATCCACCTCGACCAGGATCTAACCTGTATTCGGTAGCTGATGAACAGGCTAGTAGCATACCCGACACTACTATAAACCAAATACTCCACATTTAGCAGCTAAGCACTCTGTTTAATTTGCTGTCAAATAAAAGAAGCGGTTTCAATTTGCTTAACTGACACATTTTGGGGTAATGTCTCACAACACGACGGGTCCCATGGTGGTGTGTGACCCACTGTCGAAAATATGAAAAATAGATGTTTCCTAATATTAATTAGCTCTCAAACGATGCATTTACGAGCATCTTTTTTTCGGCAGTGACTGATTCGGGGACATATTACTATCAACTTCATAGTTAAAAGTGAAGGGAAAACTAATCCTGTCTAATGTCATAAAATCCAGGGAGAGAGTGACGAAGGGGCATTAAGCAGAAAATGACGAGGTTCTTCACTATCCTATTAATCCCCTCTGTCTCTCCCAGAGATCCTTTTCAACTTAGTCCATGGGGGATCCATCCCCTAAATGGCCAGATGTTCGCATTTGGTGTATGTGCTTAACATTTAGGGTGGAGAGGAAAGAAGGAGGGAGAGAGAGACCCTATATTTTATAACGATTGCCTGGATAGAAGGTAGTTCATCATAAAAATCCTGTACATATATGATAAGAAATCTGGCTTCCTTTCACTCTTCTTTTACCCCCTCCCTCTCTCTTTCCTCACTCCCCTTAGGTCCCCCTCTTCCGAAAAAGATTGAAAATTAGATAATGTTAGAGGCCCTTTACATTAGAAAAACATATCTCATGTCCTATACTTATGAAGGGCATTGCTTTGGTCATAAAAAATATTTGATCATGAATAGTTGTCTGATTACTTTTCCCTACGTTAGGGAGCTATAACTCCAAGACACCATCCTGCCATAGGCGGAGTAACCGTCTGGGAATCTTTCAGAGCCATTTAGGAATGAGTAAATATAGAAATACTTCTTCCTACGCCATTTCTGCACTTTGGGACATGGGACGGGATTTTACTTAAAGAAAGGATTGAAAGGAAATCACTAGCCTGCCATAGGCGGGGTAAGCTACATTTTGATCATTACCCTTAGTTTTCCTTTAACCATTAAACTCCACACGAAAGGATGCGGATACTTCCTCCTTCGTCATTCACGTATTGAGAGATTTGAGGTGAGTTCTGGTGAAAAGGAACAGGAGGGGTTAGAGGGGCAAGAACTGGAAGGCCCAAATGGCCTGAAGAACTCTGTTAGCCATTCAGCTCCGTATGAAGATTAGAGATATGAATACTTCTCATTAATGTGCTTCGAGATCT
Source organism: Trigoniulus corallinus (assembly GCA_013389805.1). Taxonomy (NCBI): domain Eukaryota; kingdom Metazoa; phylum Arthropoda; class Diplopoda; order Spirobolida; family Trigoniulidae; genus Trigoniulus; species Trigoniulus corallinus. The sequence continues at coordinate 26,049,971 of JAAFCE010009126.1, read as the reverse complement.
GGTGGAAAACAGGAGATTGAAGGGGGCCAGAACTCGAAGACACGTCCCTCTGCCATAGACCGAAGCAACGTTATAATCTATTTTCTATTTTATACATAACTTGCTGCACATAAAGTGAACCCACCAGGCAAAAATATCTTCAAAATTCCTCAAAACGGACACGTGCAAACACTGCAGACAACTATCGTGTTGTAGAGGAACATAGTGGATAAAATGGCCACATGGTAGCAGCTTAGTATAGGGAGAACTAGACCAGGCGGTATTAGGAGCATGGACGATATTTGGACCGCTTACTGTAAATTTATAGTCGTACCCTGTTACACGATGGGGCACCGTTCCTCCACCGGTTAGGCCTGAGCTCTACCGTGCGGTGAGTGCTGCACGGAAAGAGCGGCTGTATTGCGTTGGTACACAAGTTCTCATCTGATAATTGAAGTTAAGCATCGCAGACCAGCATAGTACTGGCAAAGGTGACCGCTTGGGAACACTGGTAATGCTAATATATCCTAATCGACGTAACAGCGTAGTGTCTGTGCACACTCTGGTTTAGAACTATGCAGTGAACGGAGCTCTAATGACCATTGGAGTTGCAGGGTCCTTAAACAATAGCAAAGCAACAACTTCACCGAATTTTGTTTCATTGGTGTATTAGGGCCCCTCTGGAGAGGACAGGTACCAAGTGGCTGGGGAAACTTTTTAATAAGATAGCTAGTGGAGATAGAATGCCATAGGTATGGCGTGAGAGTTGGATAGTACCACTCTAAAAGGGTAAAGGGGATGTTCAAGACTGTAGCAACTATAGAGGTATAAAGCTAATGAGCCACTCCATGAAGCTCTGGGAGAGAGTAAATGAATGTCGCCTCCGGGGTAGAACTAGTGTCCGTGGAAATCAGTTTGGGTTTATGCAAGGTAGGTCCACAATGGAGCCAATCTTCATCCTCAGGCAGATGGTAGAAAAATATAGGGCAGCTAAGAAGGACCTCCATGCCATCTTTATTGATCTGGAGAAGGCCTTTGATAGTGTTCAACGACAGGTAGTTTGGGAAGTATTAAGGAAAAGGGGGGTAGATGAAGGGCTTATTAGAATAATCCAGGATATGTAGGGGCAAGTTGACGATACTAAGAGTTTTCTAATTAATTTTTTATTTTTCTTGCAAGATAAAATGTTTTACTGTGCTGAGATACTTAGAATGTACCTTTATTTATAATTTAGTGGTTTAAAGTGAAACTTTTTTGATATCTTCAAGGTGATTTTCTAATTTTTATTGAACGATGTAAAATTCGTCATCTTGCCCCAGACCCGGGGCAAGATGACGGTCATTGAAAAGTAAAAGAAATTAGTAAATTCTCCGAATTCTATTATTGTACCCTTATTTCTCTTATAGTAAAATAGGATTAGGCATTATTTATTACAGTATTAAAGGTAAATGAAATAACATTTTTAATTTTTTTTGTGAATAACGAAAACGCATTAACACTAAAAGTTAAAATCGAAGTAAATAGGAAATCGAATTTATTGTCAACTTAAAAGTTAATGTTTCTAGTTAAAAATAATCACAGCTAAGCTGTCCACCACAAAGATGCCAGTTAGCATTGAGGGTAGGGTCAAGATGGTGAATTCGTCAACTTGCCCCAGTCATCTTGCCCCAGCAACAATTTTAAAATTTAAGCATTATAGCAATAAGATTAAAAAATTATTTTAATAATGAATACTGAATAGGAACAGCCAGTTGTCTAAGGTAGATGAAAATGCTATTAGATATTTCTATAGCTTACTTCTATATTAATTATATCTTATTTCCAAAATTTGGTTTCATATAGCACACAGTAGGAAAACAATGAAACTCATGTAAATAATATAGTAATGGGAACAGTGTCTTGACAAAATGATTTTGTAGTGTCTAGTCATGAGGAGTACTAGTAGTATTCATATGATGCTGCTAACTATCAGGAAAATCACTAATTAAGGCATTAGTCATCTTGCCCCGCTCGTCATCTTGCCGCGGTCTCCCCTACGATGGTTCCATAGCCAGGGTAAGGACACCTTGGGGAAACACTGGGGTCTTTCCAGTGAAAGCGGGGATGCACCAAGGTTCAGCACTTAGCCTATATCTTTTCATCCTGGTTTTGGACGATCTGCTGACAGGTGTAGGAGAATGGGCCTCTCAGTGCCTGGCTTTTGCCAATGATTTAGGGAAAATTAGTGACTGCAGAGAGCAGATAGAGAAGGGACTAAACGATATAAGAGGAGCAATGGAAAAGGGAGGATTAAAGATTAACATGAAGAAGACAGAGTATTTAGCTTTCAATTGGGATGGCCAGGAAAACAACGGGGACATACACTCGAGGGGAGAACTGGTGAAAAAGGTGCAGGAGGCAAAGTACTTAGGATCAACGTTTCACAGCAGTGGGGAGATTGACTCGGATGTGACCCATAGAATCAATGGGGGGGTTGGCTGAAATGGAAACAGGCAAGTGGAGTCCTGTGTGATAAGAGGGTCCCAGTCAAGCTGAAGAGGAAGTTTTACAGAACAGTGGTTAGTCCTGCTATGCTGTATGGATCAGAGTGTTGGGCGGTGAAGAAAAGCCATGTAAATAGAATTCAAGTAGCTGAGATGCGAATGCTGCGGTACACGTGTGGCGTGTCAAGGGCAGGTAGGATTAGGAATGCATATATTAGAGGTAGCTTGGGGGTGGTGGACATCGCCGAAAAGATGACGGAGAATAGGCTTAGGTGGTATGGACACGTTATGAGAAGAGGGGAGGAGGAGCTCGTTAGGTGCATTCCAGGAATGCAGGTGGTCGGCAGCATCCGGGGTAGGGGGAGACCTAAGCTGACGTGGGAACAAGTTGTCAGGGGGACATGGCGGTGTGTGGGGTGGACAGGGACTTGTGGGAGACAGACGGGAGTGAAGGGCTAGAACCCGCAGACCCGACCCTGCCACAGGCGGGATAAGGGTATGATGATGATGTATTAGGGCCGCTCAACTACAAAGTCTTTAGAGCCCCTTCCACTGCGTAGTCCTAATGCAGAGACTGCACAGACACGCTAATGCAACGATTTTATTAGCGGTACCCAGTTTTTCCAAGCGACCGACCACCCATGTCAGTACTAGCTAGGATTGCGTTGCTGGTGTGTCCAACGCAGTTTGCCGCTCCCATTAGATTGGCAGCCGGCTACATAAAGTATCGTCGAAAACATGAACCTTCTTGGGATGAAAATAGGCATGCGACTATGGCATAGGCGGAAAAAGGTTAGTGATGACTCTTGAATTGAGAAATAGGTTCTAATGTGTTATTGCAAATGACTTGGCTTTAATGCGGACCGGATGCGGTGCAAAATAATCTTTAAAAACGTGGTAATGATGGACCACATCTGGTTAGGCGGAAAGAAGAATTTCATGAAACGTAAAATTACAAGTCACAGGATAAGAAAAAAAGACAAATTATCCCCAAACGAGTTAACAGGATGGGATAGTTTAAACCTTGCCGCCCTAAACTGATAACGGATTGAAACTGAAGACAAATTGGTCCCAAACGAGTTCAGCGGGACCATCAAATTAGATAAAAGAAACTTCCAACCAGGGACGTAAAAAGAGAAATCTCTCGGCCGGCAATGTCATTGAAAAGTTTGGCAAGAGAACGTCGCCTTTTGGCAGGGGAACGTACTTTCGAGCAAAAGGGTAAACGGTGTGAATGATTTCTGTAGTAAAAAAGAAAGTAGCTCCTAGCCTTTTTACCGCCTATGGCAGGGTCAAATAGGACCCGCCGCGGTGGCGTAGTGGTTAGCACACTCCGCAACTGCGCCAGTAGTTCTAGGTTCGATACTGGACCGAGGTGGGTCGGCTTCTTTCGGGCGAGAGAGAAGCCGCACGTGTGCCTTCTTTCGGATGAGAACGTGTAGATGAGGCAAAATTTCCAGGTGTAGGAGCTCGCCCCCTGACGTCGGTAGCATTCCCCAACGAACACTAGACCGACGATAAATAAGCGTAGGGGTGCAGCTTTGGCTGGCAACCGGCTGCAGTAAAAACTATGACCAATATATCGCCCTGTGTCCATTCAGAGGGACAAGATGGGTACCCGACCCTGCCATAGGCGGGAAAAGGGTTAGGAGTTGCTTTGCTCTGGCAGGGTCGAATACCCCTCTTGTTCCTCTGAATGAATAAAAGGTGACTTATGGGACGGTGTTTTTTCAATGGTCGACTGCCAACCGAAGCTGTAACCCTATGTATTGTCGGTCTATTATTCATTGGGGCACCTCATCGACGCCAGTGAGCGAGCTCCTACGCCTGGGAATTTGCAACTTCTACCCGTTGCATATTAGAGAGGGTTCTTTTTCTTGCAAATGCCGTCGTGCACCAAACAGGACCTCGTTTTTACTTCTCATCCGAAGGAAGGCGCACTCGGGGCCTCTCTCTGGCCCGAAGAAAACCAACCCATTTCGGTCCAGTTTCGAACCTAGAACTCCTCACATAGCAACCGAGCGCGCTACCTACTGCGCCACTCGATAGACCGATGATATGGCCAGTTGGATAAAAATGGGTAGCCGACCCTCTAATAGGCAGGAAAACGGTTAGTTGTTGCTGTTGTGTGCCAGTTGCTGTAGTGTCTGTCTTGGAGGCTGAGGACGGTGCCGGTGGCGAAGTGGTTAGCGTTCTTGACGCCACGAGTTCGTGAGTGCACCGAAGAGAACTTCCTTGCGAATGTACTCATCGAATGCGAATCACGAATACAGTTTCCAGACAATCCTGAACGGGCCTGATCTGGAGTCCATTTAGGCTGCTTAAACTGTAGGTGACGAAGGTGGTTGCCCGCTTAAATTTGAGAGAGAAGTCACAAGTATCTCTTCTGTCATTGTCGGGAGTAAAGCTGTGTTTCCGTGTGGCATGCATCAGAACCGTTTCTCTCATTATTATCATCACTCTATTCAAGCCTGTGGTAGGATTGAATGTCCACTTTTGTGCCATGCAGCTACTGGGACACATGTAGCAACCTATAAACATATATGGGAGCGGCTTATTGTGTTGGACAAACCAGTTCTCGTCTGATCACTGAAGTTATGCAACACAAGTCCAGCTAGGACTAACATGGGTGGCCGCTAAGGAAACCTGGGTACTGCTAATACCCAATAATCGTCGCATTGGTGTAGTGTCTGCGCAGTCTCTGCACTAGAACTATGCAGTGGACGGGGAACTATTGACTTTGTAGTTGAAGGGCCTTAAAACACCAACAAAACAAAACAAAATATAAACATAAGCTTACTGTCGGTCACATTTTATGCCTTCTGACACTTTTCTTCCACAGCATGTCCGAGGAGAGGGGGTGCAGTCGGTACATCGTTCCGGGGCCCATAGGGCTCAAAGGGGACCCATGCGTAGTATTACAACTTTTGCTATCTTTTGCCTTTTTGGTTGGTTTGTTGGTATTGTAGGACCCTTCAACTGCAAGGTCATTAGAGCCCCGTCCAGTGTGTAGTTCCAGTGCAGAGACTGCACAGACACTACATTAATGCGACGATTTTCGGGTATTAGCAGTACCCAGATTTTCCAAGCGGCCACCCATGTCAGTACTAACTCAGGTTGTGTTGCTAAACTTCAGTGATCACACCAGAACTGGTGTGTCCAACCTGTTTTTAATATATTTACAGGTAGCTTACATGTCCATGTTTAGGTGAGGGGGGGGCCATGTCAGTGTTGTTCCAACACCTAATAATCGTCTTGGCGGCCTCCTTCCACAGACGCCAGGGAGAGGACTCCAACACCTGGGAAATTTACCGAATTACACTCATGTTGTAGGATACTTCATGTTGTAAGGTTTCTTTTACGTGCAGTTGGTGGCTTTAGTTCCAATCTAACGGAAGACGAAGCTCTGAGCGGCCTGTCACCGAAAGACGCCAAACCACGTAGCTCCACTAGCGCCAAGGAGAGGTTCTTGATTAGCAAAATTTCAAGGAATAGGAGTCCGCCTCGTAATTTCGGTGGATGATAAGTGCGACGGGGTATCAAATGGAGTCACCCATTTCGGTGACGCCATGGTGTCATCCCCCCTCCTTCCGAAAAAGCCGCTCTGCCTTTGATGTCACCCCTTTTGTCATGGTGCGAGTGGTGTCACCCAGTGCGGCCCTAGTGACGCCACTGCTCTCTCGCCCGAATGAGAGGGCGAGCGGCGAATTGCGTTGGACACACCAGTTCTCGTCTGATCACTGAAGTTAAGCAGTGCCACCCCAGCTAGTACTGACATGGGTGGCCGCTTGGGAAAACTGGGTACTGCTAATACCCAAAAATCGTCCCATTAGTGTAGTGTCTGTGCAGTCTCTGCATAAGAACTATGCTGTGGACGGGGCTCTAATGACCTTTGTAGTTGAAGGGCCCTAAAACACAAACAAAGAAAGAAACCAATCCACCTCGGTTAAGTCAGAATCGAACCTAGAACTACTGACGAAGTTACTAAGCGTGCTACCCACTACGGCACCGAGGTGGGTTGATGATGTATTCAGAATCAACTAATAATTATTGAAAAATATGGAGGGCCGTAAAATGATTAGGGTAAAATTATATGAAGGCCCGATTCAAGGCCTGCTCCTGGTTACCGTTCAGAGACTGAGTCACATCTCATTTCTTAGCATTATTGGCGTTCATCCATTAATGGAAACATCTCAGTTGATTAAGATTATAAAAATGGAGTGGTGTATGCATTTTCTGAAGGGAAAGTGGATACAATTTCAAGTATCCAGTGTAACTTTTCGGTTTCTTTCAACTGTCATTTGATGGTGTTGGAAATTCAAGGGGGTAAACAAGTAACATTTTATGTGTCGAACGTTTAGAAAGAGAAGTTAGTGTCTGTATTTATGTTTGAAGCTCAATTGCATACATGACCATAGAGTGCCTACTGCCTACAGCAGCATGAAACCACATTCCAAGGCTGGCAGCCATTTTTTGTTGTGTTTTGGCAGGACACAAGTCATGTAGTATAGGTTTCAGTTGAAGAAAACGCTCTCCTCCCCTATCTCCATGTATTCTGGATTTCCTTTCAGCAAACTTTACAATGTTTTATGACAGGAAAAAGTCAAATAAAAACTTTTTAGAAAACAAAATCTATCTCTATGTTTGAAATTTTGTTTGTGTGTGTCTTTTTTTCTGTTTGAAAAGAAAGAGTGTTGTCTTTATTTGCATCTGGCTGAATATGGAGTATCTTTTCTATTTGATTTTTTTACTATTTCAGTGTCTCTTGAGAATTGCGTTGCGGAGAGGGTGGTGAGTACTTTACAGCACCATGTGTGGTCTTTTAATTTCATGCTGTTGTTGTTTGTCTCCCATTTTCCATGTTTGTGGCCTCTGATGTTTTTTTAATCATGGCAGTTACTTTATTGCTACTTCCCTTTATAAATTTGTTTTTTTTATACACCAAACATCTTCCATCAGTATCTTTGTCCGGTGTTTGTTCCCAGCCTCTGGTCCTAGACTGTAGTCTGATGATACAAATTTCTCTTGTTATGTTCACTTGCCGAAATTAGATGCGTATTATTAGTATGACAAGAAAAAAACCAACCCGGAATTTAGCAGCTGTTTTCGGCAAGAAATTTACACTGGACAGTTATGCTGCCGCCGACAGAACATGGACCACCTTCAATGAATATGCCTTTTGAACTCTAGCATGAATTATGACTATTGTTTGAGTGGCTATTGGACCCGCCTCGGTGACGGAGTGGGTAGCATGCTCTGTAACTGCGTCAGTAGTTCAACGTTCGATACTGGACTGAGGTTGGCTGGTTTCTTTCGAACGAGAGGCCTCGATTGCGCCTTCTTTCGGACGAGAAGTAAAACCGGGGTCCCGTGTGGTGTACGATTGCACGTAAAAGAACCCTCTCTACTATGCAACGAGTAGAAGAGACAAAAATTTCCAGGTATAGGAGCTCGTCCCCTGGCTTCGGAGGAGTGTCCCACCGGCCGGTAAACAGACGATAAATAAGCATGGGGTTGGAGCTTTGGTCGGCTACCGGCTGTTGAAAAACCATGTCCAATATATCGTCGTTGTGTCCATTCAGAGGGACAAGATGGGTACCCGACCCTGCAATAGGCGGGAAAAGGTTTAGCAGTTGCTTTTGTTTTGAGGGGCCATCGCGTTACTGCTGTCTGTCTCTTGACTTCCCGAGTCCATGACTGCCAGATCAATTCGTATTTCCAGGGATAAAGGGAACGGTTGTATGCCGTTGGACACCATTTCTCGTCTGATCACTGATGATGTTAACAACGCAACCCCAGCTAGTACTAGCATGGGTGACCGCTTGGGAACACTGGGTATAAATTCTTGGCAGTCCGGTCTAATTAAAATAGTGATAATTGTCTACGGGCACTGGAGGGACACAGTCCAGCTAGAAAATTTGCTTAAACTGGTTTTGTGTAGCTGGGAGAGGGTAATGGGGTACTAATGGGACAAACAAGCGAAATTGGTTAGGGCTTAGGGCGGTTTGTTTTAACGCAGTCAAGTTGCGTTGGACACACCAGTTCTCGTGAGATCAATGAAGTTAAGCAGCGCAAGCTCACATTAGTAGCAACATGGGTGGTTGGTAAAGAACGTTGGGTGCTGCAAATTTCCCCTCCCCTATGTTCCCTCAACCTACCTCCTCATTTCCCGTGAGCAGCTTCCTAAGGGCTCGTCCTGCTATGGCTGCTTGGCTTTCTCCCCAACCCATAAAATTAATCCAGTATTGTTTTTGACCTACCTGGTCAGAAAATATGAATAAGAGTGGATTTTGGTATAAAAGGGGTGTTTTTAAAAGTATGGGCGGGGCAGGCAGTGAGCATTTGAAGAACTCTGGCCTAATGTTTCTTTTTTTTTTGTTATCCGACCTGCCCTTCCTCCGCATTTGGGGAAGGGGGCAAATGCAAAAGACGGGAAATCAGTCAGTCTTCGATAATACAATAGGTATAAATGTCACGTCCAGCAATAAAGTCTTTAACTCGTGAGGATATTTAGACCCGCATCGGTGGGACAGAAGGCACCGTGGGCGATTAGTGCGTCATTGATTTAAAGTTCGGAACCTCCTTCCGGACGTGGGGAGAGGTCCCGAATGTACCTTCTGTCGGATGGGAAGTAAAGTCGTGGCTCCGTGTGGTGTAGGCCCTACTATGCAACGGATAGCGAAAGCAACTCCTAACCCTCTTCCAGCCTATAGCAGGGTCGGATACCCATCTTGTCCCTTCTGAATGGACAGAAAAGTGATATATTGGACAGTGCTTATTCACAGCCGGTTGAAGACCAAAACGATATCATTCCTGTTTCATCATCTCTCTTTCACCAAAGGTGACATTTATACGTATTATAAATGCTGAACTTGACGGAATTTTTCTTTGTTTACGTCTGCTCCTTTGCAAAATGACCTAAAGCCATAGTATATACCCTGGGGCGGCATTCAGAGGATGGTTTGGAGGTGTGGCAGAAGATGTAGCCATGACGCTGGCTCTTCTTCCCATCTCTCTGAACGTGCACTTGGAGATTTCCTTCTCTTCAAAAAGAAGCGATCAAACAAGGGCGGATCCAGGGGGAGAGCAATTAGACCTCAATGGTGTGCATGTTTCAACTGACGCATGACTCAAATTTGCAACTGATGAGGCATTTTTGCTTTGCTATCCCCATTACTATACTGCCAATCCAACAGTGGCAGTCCAATCTGCAGTTGGCTAAACCCCTGAACATACAGTAGTATTGCATTGGACACACCAGTTCTCGTCTGATCACTGAAGTTAAGCAGCCTAACCCCAGCTAGTACTGACATGGGTGGCCACTTGGGAAAACTGGGTACTGCTAATACCCAAAAATCGTCGCATTAGTGTAGTGTCTGTGCAATTTCTGCATAAAGGGAACGTCTGTGGACGGGGCTCTAATGACCTTTGTAGTTGAAGAGCCCTAAAACGCCACCAAACAACAACAACAAAAGGATATTGTCTAAGGGGCAGTAGAGGATCTGTTATAATTGCTAGCTAGATTTATACTAACGGATTCTGAATTTGGGGCGCACTTTTTTGAAGTGCTCCTTCCCTGATCCGTCCTTGAATCGGCACTGGATCAGAGTCGGCTGAGATCGAGTCAGCCACAGCAGTTCAACACGTTACCTTTGTGCTACAGAGGGTCTATCTACAGATGCAATCTGTAGCAGAATAATAACAGCCTGTAGTAACACTATGCTCTACACATTTCACTGTAGATATGGCCTTTAAATAGCATGTGCAATGCTCTAGATTGTCAAATTTCAATTTTGAGTTTGGGTCTTCATAGAAAGTAAATGTTTCCTTTTCCCTTCACTTCTCCAACTAGTGGTTTTCTTTTATTTTCCTTTTCACACACACACCGTAAACATTTTTGCAGTGATGATGAGGCCATTTGAAATCCATCGTAGTACCCCCCGATCACCCTTCTCATCCCTCCTTCCTAGAGTTACTGAAGGCTGTAGGAGGAATTCAGTTATACGAAATCCAACGTTTATTCAAGTAAAGACGTTAAGTAAACAAAGTTTATCACTTTGGCAAAGCTACAGATAAACATTTTACAGCTCTTAAAATGTAATTGTGATGATCTTCAAGCATTTATATACACACCACCGCCATTTATATATCCTGCATTGGAGAGAGAGAGGAGGAGGAGGAGTTGGGAGGAAGAAACAGAGACACAATCCTTGGACTAAAAGGTTTCTTACTAGACCTCACTTTTCTACAAAGCAGAAATATGATCTTGGTAGTTAACACCCCTTAGTTTACCGGTTACTGAATGACTCAGTAGGGCTCATAGGGAGCGCAACTATCTCCTAAATTTCGAGTAGTTTACCATCTTGAAACATCTCAATAAATGTTAAAAAAAATCAAGCTTATTATATATCGAAATAATAAGACAGTGGCGGATCCAGAGGTGGATCAGGGGGAAGCACTTTAAGAAAGTGTGCCCCAAATATTTTTAAATATTCAGAATCCCATATGAATATGACGGATTGTGACGGATTTGTGACGGATACCTTGCTAGCGAGATTTTTTTCATGCCAGACCCATATGCCTAGCTCTCCACAAGCACCCTAGCAACACCTTTGCTTTTCGTACCCATTCCAGCCGCTCCACCCTAGAACCTCTTCCAATGTGGGGGTTCACCAACCCCTCCTGCAATGATCCAGTGCTGGACAGGCCAGTATCACATGCCTCACATCCTCCACTTAATCCCCACACAATCCACAGCCCTCTTCTCAACCTGTTATCTTTGCCGTCCTCTGTTTCGTCTCCAGTGACCCAGCTCTTCGACCTTCTGTGGAGAAGTTGTGATCGAACTCACTAACCGCTATCAACAGGTAATTGAGACCTTGAGGTAATTGATTTCCTTCCCAAATATAAAATTCTAGATAGTTCCATAATATAAATCTAGTTAGCAGTTACAATAGGTTCCATACTGCTCCTTAGACAATGTTCTATTTTCAGTGGTTTAACCACCTACGGATTGCAAAAAAAAAACTCCTAACCCTTTTCCCGCCTATGGCAGGGTCGGGTACCCATTTGTCCCTCTGAATAGACACAGGGTGATATATTGGTCATAGTCTTTTTCCTGCAGCCGGTTGCCGGCCAAAGCTGCACCTCTACGCTTATTTATCGTCGGTCTAGTGTTCGTTGGGGTGGGGGGTGACCCGCCGCGGTGGCGTAGTGGTTAGCACACTCGGCAACTACGCCATTAGTTCTAGGTTCGATACTGGACCGTGGTGGGTCGGCCTCTTTCGGGTGAGAGAGAAGCCGCGAGTGTGCCTTCCTTCGGATGAGAAGTAAAACCGAGGTCCCGTGTGGGTGTACGATGGCACTTGCACGTAAAAGAACCCTCTCTACTACGCAACAGGTAGATGAGACAAAATTTCCAGGTGTAGGAGCTCGCCCCCCTAGCGTCGGTAGCATTCCCCAACGAACACTAGACCGACGATAAATAAGCGTAGGGGTGCGGCTTTGGCCGGCAACCGACTGCAGAAAAAAACTATGACCAATATATCACCCGGTGTCCATTCAGAGGGGCAAATGGGTACCCGACCCTGCCTTAGGCGGGAAAAGGGTTAGGAGTTGGTTTGCTTTGCTAGTGTTCGTTGGGGAATGCTACCGACGCCAGGGGGCGAGCTCCTACACCTGGAAATTTTGCCTCATCTACCCGCTGCGTAGTAGAGAGTTAACCACCTACGGATTGGACTGCAGGTAATCCTACAGTTTAGTGGTCTAAATGAATTGTTCGCTAGGTGGCGCACTGTTATGTTAAGCGAATTATCGTCTGCACACTTATTACCCATGCTTAATACGCATACTTTACAGGTGATAATTGCCGGAAAGTGAAAAAGGTAGATTTGTACAAACGGGAGATCACTGTGAAAACAATTGCATGTACCACAGGCCCAGCATCGTGGATTTGTATGACCCTTACTGCCATCTTTTGGTCCCCATCGTTTCTGTGAACGACCTCGACGCTATACTGACAGCATAGAAATGAGGATAGCAATGCAAAAATGCCTCATCAGTTGCGCCCCATTGAGGCACTGAGGAGGGAGCAATTGCTGCATTTCTCCCCCTTTGGATCCGCCCCTGTAATAAGATAGATATATAGGAAGTTAAAATTGTTTCAAAGCCTTACAAGTGCATTCGCTTGTAATACATGAAAGCCATTTTGAAACTCGTTTGCCGCCATTTTTTTCATGTGACCCGATACACCTCAAATAGAGATATTTATCGCTTTTTATAAAACTCTTCAGAAAGTTTTTAAGATAAAATTCAGCACAGTCTTAACTGTGAAAATAAACAAGGATCTAGAGAGTTTATTTAAGAAGATTTGACAACGTTTTTTTTTCTTTTGCTGAACCAATTCAGTGATAATACCAGCAATATGGTAACTGTCAGCCATTTTAATATCTACTGAATTGAAATGTTATTTTATACAATCAAAATGTACTTAAAAGATTAAATGAAATTAGTGCTTTTAAAACTACAGTTTTGAAACTAGAGGATGAGCTCTTTTTTTCAGAAAAAAATATGATCTCTTTACAAGAAACAGAAGCTGCCTATGGTTAGATGATAAAGATAATATATGTTTACTCTTCAGGCGGCTTGTCTTGTCATTTGGTGAGATTCAAGAATTGCGCTAAGCAGACATTTTGGTCGAGTCCTCGCCATCTCTGAATTTGTTCGCATTTTAATATTTTTTGATGCTGTTTGAATGACCTATCGCCTGCTGAAAATGATTTGCGGTAGAGCGAATAGAGCTTGTACACCTTGAACCCACACCATGTGGCTCCATGTGGTGTGCACGATGCCACCACTACAGATAAGTCATTTATATATAGAGTAATGTGTTCTTCCTGACTGACATTTTTTCAGGTGGAGGAGCTCGCCTCTGCGGCGTCGGGGACCTAAATTACCCCTACCAAGGAAATAGGGCATCATCATCATACCCAGACCCTGGGGAGCGGCTTATTGCGTTGGACACTCCAGTTCTCGTCTGATCACTGAATTTAAGCAACGCAACCCCAGTTAGTAATGTTGCCCGCCGCGGTGGCGTAGTGGTTAGCACGGTCGATACTGGACCGTGGTGGGTCGGCTTATTTCGGGCGAGAGAGAAGCCGCCAGTGTTCCTTCTTTCGGATGAGAAGTAAAACCGAGGTCCCGTGTGGGTGTACGATGGCACTTGCACGGAAAAGAACCCTCACTTCTACGCAACGGGTAGATGAGGCAAAATTTCCAGGTGTAGGAGCTCGCCCCCTGGCGTCGTAGCATTCCCCAACGAACACTAGACCGACGATAAATAAGCGTAGGGGTGCAGCTATGGCCGGCAACCGGCTGCAGAAAAAACTATGACCAATATATCACCCTGTGTCCATTCAGAGGGACAGATGGGTACCCGATCCTGCCATAGGCGGGAAAAGGGCTAGGAGTTGCTTTTTTAACCCCAGTTAGTACTGACATGGGTGACCGCTTGCGAAGACGGGGTGCCGCTCATACCTAACAATCGTCGCATTAGTATAGTGTCTTGCAGTATCTGTCTCAGAACTATGCAGTGGACGGCGCTCTAATGACCTTGTAGTTGAAGGGCCCTAAAATACCAACGAACGAACAAAGGCACTCTTTTACTTTACAAAGGACTGGTGTCTTTTGAGCCCCAAATGAAATAACATAAGATATGACATTCTTCCCGATTTCTTTTCTTGTTTTCGTTGGTGTTTTAGGGCCTTTGAAATGCAAGGTCAGGAGAGCACCGACCACTACGTAGATCTAACGCAGAGACTGCACAGACACTGCACTAATACGACGATTTTTGGGTATTAGCGGTACCAAGTGTTTCCCAGCGGCCACCCACGTTAGTACTAGCTGAAGTTGCATTGCTTAACTTCAGTGATCAGACGAGAACTGGTGTGTCCAATGCAATAAGCCGCTCCCATTCTTCCAGAACACCCTTTTTCCTCCCCTGAAAAAGTAATGTCTATGCTATGAGCACTACACTCATCATCATCATAATACCCTTCTCCCGCCTGTGGCAGGGTCGGGTCTGCGGGTTCTAGCCCTCCACTGAACATTCTGTGATTGGGGCACCCCAGCTAGGCATCTGGAACCTGCAGGAAATATTGGCTGGGTGGGCTGTGGGGGGGGTTGTCGGCCTAACCCACGGTGAGGAGCACTGCACTGCATTTAGAAATACAATATCAATAATAATAAAGTTATTATTAATGTTTCTTTAAGTTCGTATTAGTCATATGATGAAATTGTACAATTTTTAATATACTAAAGCTTCCGAAACTGCCTTTTAGTAGTGTTTAGCTCCGAAATATTGGTGGTGATGCAAAATGTAATGGAAAAAAATCTGAGATTGGTTGAACTGAAACTATTTATTTATATACGATGCGGTCGTAAAGTTCCAGAACCGTCAATTATTTCGGAATCTATTCGATTAAACGCAAACTTGCAAAGTAAGTTCTAACCATTTTGTCGCCTATAGGAGGGTCGGTACCCATCTTGCCACTCTGAAGGGCACAATGGAAGGTGTTTTTCCGCAGCCGGCTGCCGACCAAAGCTACAACCCCTATGCTTATTTATCGTCGGTCTACTGTTCGGTGGGGCGACGCCAGAGAGCGAGTTCCCACACTTGGGAATTTTGCCTCATCTATCTGTTGCATAATAGCGAGGTTTCTTTTACGTGCAAATGCCATCGTATAACAAACGGGACCTCGGTTTTACCTCTCCTCCGAAGGAAGAGGCAGAGGGGTCGCTAGGGTTGATGTCACTTGTTTGTTTGTTGGTGTTTTAGGGCTGGTGTACTTGAAAATTCCAAGCGGCAACCCAAAAATTTCTCGCAACATTAGAATTGTTTGTGAAAAATTGTTCGAATGATTTGTGCAAAATCACAATAACCTCAGTTATAAGTCTACGCTTGGCCCCAGGACGATGGGCACTGAGAATCTTGTTCTAATATAATTCATTGACGGCAGTTAAACAAAAGTAAGTCACATACATTAATATTTTGTTATCCTATCAGTGGCGTCACTAGGGGGTGCGGAGGGTGCAGGCCGCACCGGGTGACACCACTCGCACCATGAGAAATGGGGCGACACCAAAGCAGAAGAAGCGGATATTTTCGGGAGAGGGGGGGGTGACACCATGGTGTATCCGCACCGGGTGACGCCAACCCTAGCTACGCCGCTGTATCCTATAATACAAATTAACAAAAATTAGCTCAAATGTTGCCGAAAATATTTATGAAAGAGTTTAGTTCCTGCAAGATGGAGCTTCACCTCACGTTGCTGTAAAAGCAACCCCTTACCCTTGCCCGGCCTATGGCAGGGTCGGATACCAATCTTGTCCCTCTGAATGGACTCAAGGGTGATACATTAAACGGCGTTTTACCGACCAAAACTGAAATCCCTATTCTTACTTATCGTCGGTCTACTGTTCGTTGGGGCACTCCACCTACATCAGGAGGCGAGCTCCTACACCTGGGAATTTTGCCTCATTTATATATTGCATAGCAGAGAGTGTTCTTTTATGTGCAAATGACATCGAACACTGCACGGAGCCATGACTTTGCCTCCGATATGACGGAGGGCCCGTTCGTTCACAACCTCTCCCTCACCCGAAGGGAGCCAACGCACGTCGATCCTGTGTCAAACCTGGAAATACTGGCGCAGTAATCGAGCACGGCACTTCTTGCGCCCCCGAGGCGGGTCCTCACTCTTCTTGTAGATGTTTGCGTATTCGTAATTCCAACTTTTCCGAATGGACACAACGGTGTGTTTCCGCAGCCCAGTGCCGGCCAAAGCTGCAACCCCTGTGGTTATTCATCATCGGTCTACTGTTCGTTAGGGCACTCCACCAATGCCAGGAGGCGAGCTCCTACACCTGGGATTTCTGCCTCTTGTACCCATTGCATAGTAGAGAGGGCCTTTTAACGTGCGAATGCCATCGTACGCCAAACGGAGGACTCGGTTTTACTTCTCATTCGAAGGAAGGTGCACTCGGAAAACGGTAGACCAGGGCTCGCTCTACGGGGGTGCTACCCGGGCATTAGTTCTGGGCGCAATTTTGGCTGTAAGTTAGAGAAAAACTGCTACTTGAACTTGCATTATATTCTTAAGGGGCGGCAATTTGTCTTTTTGTCGGAGGCGGACCCTTGGTAGACTTGACCCTGCCGCAGGTGGCATAAGGGAATAACGATGAGGATGACCACCTGACCCAAAAGTGGGATGGGAGCGGCGAGTTGCGTTGGACACATCAGTTCTCGTCTGATCACTGAAGTTAAGCAACGCAAGCCCAGTTAGTACTGACATGGGTGGTCGCTCGGGAAAGCTGGGTACTGCTAATACCCAATAATCGTCGCATTGGTGTATTGTCTGAGCAGCATATGCATTAGAACTACGCAGTGGACGGGTCTCTAATGACCTTGTAGTTGACGGGACCTTAAACACCAACAAACAAACAAACCCAAAAGTGGGGACTGCAAAAAAAGGTCAATTTTCCGTAGTATGTTGTAAGCCAGTAAAGTATTAATTTTAAACTCTGCGACTTGTCATTTTTCGAAATAATTGACCGTCTAGGAACTTTATGATCGCACTATATATATATATGAATAAAACGTGTATGAATAAAACTCATAAAAAATTATTGCAATCATAGTGGAGTCACGTTCAACGCATATATTTTTTTTAGCTTGAATTGTATATCCAAAAATGTAGAGTAGTTTATTTTCCAATATGAATGTTAATGTACAAGCTAAGTCTATGCAAATCATCTTTGCATGATCTACATGTGTAATATGGTTGCCTATTTGAAATTATTTTCGTATATATTTGCACCCCCCTAGGTGTTTCTTTTCATATCACTTGATAGACTATCTTTAAATCGACCTTTTCTCTACTCATGTATCGTCTAAATATACATATATTGAATTTAGAAATATATAGCATGCGTAGTAGAAAAAGACATTTTGGTGGAGTGAAATTCTTTATAATATTTGGAGTTAGTGGGAGGTTGGCATCTCCTAGGTCAATTTAGGGTAAATGAAAAAGTAACCCTTGGGTTAAATTAATTCAATATATTTTTTGTATGTGTGTGTGTCAGACTTCTAGTCGCTTAGTTCTGAGAGAGATATTTGACTATATTTTGATGAAGAATTGTTGTGTTTTTTTTTCTTCTTCCTCTTTCTGCTACTACTACTTAGAGAAGTCAACTTGAAACATAGATTTATTTATGTTGAAAATGCCAAAGTGTTGACTGGAATGCAAAGCAATTCATAATCAATAAATATGACACATTCTGATGCAGAAAAACTACGAAAACGATACATAATGGATGTTGGGGGTACGAAAGAATTATTATATATTTGGTAGGATTTTTTTTCTCTTCTGATAAAATATGATCGAAATGGAAGATTTTCTTCTTGAGATGTTTAACAGAAAAGCTGGTTCCACTGGTAGAGAAAGAGAGAGAGGGGGTGAACAGTCTTTGCACTTCAAGCCTTATCCCACTTGTGGCATGGTTGGGTCTGGCAGTTCTAGCCCTCCACTCCTGTCGATCTTCTACCAGGTCTCTGTTCACCCCACACACCACGGGCGGATCCAGAGGCGGATCAAGGGGGAGCACTTCAAAAAATGTGCGCCCCAAAATATTTTTAAATACTGTATTCAGAATCTCGTAGTTCAAATCTAGCTAGCAATTACAATATATCCGCTACCGCCCCTTAGACAATGTCCTATCTCCAGTGGTTTAGCCAACTGCATGGGAATAGCTAATGCAAAAGTGCCTCATCAGTTCCAAAATTGAATCGCGCATCAGTTGAAATATGCACCCCATTCAGCCACACTGAGGGCACAGGGCTGTGGTTAGGCCTGCTATGCTGTATGGATCGGAGTGTTGGGGAGTAAGGAAGAGCCACGTCAATAGAATGAAAGTGGCCGAGCTGCGAATGCTGTGGCACATGAGTGGCGTGTCGAGTTTGTTTGTTTGTTGTTGGTGTTTTAGGGCCCTTCAACTACAAGGTCATTAGAGCCCCATCCACAGCATAGTTCTAATGCAGAGACCGCACAGACACTACACTAATCCGACGAATTTTGGGTATTAGCAGTTTTCCCAAGAGGTCACCATGTCAGTATTAGCTGGGATTGCGCTGCTTAACTTCAGTGATCTAACGAGAACTGGTGTGTCCAACGCAATTCGCCGCTCTCCGGCGTGTCGAGAGCTGATACAATTAGGAATGCGCATATGAGAGGAAGCCTGGGGGTGGTGAACATCGCAGAAAAATTAGGGAGAATAGGCTGAGATGGTATGGACTCGTCATGAGAAGAAGGGAGGAGAAGGGGAGTGCAAGGAGCTGGTAGCACCCGGGGCAGGTTGAGACCGAAGCAGATGTGGGAACAGGTTGTCCGTAAGGACATGGCAGTGTGTGGGGTGGACGGGGATCTGGTGGGGGACAGACTGGAGTGGAGGGCTAGAACCCGCAGACCCGACCCTGCCACAGGTGGGATAAGGGTATGATGATTCAGGCACTGAGGGGGGAGCAACTACTGCATTGCTCCCCGCTGGAATCACCTCCGTTCTGCACGCACTACCATATCCTTACACGCATCCTGCTCCCACACCTGCTTTGGTCTTCCGCTACCCCGAGTGCTTCCAATCACCTCTGGATCGGCTGTATTGGGTTGGATACACCTGCACACCCAACTGGACACACCGCAATGGCATTTTCAAGGAAAAGAACGCTTTTTACTATGCAACGAGAAGTTCGGCAAAATTTTTAGATGCCTCAACGAATAGAAGACTGACGATAAATAACCATAGGGGTTGCCGCTTATTTCGGCAGCCGGCTGGTTTATTTGGTGTTGAAGGGCCCTGCAACTACAATGTTACTTAGTTCTAATGCAGAGACTGTACAGACACTATGCTGTTACGACGAATTGGATGTCAGCTGTACCCAGTGTTCCCGAGATGCTACTTATGCTAGTACATTGCCCGCCGCTTATATGCAGCTGTTTGCGGCGGACACTCCAGTTCTCGTCTGATCACCGAAGTAAAGCAACGTAACCCCAGCTAGTACTAGCATTGGCGACCGCTTGGTTTTGCTTGTTTGTGATTTAGGGCCCTTCAACCACAAGGTCATTAGAGCCCCGTCCACTGTGTAGTTCTTCTGCAGAGACTGCACAGACATTACACTAATGCGACGATTTTTGGATACTAGCGACACCGAGTTTTCCCAAGCGGCCACCCATGTTAGTACTAACTGGGATTGCGTTGCTTAACTTCAGTGATCAGACGAGAACTGGTGTGTCCAAAGCAATTTGCCGCTCCCGACCGCTTGGTAACAGTGGGTACTGCTAATAACCAAAAGTCGTCTTAACAGCGTAGTGTTTGTGCAGTTTCTGCATTAGAACTATGCAGTGGACGGGGTTGTAATGACCTTGTAGTTGAAGGGCCCTAAAACACCTATAAAACAAAAATGCCAGTGGAGAGTAAAATCATTGTACTGTAAAGCAATGCAAGTCCTTCTACCATTTGTAACATCTCATTTGAGTCAAGCTATTTGGCACTGGCTGCAATATATCGTCATCATCTCACCCTTCTCCCGCCTGAGGCAGGGTCGGGTCTGCGAGTTCTAATCCTCCACTCCCGCCTATCCCCCACCAAGTCCCCCTCTACTCCACACGCCTCCATGTCCTTCTACACCACCTGCTCCCACGTCCGTTTTGGTCTTCCTCTACTTCTGGTGTCCCAAATTACCTTCAGTCCCACAATGGACCTAGTAAGCTCCTCCTCTCCCTTCCTCATCACATGCCCATACCACCTCGACCTATTCTCTCTCATCTTTTCTGCAATAGCCCCCACCCCCAAACTACCTCTAATGTAATCGTTTCTAATTCTGTCGGATCTTCACACCCCACACATGTAGCATAGTATTCGCATCTCAGCCACCTGCATTTGCTTTTCATGGTTCTTCCTAACTGCCCAAAACTCTGAGCCATACAGCATAGCGGGCCTAACAACGGTTCTGTATACCATACCCTTCAACTTTAATGGGACCTGGTGGTCACACAGAACCCCACTGGCCTACCTCCACTTCAGCCATCCTGCCTTAATTCTATGGGTCACGTCAGCATCTATTTCCCCATTGCTCTGGAAAACTGATCCTAAATAACGAAATCCTTGCGCAGCTGGAATACCCTCACCCCACAACGATTCTCTCCCCCTTGCCCCTGGTCATTAATATTGAAAGCTAGGTACTCAGTCTTCTTCATGTTTACTTTAACACCCCCCTCTTTCCACTGCTGTCTTAAGGTTTTGTAGGCCTTTTTGAGCATCCTCTTTGGACTCCTCCACCCTTCCTTCATTTTCTGCAAATACCAGGCAATGAGGAGCCCATTCCCCCACTCCTGTCAGCAGTTCATCCATAACTACAGTGAATTGATATCGGCTAAGTGCTGACCCTTGATGCACACCAACCTGCATGTTGAAACCTGCAGTGTTTCCCCATGCTGTCCTAACCCTAGTGATGGAACCCTCATACATATCCTGCACTATCCTAATATGGCCCTCATCAACCCCTTTCTTTCTTAAAACGCTCCACAGTACCTGTCCAGGGACACTATCATAGGCCTTCTCCAGGTCAACAAATACTGCAGGAGGTCCTTCTTTGCTGCTCTATGCTTCTCTATCATCTGTTGTAGGATAAAGATTGGTTCCATGGTGGACCTACCAGGCATAAATCCAAATTGGTTTCCCCAGATACTAGTTTGGTCTCTGAGGCGACCCTCTGTGATGTGCTCCCACAGCTTCATAGAATGGCTCATTAGCTTATGCCTCTATAGTTTCCACAGTCCTGTGCAAGTCTGTGCAGTCCAGTCCTTTGCCCTTGAACAATGGACATATCCAACTCTATCTCTCCATGCAGATGGCATTCTATCACCATTTGCTAACTTATTAAAAAGCTTCCCTAGCCATGTAATTTCTGTGGTCCCCAAGGAGTGCCAAACATCAATGGAGATCTAATCTGGGTCTACTGCTTTATGACCTTTCATTTTTCAGAGGGCTCTAAAAATTTCAGCCTCACTCACTCTATCCACTGCCTGAGCAGTGACTGGGTTGCCTTGAAACCTGATCCACTATTTCCCTCCACTTATGGAAAGCTTCCTTCTTTAATTTGATGGCAGCTTCCACCTCCTCATTCCACCACCATGTTTGTCTACCCTGATAAGTTCCTCCTATTCTACTCCTACCTAACAGTGCCTCTCCACACCTTCTAATCTTCCTAGCAACCCTGTCCCACATGGCTTTTGCTGACCCATCCCAGTCCCAGTCAACCTGGCTGAGAACCTCCTGCTGGAATTTATCTGCCTTGGTGGGCAACTTCCACCACCTAATAACTGATTCTCCCCTCCATTAATAATTCTATCATGAACAGCTTATGGCCACTGTCCTTCCGGAAATTCTCACTGGGTAGTGCCCAGCTGTCACAAATCTCTGCCCTGTGCTGCTTCCTAACCATGAAAAAGTCTGTTTGGGACCTCCCTTGTGGTTACTGGAAGGTGATTAAGGTGATTGCACTGGCTGCAATGAAAACCAAATATCATCATCATACCCTTATCCCGCCTGTGACAGGGTCGGTTCTGTGGGTCCACTGAACATGCTCTGACCGGGGACAGTCCAGCCAGGCGTCTGGAACCCGCAGGAATATTGGCTGGGTTGTCTGTGGCGGTATGCCGACTTACCCCACTTGTTCAACATCGCATTATGCGACCAAAATAGAAACTTTGGCAGGTAAATTAATGCTTTGCTGGTTATAATATTGCATGGTGTCTGACCGGTTGCACAATAACAATAAGCAATCCAATGCACACACATGCGGAATGGAAACCAAATGTCGAACAAGGTTAATAGTCGAAAAAGAGTTCCGGGTAGCACTCTCCACATTGCCTCCAAGTTTTGGAAAACGTTGCCAATAAGCAACCCTTCCATTAAATTTTGATGCATTATATGTAGTTAAATTACTAATTTGGTATAAAAATAAATATGCATGTTTGACGATACACACGTCATCTATTAAAAGACAGGGAGGCACAGAGAAAAAAATATTTTTAGGGAGGCGTAGTAGCATAAAGGTTGGAAACCACAGGCTTAAATAACACCGCAAGTGAAGCACTTGCGCACATTACTCACAACAGGATTTACCCACGAGCCGCCGTCTTTGCATACTTAACAATGCATGCACATTCCTGATTCATATTTGCTAAAAATCTTGATTAATATACGTGTGTGATGAAATTAACATTGAATTGGTTCTGGCTACTTTGATTCAAATAACCGGTATAATGGACTGGAGTTTCGTTGCTTAACTTCAGTGATGAGACAACAACTGGTCACTGGTGTGTCCAACGCATTACAGCCGCTCGGACTGACAGAGATACAGTAATTATGCTAATCACTGGGGGACTTTGAGACAGACTGTTTCTGTCATCGTGATGATTTCAGACCCTGTCACAGACGGAAGAAAAGATTAAAACCTTAATCAGGCCCATTTGAAAATCAGGGTTTGTTTCTGATTTCTCCTGGCCCTGCCCTGCTCAACCTGTATCTCTCTTTTCTATTATTCGAGTGCGGTGTTGCCATTACAGGTCATAATCTCTATTTCAGTAAGGGTACGAAATTGAAACATATGATAAAAAGAAGGATGATGATGGACCCCTTTAGGTCCTTTTCATAATGATTCTCTCATGATCGCAAATTAAATCTATCTACTAAAAAAAGTGACTTGGATTTTAATCAGTTGGGGGAAGAGGGGGTTGTCTTAGACTTCGGTAAAAGTGTGCTGTGATTCAATTTGTGTAAAATTTCTTTACTGGAGTGGAACCGAAGTAGGAAAAAACGTTGATGCGATTAAGTTTTAGATTTTTGCATAGAATTCATTTCTCTCATAAGACCTGAAAACGATATATGGAAATGAGAGTATATGGGAAAAGGTTTTGAGGGAAGAGAGAGGTGCAAGGGGCCAGGGGGTAAAAAATGAGAGAGGAAGTTTAAAAAAAAATTCTGTAAAAAAATCAATACTTAATTTCTGCCCTGTTACATATAACGACAACTACCTTCATAATCCATTCAACTTCATGTTTTAATGGTCTCCCAAAAAACATATACTAAATCTGATTGCTCCCATGCGTACTATAACTAGATTTTTATTATAAGGGGGGTCATACTGGTGTATTCTCCCAAAATATATAAAAATGCTTCACGGTAGGTAATGTTATAAGACTGTTAAGAATATATTTCTAGATCTAAAGGAACAGAAAAAAATAATTTCATGTCTGAAAATTAACATGCAAACTGCATCACAGCCCTATCACGGAGTCGAACTCGTTACATTTTATTTAAAAACATTAATGCATCTAAATTTCAGCTGAAATAGATCTCAATTCTTGATGACGGATTACGAAATAATAAAAAATGGGTGCCCCGCAGTAGTCCTGTGGCACAAATGAAATGGTCTCTGTCATAGTTCGTCTTAAACTGTGTGGGCCCTGACACTCCACTATCGCCTATCTCCCACCAAGTCCCAATTCCAGTGGCGTCACTAGGGGTTGCGGGCCGCACCGGGTGACACCACTCGCAACATGAGAAATGGGGTGACACCAAAGCAGAAGAAGTGGCTTTTTTTGGGAGAGGAGGTGACACGATGGTGTCGTCGCACTGGGTGACGCCAACCCTAGTGACGCCACTGCCCTATTCAACCCATCTTTCTACGTTGAGGTTTTAGGGTCCTTTAACTACAACGTTCATTAGAGCCCTGTCTGCTGCATAGTTCTAATGCAGAATCTGCACAGACACTATGCTGTTAGTGCTAGCATGGGTGACCGTTTGGGAACACTGAGTACTGCTAATACCCAAAAAGCGTCGTAACAGCGTAGTATCTGTGCAGACTCTGCATTAGAACTATGCAGTGGACGGGGCTCTAATGTATTAGCAGTACTCAGTGTTCCCAAACGGTCACCCATGCTAGTACTATCTGGGGTTCCGTTGCCCTGTAAAGAATTAACCATTAGTGCCTTTGTTTTTCCCGTTAGCGTCCCCACATTTCACGTCCGAAATCTAAATTTTACTCCCTTGATCGCTGAGAAAGCTCTGACTGGAAGGGGGAACTCTAGCCAGGCGCATAGAACCCACAGGAATATTGCTTGTGTGGGCGATGCCAGCGTACTCCACAAAAGACGCCCTGTACATTATCTACCATGTGACCCAATTGCGCCACCCCATGGCATTGTGGTTGCTGTTGATGACGGCTCAGGGCCTGCTCGCTTATCCATGACGCTCCGCAAGTACTGGGGATATGGCCCCAGTATCTTAATGTCGCCTCCATTTGACATTTTATTTTCAATTTCAAATCGAGGTGCCCACCCCTAGCGTTTGGTCCGTGGCAACTATTACATCGCACTTGTCGCCGTCCATGAAACGACTGGTTGCTTACACAGCCAACCTCAGGCTATGTCCTAGGTGGCAGCGTCTAGCGTGAGCGGGCATGCGTCTAGAGTGTAATGCCTAGTTCCGTATCACCACGCTTTAACGCTAATCACGTCGCCACTGATGACATCTTGATGACGTTTTGTGCTAGTGCATTATGAAGGACCGCCAGCGCAATTCCTTAAGTGCAGCGCTTTATTTGGCACATGTACTGCCCGGGTGTTAGATGAGGGGTTATCATCCTGTACACAATTACAACAGGATCTCAATAAGATTTACAATTGGTGTGTAAAATGGGAACTGCCATTGAATCTGAAAAAGTGTAGGATTCTTACAATATCTAGATCTAGGGAGCTACTTAGCTTTGATTACTATATTGGTGGAGTTAGGGTTGAGAGAGTTGGCACCCATAAGCATCTTGGAATAATTTTAAATAACCAAGGTACATGGAAGGATCATATAAATAAATTAGTTGGGAGGGCTGGTCAATTCCTCCGTCTGATTAGTAGGGTCCTTCGGGACAGCACAAGGGAGGTGAGGGAAACAGCATATATTTCAATGGTGCGACCAATTATGGAGTATGGTAGTCCAATTTGGTTTCCCTTTCAGGCAGGAATTATCTTGGGAGATTGAAAGGATACAGAGGAGGGCAGCAAGAATTGTATTCCACAGGTTTTCTCACAGGGATAGTGTGTCTGACATGATCAGGGAACTAGGTTGGGAAAGACTAAGCCAGTGGCAAACATCTCACAGCATAAGTCTGTTTATCAGACTGCTGCTGCTGGGGTGTGATGGACCTCTGGTGGGATGTGTGTCCCCTGCTAATTACAAAGGGAGAAAGGATCATTTGTATAAATTGAAGGAGATTAGGGCACAGACAGACACATATTACTGGTCTTTCTTACCAAGGACCATTCGACAATGGAATGGCCTTGGAAAGGATAAGGTGGAGGGCCTAATAAAACGCCACCCTACCATTACTAGTGTTGTAGCAGGATCACAGGAATTTAAGCCTGGGGTTTTGGGAGCTTTTTGGTAATATATATAAGAATGTGAGTTGGTCTCTCCACTGCCATATTGGCCAAATAAGGCTGCTTGCAGTGTTGTGAATTAGAATTTGAATTAGAATTTGGAGTCACCGCATGCCACCGTCATGTCTTACATTATCCTCCGCCATTTTTCAAGCAGACAACTCAACCGCCAGCCAATCAGAACGCAGCGTGACGTGCAGTATGCTATGTGAGTTGACCACAGGTCAACTCAACTACCGTCACGCATAGCTGCTCTGTGGCGCCCCAAGTAGCAGTGTGACGTCAACATTTTTTGTGCTGTGTCGTCTGTTACAACGGTAATAGCGTTAGCGCATGGGTATACGGAACCAGGCATAAGCGCTACCATTCTGCATGTCATTAGTGTCCAGCGTGGCAGTGTGCTTTGAGCTCTGAAAGCACCAAAAAAACATGGCTGGAAGAATGTGGTGTTAAGTGTTTATCGATGACTCTGGAAAATAGTGTGGTATTCCATGGCTGCATGATGAGTTTTTCAGATGTTTGGAGAATTTATGCATTTATTGCAGTTTTATTTGTTGAGAATAGCGTGAATTATAATTTCATCATGAGTGGAACGGTGGTGTATAGTGTAAATTCGTCTGCTTTGCGTAATTTATGTTGTACACCGACGTATCACTCAAAACATAGATCATAAAAAATTATAAAAAGTCATAACAAATATAAAAAAAAGTAGATTCACAATCAGATTCGCCACTAGATTCACAGATTCTCTACTGTGGTATCCTTTCCAATCAAAATCCCACACAACAGGTAGCTTCAAAACTTCGGCAGTGGAGGCAACGAAGGCAGCCATATTTAAAAAACGCACCAAGAATCGCGAGGAAAGGAAGCTGCGATCAAACTGATTTGATCGCTGCATCCAACTCGAGCGACTAGGTCGAGCTCCCGTTAGTCGCTTTACGCTACACGCGAACATTTTGGACATCGTCATTGAAAAATATTAGTTTGTCTGCTTTCAGTGGTAGCACACGCACGCCCGCTCACGCTAGACGCTGCCACTTAGGACATAGCCTAAGGCAAGGCGCAAAATGAGGCTGCAGGGTGAAGCAGCATAAAGCAGCCCTGCGAAATTCTGCTAGCAGGCAATCACTGTTACGTTGAAAGCCATTTTAGTTGATGCAAATTGCAAACCAGTAAGTTAAAAAACTGCGATTCAATGTGTGGTGATTGCCTGCTAGCAGAATTTCGCAGGGCTGTGCTATGCTGCGTCACCCTGCGGCCTCATTTTGCGCCTTGCCTAACAGGATGAACCCTTAAGAGGCTGCTTGCAGGAGATAAGGAGGCAGGTATAGAGGAAAATGGAGAGGGGAAATTTGCAACACCCAACGTTCTCTGCCAACCACCCAAGTTGGTACTAACGTGGGCTTGTGCTGCTTAGCTTCAGTGATCTCACAAGAACTGGTGTGCCCAACGCAACTTGGCTGCACTCAACGCAACTTGGCTGCACTCAACGCAACTTGGCTGCACAACGCAACTTGGCAGCACATGATTGCATTTATGTGTTGCCCCTGTTTACTAAACTGCTGCACTGGTCAGTGTTCTGTCGTAGATACAGTGAAACCTGTCAGCTGGACCACCTCCAGAAGCGGACCACCTGTATTAGCGGACCTGACCGGTCCGGCACCAAATAGGGCTCCATAGACTTAACCTATAAATTTTCTCTCTAAGCGGACCACCTGTCTAATGCGACCTGGACCACTGCAAATTCGCTCCCGAACCTTCGCAGACCCTGCATAAGAGGACCAAAAAAAGTAAATTTCGCCAGAAGTTGTGCTTCCGCTTTGACAAGTTTGTTTGCAGGGGTGAGTCAAAAATGTCACTGTGCATCTTATGGGCATGCTGTGCAATGTGTCATTGGCGTTTTGTAGCGAACAGCTGCTTCAGTGTCCATTTCTTGCCTGCGTTGGCTCTGATTGGTTGTTGGTGTTTAATGTCCCGTCAACTACAGGGTCATTAGAGACCCGTTCACTGCATAGTTCTAATGCATAGACTGCACAGTCATTACACTAATGCGATGATTATTGGGTATTAGCAGTACCCAGCTTTCCCGAGCGACCACCCATGTCAGTACTAACTGGGCTTGCGTTGCTCAACTTCAGTGATCAGACGAGAACTGGTGTGTCCAACGCAACTCGCCGCTTAACCCGCTGGTTCTGATACATTTGCTCAGCAGCAGAGATGAAGACCTTACATTGAGAGAAAAAAATTGATCTATGTATATATATATGTACGCATATTGGTGTGCATTCATGAAGTGTAAGGACAAGAGGACCACCTGTGTAAGGGGACCGCCTGTACGGGGTCCCGCAGGTGGTCCGCTTATACAGGTTTCACTGTATAAGGGAGGCTGGGGCTAAAAGTAACAGGGGTAAGAAGTTACAGCATTATTTTCCAATCAAGGCATAAATCTCCAATATTGTTAGTAAGAGAAATATGGAGTGACATTGCCTGTCACATCACCTGGACCAGTTGTACCATATCTGTAGAAGGAGAAACAGGTGTGCACAGGTGCTAAATAAGTGAATGTTTATAGCTTTTTATTTTTGTAATAATTTTAGTCTACACGCACTATTTTTACAGTTATAGTGATGAATTTGTATAATACTATACATTGATGTTTCATTTTAATGTAAAACTGAGATTGTGTAATTTAGATAACCTCAAATATAATTATTTAATTTTGAATGTTGAATTTTAGTTGTGGGGCTAAACGTTACAAATCTCTGGAGCAAGTTGTGACATGTCACAACCTGCCCCCATGTAGTGTGATTAATGTCGTAAATAATTCCGCTAATCGTTTCTTCTCATCATCATCATCATACCCTTATCTCGCCTGTGGCAGGGTCGGGTCTGCGGGTTCTAGGCTTCCATTCCCGTCTACCTCCCACAAGGTCCCCGTCCACCCCACACCCTACAATGCCCTTATGGGCAACCGGCTCCCACGTCTACTTCGGTCTCTCCCTACTCCGGGTGCTTCCGACCACCTGCATTCCTGAAATGGACCTAACAAGCTCCTCCTTCCTCTCCTCAATATGTGTCCATACCACCTCATTTTTTTCGGCGATGTCCACCACCCCCAGGCTACCTCTAATATACTCATTCCTAATTCACTCAGCTCTCGACACCCCACTCATGTACCACAGCATTCGCATATCGGCTACTTGCATTCTATTGACGTGGCTCTTCATCGCTGCCCACGATAAACTCGGGATTTGAAGTTTCAAGTTAGGGTCGAGTTACTAGCCTTAAGGTTGCATCACGAAACACATGTTCGCAAATTAAGTATTTACGACAGTGCGGTCAGTCAAAAATTTGAATGTCCACCTAATTTTCAAAGAAGGAACAGTTGTTCATTTCAAATTTAAAAGACCTTTCAGAAAGAGAGCACTGTCACATATTATGATGCTTTTTAACACAACATCCTATAGCGAGAAAAAAAATGCTACCGTTTTCAAAACACAAATACATAAAGTGACTCTAAAATATAGAGAATAAAGAATAGAGTGGGGTGTAGGAAGGGCTAAAGAGATATGGGGTATACATGATCCAAAAAATACAGACGAAGTTCAAATATTAGCCTACATAATTCACCCAGGACTCAATAGACCGAATTCTCTTTCAATACTCTATGCACGCGCACAAATAATGTTTTCTTATGTCAACATTACGCTTTTGACACCGTTAATGTCTTTGTACACATTGCGTACAACATACTCTCCATATTTTACTAGAATTTCCCAGGATACACCACATGGGTCACCCGAAAAAAAATTTTCCCCTTTTTAAATGTGGATGATTGTAAGACGAAAAAAACTGTAACATATCTTTTCAGAGATCCAGGTGATAAGGACACCATGTAGCGAAGGCGAGACTCAATAGGGCACAGTATCTGCCAAACATCTTTAAACTACATACTGTACTTTAGAAAGAGGTCCTAGAACAAATTTTGAAAACGATTTTTGACTTTCTTTTCCAAAGGGCACCTATTGAATACAGTGAATATTAATCCCATGAATGTTACAAGACTCTTAACATGAGACAGATTTCCTGTTGCCTTTTTTACAGCCCACTTTCTATGTCGCCCAAAAAAATCTCACCGGAAAGCAAAACTTATAGGTTGTTCCAGGAAAGGGAAATATTCCAGGAATCCTACTAGTTTGTGTATCCATTTGGGATTTTCCCCCGTGCCACTTGCCTGTTTGCTAACAGGAGACAGAAAGGACCGGAGTGAGCCTTCCGTCGGATGGGATGTAAATCCGTGGCTCCATGTGATGAGTACGATGTTAGTAAAAGAACCCTTTCTATTACGTAACGAGTAGCGAGGCAAAATTTCCAAATGTACGAGGCCGCCTCCTGGCCAGTGGCGTAGCGTGGGTTTCAGCCGCCCGTGGCCAAATTCGCCGCCCCCTTATTTTTTTCTAATATTTGCTTCCTTAGCTCTACATTTATTTTAATCGGCCCGAATTGTAGGTGCGACAAAAATATGAAAAGCCATGGTTCAGATTTTTAGTTCAAATTTCAGGACATTATTATTATTAATTTTGTGAAATTTTGCCGCGCGCCGCTGCTCCTGGTATCGGTGAAGTGCCCCAACGAACAGTAGGACGACGATAAATAAGCATGGGGGGGGGGGGTTGCAGTGTTATGTCAGCAGCCAACTGCGTAAAAATGCCGCCCAACAGGTCGTCCACGAGTCCCAGAGGAATGGGAGCGGCTTATTGCGTTGGACACGTACAGGTTCTCATCTGATCACTGAAGTTAAGCAACGCAACCCCAACTAGTGCTAGCATGGGTGGCCGCTTGGGAAAACTGGGTACCGCCCAATAATCGTCGCATTAGTGTAGTGTCTGTGCAATCTCTGCACCAGAACTATGCAGAGGACCGGGCTCTAATGAGCCTGTAGTTGAAGAGCCCTAAAACACCAACGAATCAAAGAAACAAATCCAGAAGGATGAAAATGGGTACCGACACTGCCACAGGCGGGAAAAGCATTAGTACTAGGAGTTAAGGTGTTTCTGTTTGCTGAAATCTGCTCTGGAACTCATTGTACTGTTGACAGAAAAGAAACACTTGCGAACATAAAGAACCGTTTGAAGACGTTTACCAAACGTTACGGGCTCTGCCATAGGCTGGGAAAAGGATTACTGTGTGCTTTTACGTTGAACGTGCAACGGCCATGGGGATAAAATTTGAGAATGTTTATTGAGGAATTGAAACATCTTGTGTGTTCGAAGGCATGTATTTGATTCCAAGGGCAGGCAATTGCTCCATTTAACCCCCTCCTTGCAGACGCCCATGATCATTGTCATCAGCTACGAAAATTTTTCGGCATGACCTTTGTTGCCCACCCATTTTTTTGTTAGGTTTTACACTTAAATATCAGAGCAACTCGTGAGCAAACTAGTAGCTTGAATGTTACTCTTGCCTCGCAGTAGGTCGTACAACAATAATTTCTGTTTGGCTTTTCATTAACGATTCGCATGTGACCATTAATACTGCCTAAATAGGTAAGGGGGACTGACTGAAGGTCTTTTTTTATACCATTTAAGTTTTTTCTTCAACCAAAATCCACCCCCAGAAAAACCACAATTTTACTTTTTGAAGAGACAAGCGAATCATGGAGTGCTTTTCAGCAAGATATACGACTTGCCAAAATCTTTCTTGCAAATCCACCATGTAATTGTAACAGTCTGCATTTTTCGTCATTGCAGATAGTAAACACATGTTGGGTTTGTCATTCAGATAATAACCGTGAACGCCATTTTTTCCTTCCAGTTTCTCACCTCTCTTTAGCTCCCCCCCTTCTTGGTGCTGCTGCTCAATTTCTGAGGTGGAAGGGATTGTTCCCCACTTTACACACGGCAGATCCTATTGCCAAAACTTTTAGATATAATTTAAGACTTCTTGGTGGCACACACTCACCCAGAGGCCCTCTCCCTCCTTCAAAGGTCCTCTTCTGTATATAAATATAAATAAGATAGTCCTTTGCCCAGACAACACTTAAAACGTGTAAATCGTCCACGCCCCATAGTTTTGTTGGACGACTTGTCAAGAGTAGGTAACAATGCTGTAGTCTTAGCTCAGCTTAGGGTCACTCACTTTCAATACTTGAATTATGGGTTTAGTATGACCACCTCTGTCAAATGAATACTATTTGTACTCCTCCCCGTTCCACCTTTTCTCCTCCCCTACCTTTTATTTTGGTGTGTATTGGTATTTGGAAAGAATAGCTAGGATGAGGTCAACTATTTCAAAAAAGAAATCCTACCTTCTTCCCTCTTTCTGCAATCCCTTTATATTTCGTCTCACTCTTATTTCCACTATTCACCCTTCTTCCCCCCTCCTCTCTGACTATTCTCTCTCTCACTGCAGGACTCCCCTTACCCCTCATCTCATCCTCCTCCTCCCTTCCTTCTCACATACACATTGCGCACATATTTCATACCGTGAAATCTATAACCATGAAAAATCTGCAAATCTTGTGTCTATTGTCAATAATCTCTCAGTTGTACCCCATCTTCTGCGTCAATTCTTATACACCTATACTAAAAATGGTCCTTAAAGTATTTGGTGAATGTTAGCTTTTTTCGTTTCTAAGTTTCATTCAGCTCTAAATTTTGAACTTCTGATAGCATCTTAAAGGCAACTATCTTGTTAAAATATCATTTGGCGTTTTTAAAAGCATTTGACTCGATGGCATTATGAAGGTTATGTTTTGCATTTGGCTGCAGGTTTGATCAGTAGTTTACTCTAGTGGCAGCTGAGTTTACTGATAATTTTTGTTGAAGTAGCCTATGAAGGTGTGTACTAGAGAAGCCTGTCGCCCACAAGTGCAGTGCAATGGCAGAATTTCCTGACTGTTTTTGTTGAAAGAGGTGGTTGGTTAAATCGGAAAAATGTATTTGAATAACTCGTCCCTTGAACACAATGTACTGAAATTTGTACCAGTGTGCATTAGGGGATTACTGGTCTAAGAAGATGTTCCTATTGATAGCAACAATAATTAGTCCTTATTGAGAAAATGTACTTTGCACTCGGATCCATGGAAACTACGAAGCAGATCCAAAACCGCTGAAAATGGGCAGAAGAAACGAAGAGTATCACCATTGCAACCTCTTCAACGGTCTATAGGGAGCGGCCGTATTGCGTTGGAAACCAGTTCTTGTCTGATCACGAGTTAAGCAACACAACAACAGTTGCACTAACACGGGTGACCTCTTGAGAACACTGGATACTGCTAGTACCCAAAAATCGCCGTAACAGCGTAGTGTATGTGCAGACTATGAGTGGACGGGGCTCTAATGACCACCTAAATAAACGAAACGAAAATTAGTAGATATTGGTAGAAAATTGGTCTGTTGAATGGTATTAACTGCAGCCAGCTGCGAATCTAATGCTGCAATCCCTTGCTTATTTAGCGTCGGTTTGACCCGTTTCCTTCTACCAAGTTCCAACTCCAGGAGGAGGAGCTGCTTACTGCATTGAACACACCAGTTCTCGTCTGTTCATTGAAGTTAAGCAACGCAATCCCAGCTAGCACTAACATGGGGGGCCGCTTGGGCAAACCGGGTACCGCTGATACCCAAAAATCGGCGCATTAGTGTAGTGCCTGTGTAGTATCTACATTAGAATTACGCAGTGGACGGGGCTCTAATGGCCTTGTTGTTGAAAGGCTCTAAAACACCAACAAAACAAGCAAAATTTAACTCCTGGGAAATGGGAATTTTGCCGTCATACACGCATTAGGGGGTCTTCTAAGTGGAGGTTAGATCGTACACTATACACGGGGTTACCACTTTACTTTCCATCTGATGGAAGGTGCATTTGGAAACCCTTCTTGCCCAACAGCGCTCAGTCATGCACTAACAATGTCAAATACCCAAACTTCTGAGCCACTAGGTGAGATTGCAAAATCCCATTTATTATATTCGAACCACTGTTAACAGCCAATAACCTGGTTCTAATTGTGCAAATTAATGCGGGAAATTCATATATCTCACGAAAAAGGAATTGGGGCTCCTAGGTGCAAATGTTTTTCAGATTAGGCCTTATAAGGAATTTTGGCAGTCTTACAAGGTCCCAACAGAAATTTACGCAGCTTCTACAACTTAATTTCGAAAGCTATGAGTCTGTGCTCTCTCATTGGGTGGGTTGCACAGCGCTTGTTGAACATCGGCAATGACCCACCGATGTTAATGTGCCTTACAAGGGTTATAGCTGTTCCTGAGTTGAGTAAACCTGAACTCTGCCTTCGTTTTTCCTTTCTTTCCGCCTCGGGTGACGCAGGCTCGATCGTGGCCATGGCTTAGTATCAAGTACAACTTGCCTTGACGGTTAATTACTTTAATTAAGCAACAGATGTCGAAATAATTTAATCTTCCTATCGCTGTTAAATTTCTCTTTCAACCCTTCTTGATTTTGCCAAGGCCCGGGTCGGAAAACTACTTCCCGCCGCCTCTTTTTGTACGGCCCGGAGCTAGCAATGGTTTTTAAGATCATATGTTTAATTTAGTTCATTTCAGTCGTTGGCAGTACCTACCTATTAACTTATTAGGTATTAGGCAGTACCTAACCCGCCTCGGTGGCCTGGTGGGCTGCACACTCGGTAACTGCGTCAGTTGTTCTAGGTTCGACAGTGGATCGAGGTGTGTTGGCTTCGTTCGGGGGAGAGAGGCCTCGAGTGCGCCTTCCTTCGGATAGGTAAAACCCGAGGTTCCGTGTGGTGTATGATGACATTTGCATGTAAAAGAACCCTCTCTACTATGTCACCGGATAGATGAGGCAAAATTCCCAGGTCTAGGAGCTCGCCCCCCCCCCCCTGGCGTCGGTTAAATGCCCCAACAGTAGACCGACGATAAATAACCTTTGAGGTTGCAGCTATATCTACCATTTGGTCCTTTATAAAAAGAAGTTCGCCAACTCCTATGTCAGGGCATCCAAAATTAGTGTATGTAACTCAGCTTATGGTCCCAACAGGAGATGTTCACAAAATATCAGCAATTCCTATTATTGACGTCATGACATTCTCGGTAAAGTTGGTCATTTCTCATTAAATAAGTTTTACAAATGTCCGAAAAGTGTAGTCTTGCAGCTGTATAAATTCTCAACAGGGTTGAACCTCTCCCTAATTTTATTCCCTCCTTCCTTTTCTTGTTTTCATGGCTCTCTCCATCATTCCGTTTCCCCTTATGTTGACAATGGCAATGTTAAGCTCTTGGGTAAAGAGACATTTTGGCATTTATCATTGGGACGTTGGTTCCTCTCCCCCTCCCTCCTTCCTTATCTGCATAGAGCATTTTTTTCAGATTTAACATAATGTACAGGCCGGATGGCATGAGTTTCAATTACATTGACATCCAAAAATGGCTGTTCATCCCACTTTCTATGACACGTCAGGGGTGCTTTCGTTACAATGTTCCCATATTTGAACTAAAATTCAACAACTGCTGGATTAGAAAGCATACAATGGGATGAGACGTCTAGATGTACAACATTTTGCAAGGACACATACAAATCATGAACTTTGTTGTCCAGGACAAATAATAAAATGTGTAGAAAACGCAAATAATTGTGTCAAAAAAGGAGTGAAAGAGATTCAAACTATTAACATTTAGCAGTGAAAAATCGTGCTCTTGCATTTCCAACTTGACTTTAGCCCAAAATGGAAGTTATACAAATTGACGACAGAACTCGAATCCACAATGAATGAAAAGCAACAGTTTCAGTTCTCTTTTGGAAATTTTAAAAAAAAATCTATTTTGGGTTGTTATACATCTGTCAGTTCAGTTAATAATTTTATGTTGCTACAAAATACTACAAGCCTGAGTTGAGGTCTCAGTGGCTATAGTCCGCAGAATCGACTCCGCCACCTGCAATCTTCTTTCGGGCGAGAGAGAGGCCCCGATTGCGCATTCTTTCGGATGAGATGTAAAACCTAGGTCCTATGTGGTGTACGATGCCATTTGCACGTACAAGAACTCTATAATTTGCAACGGGTACAAAAGGCAAAAATCCCAAGTGTAGGAGCTCGCCCTCTTGTCGTCCGTGGGGGTGTCACTACGAGCAGTAGACCGACGATTAATATGCATCGGTATATGACGATAAATTGCCGCTTTGGTCGGCAGTCGGATGTGGAAAAACACCGTCCTACACATCATCCTTGTGTCCATTCAAAGGGATCAGATAGGTACCCGACTCTGCCCTGGGCGGGAAAGGGGTTAGGAGTTGCTTTTCTTTTTGTCATACCGCATTTACACATTCGCGAATAAGACGAGTCGAATGACGAGGCGAGACTTTCGTCGAAATGTTCGCATTCATTCTTTGGATGAGGAATGACTGTTCACACATTCGCCGAATATTTCGTCAGATGGTCATTCTCCAATCACCTCGTCGCTAGCGCCCTTTGACTCGTATTGTCTCGACAGCTAGTCATTCTCAAATCCACTCAGGTCACTCGCGCCCTTTGACTCGTGTCAAAAAAACCGCTTCCAACACGAGCGCCACGAATGGCGAGGCGAACCACGAGGTGAATGACGAATGTAGTGTTCACACATTCGTCGAACATGCTCGCCTCGCCACTCGCCTCGTCGTATTCGCGAATGTGTAAATGCGGTATTAAAAGCCATTTCAGGAAGACGAATGTAAACAGGCGGGAGCGTAGTGAAGTTTGGAATATAATTCGTTAACTTATAGTGTCTTTAAGGTTATTACACTGAGCAGGGTGGGAAGAGTGAGCTCACCATAGTGCCCGTCCTGCCTGGAATGAATGATGCTCATCACACATTCCATGCTTGTGAGAAGTGGGGCACCCGATGAGGCGCTGTTCAACAACGCAACCCCAGCAGTTACTAGCATGGGTGACCGTTTGGAATACTGGGTACTGCTAATGCCCCAAAAACGTCGGAACAGCGTAAAAGAAATGGAAGTGAAGCCAAGTTATCTGGATCTGGAGATCGTCGTACATACATGATACATGCTAGTGAGTGAGGAGTATGAGGACTCCCTGAATGCGGTGTCACACCACGTTGAAGGCGTACCACAAGGTGTGAGTTATTTGTGTTTTTGTTTTTTGTTTTAGGGCCCATCGACTACAAAGGTCATTAGGGCCCATACACACAAGGAGTGAATCAGATTAAAGATCGATCCAGGCTCACCCTAATAACTAGTGAAGCCTTAAGGGCACTGCAAAAGGTCTAGCCTGAAGTAATATGTTAAACGGCTTTCGGCTAGTGCCCAGTGGATGGTGGTAGATGTTTTAGTCAGTAGTCCGCCAGCTCGATGAAGAAGCCCTCTCTCTCGGTAAAGATAGATCCCGCAACCATGTTGGACTCACGAAATTAGGTACAGTATTCTCTGGACCAGAGGTTCCCAACCTTTTTGTACCATAGAGCGGATTCTAAAATATAAGGAGGATGGCGGGCGCCATTTTTTTTTCTAGTGATATTTATAGTTGGATAAAGGCCCCCACACACGATCACTTTGGTGTGACTGTTCGGTGTGCACACACCAAACTGACGTATGTGTGCAAAAAACCGGTTTTGCTCACACCAAAAATTTTAACTGACGGTGTGAAGAAAGTTTGAGCCCGCCGCGGTGGCGTAGTGGTTAGCACGCTCGGCAACTACGCCAGTAGTTCTAGGTTCGATACTGGGCCGTGGTGGGCTGGCTTCTTTCGGGCGAGAGAGAAGCCGCGAGTGTGCCTTCTTTCGGATGAGAAGTGAAACCAAGTTTCCGTGTGGGTGTACGATGGCACTTGCACGTAAAAGAACCCTCACTGCTGCGCAACGGGTAGATGAGGCAAAATTTCCAGGTGTAGGAGCTCGCCCCCTGGCGTCGGTAGCATTCCCCAACGAAAACTAGACCGACGATAAATAAGCGTAGGGGTGCAGCTTCGGCCGGCAACCGGCTGCAGAAAAAAACTATGACCAAAATAGCATCCTGTGTCCATTCAGAGTTCAGAGGGACAAATGGGTACCCGACCCTGCCATAGGCGGGAAAAGGGTTAGGAGTTGCTTTGGTGTGAAGAAAGTTTATCACATCTGTGTGTCAGTTCGGACTGACGTAAGTCCGAAGTGAGCGTGTGTGGGGTTGCTCACATCAGTTGTGCACTTTTTTATTCTGCGCATGCCCAAACATGGATCTTATAAAAAAATTGCACCATGGTAACGGTAGAATTACTGGTTGATGTGGACAATCAAATGACATCACATGACGTTTAACGAAAAGGAACATAAGTACGTGACACACCAAACTGATCGTGTGTGGGCAATTCATTCCTTCACACCAAACTGAACACATCGATCTGCACACACCGAACTGACACACCCAAACTGATCGTGTGTGGGGGCCTTAAGTGAAAAACGATTTTCTTTTAAATTCTTAGTGTGTAAAGAAAAATATTTGTTGCCTCCGAACAGCGTCGGGCACACACAAAGTGGTCGGCGGGCGCCGTTGAGCCCGCGGGCTTAGGGTTGGGAATTCCTGGTTTGGACTATCCAGCCTTGTTAAAAATCAAGATAATTCTCCATATTGAATTGATAACTAATGTTAAGGGCCCAGGAGCGGCACAGTCCTGCTAGTACGTTTGCTTAAATTGGTTTTGCATAACTGGGAGAGGGTAACGGGGACAACGATTGGGGCCAATTGTGTTGACCTCCTGTTTTGATATCATATATAATGATATATTGTTTTTGTCCTACCTGGTCAGAAAATATGAATAAAAGCAAGTTTTGGTATGGGTAGGGCAGAAAGTGAATATTTATAGTACTCTTACCTATCCGGCTTATTTGTTATCTGGTCTGGCCTTCCACCACATTACGCCCGGGAACGACTGTATAGCATTGGACACATCAGTTCCTGTCTGACCACTGAAATTAAGCAACGCAACCCCAGTGACCGCTTGGGAACATTGGGCAATGCTAATACAAAAAAATCGTCGACACAGCGCAGTGTCTGTGCAGACTCTGCTTTAGAACTAGGCCTATGCAGTGGATGGGGCTCTAATGACCGTTGTAACACCAATGAAGCAAACAAACTGCAACGATCATTAGAGCCCCATCCACTGCTTAGTTCTAATGCAGAGACTGCACAGACACTGCACTGATGCAGCGATGTTTTGGGCATTAGCGGTGCCCAGGTTTCCGCGGCGGCCACCCATTTTAGTACTAGCTGGGGTTGTGTTGCTTAACTTCAGTGATCAGACGGTAACTGGTGTGTCCAACGCAATACGCCGCTTCATGATGACCGTTGTAGTTAAAGGGCCCTAAAATACCAATGAAACAAGCACATTAGGCCGGAAAGTCCAGACTCTACTGTATGTTATGCACTGAATAATCGAGACAGACAATTTCAATCGATACTCATTGTCGTAAATTCGGTAAAGGCAGACGATAACCGGCCTTTATTAAATTGCATGTTTTATTCAGAAGTCTTTTAATCAGAAATGGTATAGAAATGAAAATGCTCGCTGTAAGCAGACATATTTACACTGCAGGATAGATAATTAAATCCTGATGGAAATCATTTGTGAAGATTACGTTAATCATGATAAAGTTAAGTAATAGGGCTTCGACCTAAGGACCTTTTCCTCCATCTCTCTTTTCTTTCTGATCTGTGAATCATTTTTCGTATCTAAATATTGACTTTAGAAAAGAGGGGGCGATCATCTTGGTTCTATTTCTCTATGCTGAATATAATTATTAATGCTTTTTGGGGCGCGGAATTGAGCCCTTGATTCATTTATTAGTTAGGTCCATTTTTGAAAGCAGAATAATGGTCTATCAGAAAATGTCAACTAGCCAATATAGCATCATCATTATTGTTTGTTTTCATGTATTTTTTTTCTCTCTCTGTCTCTTTTGATTGAATTCTGCGTGTATATAGAAATATAAATCTGCAGATTCGGTTTTGATTTCGATATGTGTGTATATGTTTTACATTTTGTGAAAAAAAGTTTTTGATATGGAGTTATGGAATATTTGTCTTACAGATTTTCGGTTCTCACAGTTTGGTACGTTGAAATACTACGGCGCTCCGCATTATACTGAAAATGTGTATGAAGGGAAAAATAATACAGAGTTGGTTATAGTTCTACTGAACAGAAAAAAAAGATAATCTATTTGGAAAAGGAGAAAGAAAAGAGGAAGAGGAGGAGGTCAGATGAGAGGGAGCAAACTTTGAAAAATCGCTTATCTTTCATCATCAAACTATAGAATATCATTCTACATGTGTCGAGGTGGATATTTGTTTATGCAAATAACACAAATCAGCGTAAACCGTCATTGAGCGAAAAGTAAGGATTAGGATTCAACTTATCTACACGGTGCACAAGTTAAAATAGGCGATTTGCACAAATCATCATGGGAAATGAAAGCAGGAGACGTCTTTTACCCCTCTTCCCCCTCCCTTCTAATTCAGAATATTACCTATTGGATAATTCGGTTATACATAACAGAATTTTGATGCAGAACGATGCATTCTTGCTGCCATGATAGCGCTTGTTAACCAAATCTAGTTTTGCATTATTGGGAACTATTCAAATTTGTGTGACAGTTTATTCTCCGTTATTCAGTGAGCCTATGTAGGCAGGCCGGGTCCTATCGAGGTCCTACCGGTTACTTTCCTTAATGTCTACAAGTAAACATTGATTTGTTTGAGTAAAGAAATTATTATTTTGTTTTTCTTTTTCTTGTTTGCCAAGCAACAGCAACTCATCACCCTTTTCCCGCCTATGGTAGTGTCGGGTACCCATCTTGCCCCTCTGAATGGATACAAGGGTGATATATTGGACAATGATTTTCCACAGCCGATTGCCAACCAAACCTGTAACCCCTGTGCTTATTTATCGTCGGTCTACAGTTTGTAGGGGCATCCTACACCTGGAAATTTTGCCTCATCCGCTCTTTGCATAGAAGAGTGGGTTCGTTTACGTGTGCCAATGCTATTGTACACCACACGGGACCTCGGTTTTACTTCTCATCCGAAGGAAGGCGTTCTTGGGGATCTTTTTCGTCCGAAAGAAGCCAACCCACCACGGTCTAGTATCGATCCTAGAACCACTGACGTTGTTTCTGAGCCCGCTACCCACTGCGCCACCGAGGCGGGATTCTTTCCTGAGACATCAAAGTATTAAAAGTTTCGTGTTACTTGTAAGTTGGAGAAGGCGGTCGGCAGGCCCATCAGGGCAGCCGCCCGCGTTCTTTGCACACTTTGAACCTATGGACGGCCCTGTATGTAGGCCCTACTTGACTCCATGGGATTAGATCAATCCCCTCGTAAGACGCCTTCTCCAACGGGCGTAAGGTAAAGCCAGAGCATCTCCTAACCCTTATCCCTCCTATGGCAGGGTCGGATACCCATCTCGACCCTCTGAATGGGCACAATGACTATATATTGGACAGTTTTTCCACAGCCGATGGCCGACCAAAGCTGCAAACCTATGCTTATTTATCGTCGGTCTACTGTTCGTTGCGACACTCCAATGATGCAAGGGGAGCGGGGTAACCCACCAAACCTGCAACTCTTACGCTTACTTGTCCTCAGTGTACTGTTCGTTGGGGCACTCCAATGATGCAAGGGGAGCGGAGCGACCCACCAAACCTGCAACTCTTACGCTTACTTGTCCTCAGTGTACTGTTCGTTGGGGCACTCCATCGAGCTACTACAACTGGAAACTTCGACTCATCTACCCGTCTCATAGTAAAGAGGGTGCGTTTGCGTGCCAATGCCATCGTGCACCACACGGGACCTCAGTTTTACTTCTCATCCGAAAGAAGGTGCATTCGGAGCCTCTCCCATCAGAAAAATGCCAACCCACCTCTGGCCAGTATCGAACCAAGAACTCCTGATCCAGTTGCCGAGCGAGCTACCTACTGCGCCACTGAGGCGTGTTTTCATCGGGCGCGAGTGCAGAAAAGAAAGTTGATTTTGTTGATTTTCTAGAGCCCCGTCCACTGCGTAGCTTTAATGGAAAGTCTGCACAGAAACTACCCTGTTACGACGATTTGGGTATCAGCAGTACCCAGTGTTCCCAAGCGGTTACTCATTCCAGTGCTATCTGGGGTTGAGTTGATTAAATTCAGGGACAGACGGGAATTGGTGTGTCCTACGCAGTACAGCCGCACTCAAATAAAGGCAAGCGCAAATACTGTATTGTGAATGATTCCCCTTATAGGGAATCCCGCTTGTCACTCTGGAGCACATGGGCAATCTGTTGGACGGTATTTATAAGCAGCCGGTAGCCTACCTAACTTTGGAACTCCTAAGCTTATTTATCACCCGTCTGCTATTCGGTAGGGATACTGCAAGACGCAAAGGGGCGGACTGCTATCACTGGGAATTTTGCCTCATTAACCCAGTGCATCGTAGAAGGATAATTGTTCGCCATCAACTGTTCGCGAGGACAGTTAGTCACCGAACATTTGTTCGTGAGAAAGTTGTTCGCCTAGCAAATTTTTGCCTAGATAATTGTTTGCCACAAAACTCATCGTCAAATAAGGTTATTTTTATTATGCAACTTCTTGTAATGGAAAATTACATCAACATCATCAAAAATATACACTGGCACAACCACATATAGGCATTAAACATTGTAATTGTAAGCCAGACCTCGCAAATAATCCAACAAATCGATTGGACCATACTGATTTACAATTCTATAAATTCGGATTTTTCTGCAGATCCACTGATTGAAATAGTAGAAGCAGCCACGATTTTAGATATTGGGAAATTCGGCTTGAGACATTCTTATGACATTCCTACGTAAAAAGGGTAGCAACGAACAATTCCCTTTGCGAGCAATTGCTAGATTGCTAGGCGAAAATTTTTTTTGGGAACATTTGTTGGACAAATAATTGATCAGCGAATAACTTTTCTTACGAACAATTGATGGCGAACAATTTACCGGATACCATCCTGTAAGTATTGCATAATCTACTCTCAATGTAGTGGCAGTCTTTCCTGGGTCCTGCTTTTTTGTAAGTAACAGAATTAACTACGTGTTTCTCATGGTATATAAATTTGGATGGCATCCTTCAAACAAAATACAGTGAAACCTCTCTATGGGTACACCCCTCATATCGGTACAGATTTTTCCGGCACCGATTTTTCGCCCATAGGGTTAATGATATTACTACCCCTCTTAACGGTACACCTCTCTAATGGGTACACCCCTCTGTTGGTACACCTCATTCATGTCACCACTTTTCAGAAAACCACCTGTATAATGGGTACATCCTGCCTCTGTGACGCAGTGGGCAGGGTGCTTGGTAACTTCAGCAGTGGTTCAAGGTTCGATACTGGACCGATGCGGGTTGCCTTCTTTTC
Source organism: Trigoniulus corallinus (assembly GCA_013389805.1). Lineage (NCBI taxonomy): Eukaryota > Metazoa > Arthropoda > Diplopoda > Spirobolida > Trigoniulidae > Trigoniulus > Trigoniulus corallinus. The sequence continues at coordinate 26,006,599 of JAAFCE010009126.1, read as the reverse complement.
TGCAAGAGAGATGCCCCGAGTGCACCATCCTTTGGATCAGAAGTAAAACCTTAGTCCCATGTGGCGTTCAATGGCATTTATACATAAAAGAACTTTCTACTATGCAACGGATAGGTGAGGCGACATTTCCAGGTGTAGGAGCTTGCCACCTGGCATCGGTGGAATGCCTCAAAGAACTGTAAACTTACAATAAATATGCACAGAGGTTGCAGCTTTAGTCTGCATCTGGCTGTGGAAAAACGCAGTCCAAAAGATCACCCCTGCATCTATTCAGACGGTCAAGATGGGTACCCGATCCTGCCATAGGCAGCAAATAAGAAGGTACCTTGATTGTAGACAAACGTCCCTTGATTGATTTGTTGGTAAAAATTAAATTTGTGTACTTCAATAATTTTGTGAAATATTATATTATTCGATGCATGTTTTTCAGTTAAAAAAACACAATATAAAACAATATATTGTTTTGATGAATTTATATATCCATACCCCTCTTATGGGTACACCCCTCTTATGGGTACACCCCTCTGATGGGTACACTTTGGCTAGGTCCCACAGGTGTATCAATTAGAGAGGTTTCACTGTATGTCCAAGACTCACGCCCAACTAGAAATGCTAGAAAATTTTCCCAGGCCCAAAAGCCAGAAACCCGCCTCAGTGACGCAATAGGTAGTGTGCTCGTATTACTTCCCCAGTGGTTCCAAGTTCGATACGCACCTTCCTGTGGATGAGAAGTGAAACCAAGGTTCCGTGTGGTGTATGATGCTTTTGCATGCCAAAAAAACCCTCTCTGCTATGCAACGGGTAGATGAGGCAAGATTCCCAGGCGTAGAAGCTCGCCCCCTGAAGTCGGTGGAGTTCCCAAAGGAACAGAAGACCGACGATAAATAAGCAGAGGGGTTCCATAAGCAGAGGCATTCGGTAGCCGAATGCGGAAAACACCGTCCTACATATCACTCTTGTGTCCATTTAGAGCAGTGGTTTTTAACCTTTTCATTGGAACGGAACTCTTTGGAACATTTTGACTTCTCGCGGAACCATTAATTGATACAGGTCCACCATGGAACCAATCTTTATTCTACGACAGATGACAGAGAAACACAGAGCAGCAAAGAAGGACCTGCATGCTGTATTCATTGACCTGGAGAAGGCCTATGATAGTGTCCCTAGACAGGTACTGTGGAGCATTTTAAGAAAGAAAAGAGTAGATGAGGGCCATATTAGGATAGTGCAGGATATGTATGAGGGTTCCATTGCTAGGGTGAGGACAGCATGGGGAAACACTGCATGCTTCAACGTGCAGGTTGGGGTGCATCAAGGGTCAGCACTCAGCCCATATCTATTTACCCTAGTAATGGACGAGCTTCTGACGGGAATAGGGGAATGGGCCCCTCAGTGTCTGGCATTTGCCGACGACGTAGGGAGGCTGGAGGAGTCCAAAGAGGATGCACAAAAGCGCCTGCAAGACATCAAAACGGCAATGGAGAGTGGGGGCCTTAAGGTGAACATGAAGAAGACTGAGTACTTAGCTTTCAATTTCAGTGGCAAGGGACAAGGGGACGAGATCAGTTGTGGGGGTGAGAAGATACCAAGAGTGCAGAGGTTCCGGTATTTAGGATCAGTTTCCCAGAGCAATGGGGAGATCGATTCGGATGTGACACATAGGAATAAGGCAGGATGGCAGAAATGGAGACAGGCAAGTGGGGTCTTGTGCGACCGACGGGTCCCAATTAAGCTGAAGGGCAAAGTGTATAGAACTGTCGTTAGGCCCGCTATGTTGTATGGCTCAGAGTGTTGGGCAGCTAGGAAGAACTATGAAAGGCAAATGCAAGTGGCGGACATGCGAATGCTGCGCTACATGAGTGGTGTGTCAAGAGCCAATAGAATCCAAAACACTTACGTTAGAGGTAGCTTGGGAGTGGGGGACATTGCAGAAAAGATGAGGGAGAATCGCCTGAGGTGGTATGGGCATGTTATGAGGAGGGGAGAAGATGACCTTATTATGGCTATTACGGGACTGAGGGTGATGGGGGGCACCAGGGGTAGAGGAAGACCAAAACGGACGTGGGCGCAGGTGGTGCAGAGGGACATGGAGGCGTGCGGGGTGGATGGGGACCTGGTGGGGGATAGGCGGGTGTGAAGGATCAGAACCCGCAGACCCGACCCTGCCTCAGGCGGGAGAAGGGTGAGATGATGATGATGATGTGTGATTTAGCATAAGGAGTTGAATTCGTGGCCTAATTTTTGAGAGACACCCGAAGTTCATCTTCGACAGAGAAAAGTCGTTCTCGTTTCTTGTGTTTTCATTGATATTTTTATGTCATCTAGCCATTGGCGGAACGCTTGGGCGGACCTCACGGAACCCTTATGTTCCGTGGAACCCTGGTTGAAAAACACTGATTTAGAGGGACAAGATGGGTATTCGACCCTGCCATAGGCGGGAAAAGGGTTAGGAGTTACTTGCTTTGTAAGAGATTGACAGAGATGTGTGGGGTCGATTCCACCTTAGTGAGCCATCCATCGAATGGGAAATAAAGCAGTGCTCCTGTGTGGTATGTGGATACGATTTTACCTGGACATACTGTACATGCAGATTAGCAAGCGGTTCAGGTATTTAGGAGCTAGCCTCTCCTGGCATAAGTAAATTATTTGGAGGAGTCGAAAAATTTATGTCAAGTAAATTAACAATAGAACTATAAATGTTGGCGGATTTTGTCTAGTAGTTGCCTTAGTGTAGGCTACTTAAGGAATTCCAAGACCTGTTAATTGATCACATGTCGAGCTGTCGTTTATGTCGTAATTCAAAATGGCGTGTTATTGTTGATCTCAACATGTACTTGTGTTGTTCTTCAAATGTGAACAAAGTTATTTAAATAACTCACATAAGTGTCGGGGAGTGAGGAATGAGATGCTGGTGTCCAACTCATCCAAAATAAGGTACAGTATGTTTGTGCGTCAGGTCAGCATTGTTAGTACGATAGTTATCAATCGCGTTTCGTAACCTGGGTTTCAACTGAAACTGGTGTTCAGGTGCGCCATGGTTTATGACGAATCCTCTTTAAACTTCCCGAAGAAATACAAATCAATTCGAGTACTGTTTGCTTTAAGTCTCCCAAGAGCTCCGAACTACTTCCAGGTTCCTGTACGTGAATTGCACTAGCAAGAGTCAAGTAGATACTTGTAGAATTGATATCATATTTCTGACCAGTTGGGTGTCGCAGTTCAGTGATCTGCACAGTGATCAGCGCTTTCATATAGGGGCTTCCTCTATATCAGCGGTTCTCAACTGGTGCTCCACGGAGCCCTGGGACTCCGCGGCGAGACACGCTGCGGATCCCTGGAGCATCACAATCACCTCTCTATCTATAGCTCTGGATGTGGTTTCCTAGAGGAATTACAATTGTTTCATTTTGAACTGGTGCGTCTTACATTTACGTAGTTGGGTTCTATCGCTACACTGGACCCTTCTAACGTTTTCGGCTTGAGGACCTTCTAACGTTTCAAGAACTTGTTCCTGAAACATTGCATATTATATACAGTATTTGCTTACAGTCATATCTGCGCATGTTTAATTTTTCAATATTGTTTGAATCAAATAGGGGTTACGCGGACGAACTGGCTACCAGGTAAGGCCTCCGCGACTCCAAACGAGTTGAGAATCGCTGCTCTATATCAACGAGCGACAAACTACAAACGTTGGTCCATGGCTAATGTGAGTGGGTGACGAGCTTAGTTTTTTTTTGTTCGATTCCTTGGTGTTTTAAGGCCCTTCAACTACAAGGTTATTAGCAGTGCCGTAACGGGGACATGAAGGCCTGTGGCAAGTGTCTAACTTTCGCTTGCCCGTAACCCAATAAGGACAAAAATCTTAAGCATTTTGCGCCTCAAACCCAGTTGCGCCCGTGGCGGCCGCCTTCTTCGCCACGCCCTCGTTACGGCCCTGGTTATTAGAACCCAGCCCATGGCATAGTTCTAATGCAGAGACTGCACAGACACTACACTAATGCGACGATTTTTGGGTATTAGCAGTACCCAGTTTTCCCAGGCGGTCACCCATCTTAGTACTAGCTAGGATCGCGTTGCTTAACTGCAGTGATCACACGAGAACTGGGGTGTTCAACGCAAATAGGCACTCTCAGACAAACTTAGGATATCCCTGTCAGATTCTGCTTCGTGTTGGACTCGCGAGGCTATATTACAGGTGCTCAAATTCCCGTTCCATATTCCGAGTCCATATTCCTGGCCGAGGTCGTTGTTTTTCTTACTCTAGAGAGAAAGAGAGATGGAGAAGCTCTAAACGCGCCTTTCATCGAATGGGAAGTAAAGCAGTGGTCCTGTGTGGCTTGCACTGATCCCCCTGACGGTCTGCAATTTTCTAACAACGCCCAGTCATTTATGGGCCATGATGCCCCGTTTTAAACCTGTGGCACGGTCGTATCATCCACTCCACACGCTACCACGACCCATAGTTCAACCTACTCTTTTTCCTGTTGTGACTTCTGACGAGAGGCGAACGTGGGAGAGGTTCGCCTCTCGTCTTTGCATTATTTTTTTATCTTATGGGCATGTTAATGTTTAATATTTTAATATTAAAAGTTAGTTATTTAGAAAAAAATATTTCTACAGTTGGTGCACTACTTACGCCAGAGTGCGAGCTCATTTTCGTCACGGTACACTTTAATAATTTAAAATTTTGATGGCACACTAACAACGGCTCATTTGGGGGCGCACAAACACGAAAGCAAATATATACAGTAAGTGCTAACCTAACCTTATGCACACATCAACTGGGTGACTGATAGACAAAACTGTGATATAGCTTTGTAAGCCAGTAGCCAGAACTGTAAGAGCGGCGAATCGCGTTGGACTCACCAGTTCTCGTCTGATCATTGAAGTTAAGCAGCGCAACCCCAGCTACTACTGACATGGTTGGCCGCTTAGGAAAACTGGGTATTGCTAGTATCCAAAAATCGTCGCATTAGGGTAGTATCTGTGCAGTTTCTGCATCAGAATTACACAGGGGACGGAGCTCTAATGACCTTGTAGTTGAAGGTCCCTAAAACACCAACAAACAACAACAGAACTGTAACATTCATGCACATTGGTTCAGTTAGTCCAGGAGTGGCGAATCTTTTTTCTGCAGGCGTGCCAAACATTAAAAAAGCTATTATTTCTTGATGTACTAACGTACCAGATAATTTTTTACAGGAATATATAGTAGAGTACCCTACTTTCGAATTGTTGCGGGAAAAGAAAATCCAACAAATCGATTTCTTTGGCTTTATAGAGGTTATGGTTGCGTATTCACAGGTAGAGGTTGGGTATTCGCAGTGGCGGCGCATTTGAAGAATATTGCGGCACAAAAAAAGTGCCGCGGGGCAGTGGTTGATAATCGCGGATCTAAAGGTATGTTTTCCATGTATAAAGGGTTCTGTCCCACTCAGGTGACGTGGCACATGCATCTCAAGACGACGGCTTATCTTCTTATCCGACAGAAAACGTTAACCGCCAAGTAGCCTCAAAACCTTGACCACGATCAAACCTTCAAACGATGGACTTAAGAGAGTCAAGCACACTAACACTGATCCAGAGAGATGGTGACATTGATTATAAAAGAGGTGTTATTTCTTTAAGCCATCCCAGCATATGGTAGAGTCTTGCACAACCCGCAAGTTCAGGGATTTTTAAACTGAAGAGGCAGAATGATTGGTAAGAAGGGATTTTAGAGGAGATGGAAAATGTGGGGTGACGCTGGTAACTCATAGATGAACTGTTGGCTTCAGGGCTACAGCTTCTTGCTTTAGTCCTTACATACGACATTAGAGAAACAGTGAGTCCTGAATATTCAATTTTTGTATGCCGATGACGAGTTTTAGAAACGAAGTGTGCTCAAATGAAGGCCTTAAAATTAAAAACTGGTGAACAGAAGATAATACATCCTTAATTAACATTAGCCACAACAATACATTTAATACTTGGGGCATTTAGGTGAGCTGCGTCATAACACAGCCTGGAATCGGATTAGTTCAGGATATCCACACAGGAAAAAAATGCACGCTTATTATAAAACTAATTATTAGGATCACCAAAACAATGTCGTTGAACACATGCAAATATGTGGCGGAATTTGCAAGTCAAGAAATGTGCGTGTGAAATAATAGCTTGTACTTTTTCTAATGATATTCGTCATTTTCTTTTATCTACTTAATTTTAATGAGAACATTGACAGTTTGAATGTACTACACTACAAACACGCACAATGCATGTGTATGTGTGTGTGTACAAATCAATAAAAACGCTCGCAATGAAAAGAGTAAAAAGGAATGCGTAATTAAGGGCGACATGCCTTCGACTTGATTATGTTGAGGTTGCTTTTCATAATTAGCAAGTCTTATTTTCGTCTAGCAATCAAAACAATGCCTTATTCAGCTTGGCACTTTGCATCTAAAAAAGCGACTACATATATTTGCATATATCGATTACCTTAATTCAAACTCACGACTCAATTAACTAAATTACTCCTTTTCTCAACAGTAGCAGTATATTCTCCTCTCCTCCCTCTTCTCCATGCTGAGTATATCATCCATTAGTAAAATGTTACCAAATTTCTAATCAACAGTTAGTTGCATACTAAAAACAATGTTCAAAACATGAACACTGATAGGACATGGTAGATTTTCATCCGTCAAACAACCGGTTACGTTATTTAAAGAAACACAGAAGTCGTGTCCTAGGAAATTTATCATCATAATCAGGCCCTTAGTGCATCTTCTTCGGATGGAAAGTAAAACCGTGGCACCCTGTGGTGTGTACGATGTCACTCGTACGTAAAACAACTCTTTGTACATGCAACGCGTAAATCAGTAACATTTCCAGGTGTAGTAACTCGCCCTCTTGGTGTCGGGCAGTGGTGGATCCCGGGGTGGATCAGGGGGAAGCGGGAGCGGCGAAATCTGATCACGCGTTCTCGTCTGATCACTGAAGTTAAGCAGTGCAACCCCACCTAGTACTGACATGGGTGGCCGCTTGGGAAAACTGGGTACTGATAATACCCAAAAATCGTCGCGTTAGTGTAGTGTCTGTGCAGTATCTGCATAAGAACTATGCTGTGGAAGGGGGGGGACTTAAAAAAAAGTGCACCTCAAATATTTTTAAATGTAGCTAGCAATTACAATAGGTCCTCTACTGCCCCTAAGACAATGTCCTATCTTCAGTGGTTTAGCCAACTACAGATTGGACTACAACTGTTAGACTGACAGTATAGAATGCAAAAATGCCTCATCAGTTGCCCCATTGAGACACTGAGGGGGAGCAATTGCTGCATTGTTCCCCCTTCTGGATCTACCCCTGTTGTCGGGGGGAGAGGAAATGTGCCCCAACTGATGGGAATAGGTGGACGACAACTTGATATAGGGGTTGCAGCATTTGAATGGCAGCCGGCTGAGTAGAAATACCGTTCAACACTTCGCCCTGATTTCTAATATAAGAAAATGGGCAAGCAAACGGTTAGCAATGGTTTGTTGCTCCCTAACAGTTTGTGGGAGCACCTGTATTGCGTTGGACACACCAATTCGCGTTTGATCACTGAAGTTAAGCAACGCAATCCCCAGTTAGTAATGCCATTGGTGGCCGCTTGGGAAAACTGGGCACCGGTATTGGTAATACCCAAATTGTCGAAACAGCGTTGTATTGTGCAGACTCTGCATTAAAGCTATGCAGTCAATGGGGCTCTAATACACCCATTGTAGTTGAAGGGCCCTAATACACCAACAAATCAATCAAACCCTAACAGTTTGAGTGCCATGTCATCCAAATGTGGTTGACAGTTTCTGTATCCAAATACAATCCCATTGTAATGTTATGATACACTTCTGCTTTAAAGGCGCGTATTAGTCATTTTGGCTCCGCAAGGGAGCAATTTCGTTGATCGACGCCAGTAAGCAAACGCCTACACCACCATACCATCACATACAGGTATTAGTGATCTGTCTCGATAGCACAGTGATTGGTGTCCTGGATTTCCTGAGCCCGTGGTCGCAGGATCAATTCTAGCCGAGGAAGTTCGGTTATGGTAACCAACGTATATCTGCACTTTAAGAAGTAAAATGGTTTAATACACCAACCGTCTAACATTTTGCCTGTTTTGATTTAGAGTGGAACGAAAGGAGATATCCGCCTATGGCACGAAATGGATTTAGAATGGTGCGTGCATTTTGTTGGTTACAGTGGGGCGAATGAGTTTGTGATAGGTGGAAAAGGGGTTTGGAGTGATGCTGATGATGATTAATTGGAAGCTTCATGGTCCGGATAAAATATGCACGTAGAGCGGCAAAATTCCCCAGAAGGGGATCTTGTCCCCTCTTCTACCTACCCTCGGATACCGAAGTTAATCCTTGGAAGGATATCGGAGGGTCCAACTTTTTGCATGGGTGTTCCGGTGTTCCTGTTGTCTACAGGGATAAACCTTGCCATCGGCAGGATGAGGGACACGACCGGTGGCATAGCAGCACTTCAGACGGATAGTTTATCGGTAAATTTTCGGGGGTGCCGAAATTAACGACTGAGTAATTCATAATTTACGGGTTTTTGGTTTTCATGGATTTTCAATTTTTCGTTGGGATATCTCTTGTTTCTGACTCCGTGAATTGTTGAGGTGTGGGTCTTTAACGTTTTTCATGATTTTTTCAAGTGTTAGTACAGGTGACAAACTTTGCCCAGATTTCTGTATGTCAGTGGTTAGATACTGAGCATGAGCTAGTCTTGGGTTTGATTTGTGGTGAGAAATTGTTTTTTTTTAATAAACATGGTTTGCCATCCTCAAAGGGCCTCACTAATTGACGATTTTAACGTGCCGGCTGACTGATTTTGGTTATAATTGCACGTACCCTCGCCCCTCCTTTATGATCATAAGCCAAATCACCTGTATCTTAATATAAGGAGATGATGGCTGGCTGTGAAGTTTCTGAAATAAGATTTCGACCGTCTATAGTGCGAGTATGGATCCTAGGTTCTACAGATGGTAGAAAGTTGTGTGGATGAACGTTTTGACAGGTTGTCCCCAAGTTTGTGACTGGCTTTTCTAAAGCGAAAATGGTCTTTTATTGAGATTGGATCAGACTGGGTGCATCAAGTGATAGACTTACAATGAAACTGCCTCATCATTCACTCTTTCATCATTTTACTATTGACTAGTCTGAACTTCCCCTAAAGTTTTCACACATTGAGTTTCCAGTGCTCAGTGCTGTGCATTTTTTTTGCTCTCTGACACTGCTTTCAGAAAGAGAGAGAGAGAGATAGAAAGTTGCCAAATAAGCCTTACAAATGGTCTGTCATTGTCAGGCAGGGGTCTTAAAAAGTGCATTTGTCTTTGACTTACATGCACCAACTAGAAAGTCATCAATAAAGATACAAGGGAGGAGAAGGAGGAGGACGGCGAGAAACACATCATCTATTGAGGATCAAAAAAAGTTTTAGCAAATATTAAGCGTACGACTAACATTGTAATCGCATCTAGTGATATCGAAAAGAAGAAGCTCGAATGACTTATTTGATCCAATCCATTCTGCTTTTCTTTTAGAATATCTTCAATCTCCCTCCCACTCTCTCTCCGTCTCCCCCATTTTTCCTACTAAAATCTTTTCCATATTTCAAGCTTATCAATAAAGATTTCTGACAAGATTTTCTCGTAAGTCGGTTGGCAGCATTTTCTCACTGTGAACTTCACGGATAGTTGCTTGGTGTCATCGTCCATCTTGGTTGAAAGTTGACTAACTAGGTCTTGAGCTTTGGTATTATTTGAAAGTTTGTAAGGTCAAGAGTGTGATATGTTAAAGGCAAGCATGGCTCAAGTCATTTCTGATAAGACATCTCTACTAGCACGAGCGCTGTAGGCTCTCTTGTCAGAGAAGAAACAGGGCGGAGAATGTAACACCTTAATTTAATCCTTTTTTATTACTTTGCGGTCATACGGAGTGTCCCGCCTCGGTGGCGCAATGGACCGAGATGGGTTGGCTTCTTTCGGGCGATAAAGAGAGAGGCCCCGAGTGCGCCTTCTTTCGGATGAGAAGCAAAACCGAGGTGCCGTGTGGTGTACGATGGCATTTGCACGTCAAAGAACCCTCTCTACTATGCAACGGGTAGATGAGGCAAAATTTTCAGGTGTAGGAGCTCGCTCCCTGGTGTCGGTGGAATTCCCCAACGAACAGTAAACTGATGATAAAATAGTATAAGAATTGCAGTTTTCGTCGGCGACCGACCGGTCGATGTCCAATATATCACTCTTGTGTCTATTCAGAGGAAGTTGATGGGTACCCTACCCTGCCATAGGGGGGAAATGGGTTTAGGATTGCTTTTTGCTCCCGTCATATGGCATGTCAGCTACGACCACTAATAGATACAGTATCATCATACGAGTTATCCCACCTGTGGCGCGGTTGGGTCTCCGTGTTATAGCCCTCCACTCCCGTCTATCTCCTACGTCTGCTTTGGTCACCTCTGCTACCACTGCTCTCAATGGCATGTAATGGATACGACCGCTAATAGATGTCTACCGCAAATACTGTATGTGCAGAAGTGAAATAGAAATCTCACATGCTTTTTCCGAATTCGGCGGGCCGGGTCCTGTTGGAACCTGGAACACATGGGTGAGGTGTTTTATGCTGCAACCATTTGCATATTTAACGTTGGCCTGTTTTCAACGTGTGGGATATTTCTTCATGTACTCCAGGGGTGCAAGCTTATTCACCCGGAAATGCTGCCGATCTACACGAAGATTTAATCCATTAACAAAGAATTCCCCGTTTCGTGCTCTACTCTTCATCAGTGGTTGCCTGTTCTATACTGGACAGAAGTGGTGTTTAACATCTTTTGAGCGAGAAAGATGCTCCTGTGTTCCATGGTTCTGCAACATTACCGGGAGTAGTAGCTCGCCTCGTAGCGTCGCGTCGGTGAAGTGCCACCGCACAAGGGTTTCAGCTTTATTTGATAGCCGGCTCCATAAAATGCCGTCCTCCAGATCGTCCATTTGTCTCAATGGGACAAAAATGGGTACCCTATAGGGTTTATACAAAAACCGACATTTTATTCAAAAAACCGGTTTTCCAGTTTTAAGAGTCTTCGTTAACAAATGGGTGTTGAAAACTGGTTTTCAAAACCGACAAACCCCCAGTACCCTATGCTGCCATAGGCGATAGATGAGTTAAGCAATAATAATAGTAGTTCTGTAGTAGGGCCCAAATGGTAACCATATTTCTTATGACGCCTATGCAGTATTTTAAAATGAATGGGGTACAACAATACTCATACCTGTGGGAGGCGCCAAGAAAGAAGGGGGTTGACGTTGACCATATATCAAAATACAGTATTTATGTTTCCATCGCCAGCGTTAGAACCGTGGGAAATATCGGCGCATCCAGGTAAGTTTGAGACGCAGTTATGGATCAGCCGCTCACTGGTGTTGAGAACTGGGCGCCGTTATGTTAGCCCCCAATTTTGGGCCCTGGAACACTCATATATTTCTATATTTCCTGTTCGGTTATTATTCCTTATACCATTTTATGTCCTACTGTATAAACAACTACTAACCCTTTCCAGTGTATGGCCGAGTTAGGTACCCGTTTTTTTCAACATGGGCGATGTGTTGGACGCTATTTTTACTCAGCCGGCTGCCGACCTACACTTCAACCCCTTAAGCTTATTTATCATCTATCTATTGCTACTTGAGGCACAGCACAAACGCCAAGGAGCGAGCTCCTACGCCTCATCTGTTCATTGCCTAGTACAGAGGGTCCTTTTACGTGCAACTGACAACATACAACACACGGGGTCACGGCTTTACTTTCCATCCTACCGAAGGCACACTCAGAACCTTTCTCTCGTCTGAAAGAGCCCAACCAACCTCGATCGAGTAGTGTACCTGGAACCACTGACGCAGTCGTGGAGTACCCTACCTCTGCGCAGCCGAGGAGGGTGTTTATGGTCCTCTGCTGTATAAAAGTTGCAATTGCGGCTACAGAAGAAAACTGGCCACTGGCACCCGCCTCTTCCCATAAACGAGCAGATGATGATGACATTTTATTGTGTCACAACACTGCCTCAACTAGTGCAACAGGTAGCGTGTTCGATTTACTGCGTCAGTGGTTCCAGTGTCGATACTGCATCGAGGTGGATTAACTTTCTTCGGGCGAGAGAAGCCCCGAGTGCGCCTTTCTTCAGATGAGAAGTGAAACCGAGGTCTCGTGTTGTGTACGATGGCATTTACACGTAAAAGGACCCTCTATTACGCAAAATAGCCATGTGTAGGACCTCTCCCCCTGGTGTCGGTAAAGTGTCCCACCGGTAAAGTCCTACACCTTATAATGTGCCGTCCATACGCACGATTTTTAATCTGGCTGGCATTATTCACTTGTCAATTTAATTTAGGGAATACTGCAAATTAATTAATTATTTTTATTATGAAAATATCGGTAATAGTAATTCGATAGATGATTTTTTTTCATTTTGAGAGTTGAATTGTGAGGCCCCAGCGCTTCATGCGCCTCTCCGGATCCACTCCTTATGGCTGTTTGACTGGCTCCCCCACTCGTTGTCTTATCAAACTAACTAATAAATTAACAATATACAGTCCAACCAGGATAATGCAGACCCCTGAGGGACCCACCATAAATGTCTTCATTAACCGAGTGTTTTCATTATCCAGGATGTTCAACTTTAGGTCTAATTGGTGCTCATTTGCCTGGTGCTTACCCTAACTGTCTTCATTAGTGGGACAATTTCGTTATCCGAGGTTGGACTGTATCACTCTTGTGTCAATTCAGAAGGAGAAATCGGTAACCGACCCTGCCATTGGCGGGAAAAGGGTTAGAAGTTACGTTTGCTTTGCAACTCTACCACAGTAACATTAAGCATTAAGCATCAGAGTAGGTCTAATGGCGAAGAGATCAGTCACTTTTTTTCTAAACAAAAACAATCTCTGCTAAACGTTTTAAGCAGTTTTTTAAATGCACATTTCATTTTTTCAAAGGAAGGAAAACATTTACGGAGTATTTTTTCCACAAAGTAAAATAAGTCGCAACGTCGAGAAGTGATAATCGTTGAAGTGCTCAAGACTCAATTTCCTTTGCTGGAATGACAACTCAGGTTTTTAAACTGCAATGCAGACATTGAGGACAAGTCGGTCATGATGTGAAATGAAGGTGGAGTGAGTGGGGAGAAGAAAAACAGTATGGTTGACGCGGTAATTTCATTTTATAAACGACGAATAGTAGCATTAGACACAGGAAACAGTTTTTTTTTTTTTTTTTTTTTGGTGGTTAAAAATTTCCAGAGCAAGGCGGAAAAAGAGAAACTGCTAGACTACACCCAAATAATTAAAATGTAGAGAACAGAAGTGATTCAATTTTGAATTCACTACTTGCACTACTTTCAAATCCTTTCCCCACCTACAACTGACTAGGATATCTATTTGTCCTGCTGGGACTGAGAAGACACGGTTTTACACAGCCTGCTGTCGATGTAATATTGAAACTCCTTGTTTCTTACCCTAGGCAATAAGCCCGGGTCTGTTTAGCGAATACGATCATATTGCATTGGGGAACAAATGTGCACTGCGAGATCTGACGTCACACTGGGCCACTCAGGCAGATCCTAAGCCTATAAGCCTGGGACACAATAGGCACACTGCACCAACTGTATGTGGTAAAATGTGACTAAAAAGGGTGACTTTGTTGTGTCCCTGTCTGGCCATTGACCTAGTCATGGTCTAACAGCTTTGAATCAACAGGCTCCTTTGGGTGGTGACGTCACAAACGCCTACCCATGTGTTTGCTGTGCATGGATGCCCGAACTCCTGGGAAAGGCAGAGGAGCGGCGAGTTGCGTTGGATACACCAGTTCTCGTCTGATCACTGAAGTTAAGCAACGCAAGCCCAGTTAATACTGACATGGGTGGTCGCTCGGGAAAGCTGGGTACTGCTAATACCCAATAATCGTCGCATTAGTGTAGTGTCTGTGCAGTCTATGCATTAGAACTATGCAATGGACGGGTCTCTAATGACCTAGTAGTTGACGGGACCTTAAACACCAACAAACAAACAATGGGAAAGGCAGATCTTGGTGGTTGAGGGGGCACTTCCTCTGCAACGTCTCTGGGCTGCTCCACACTGGCAGGACGGCTCTGACACATCGTGGGGTGGGGTTGATACCCTAAGTCCCTAACAGGGCAATTTGATAGATTTGTTGGCTGTGGTTTCCTTGTTCAAGCAAAACCCATGACCGTTGTAGTTAAAGGGCCCTAAAACACCAGTAAAACAAGAGCAGCTTATTGCAGTGGACACACCATTTCCCGTCCCATCTAGTACTGACATGGATGGGTGGCCGCTTGGGAAAGCTGGATACAACTAATACACCAAAAGTCGCATTAGTGTAATGTCTGTGCAGTCTCTTCATTAGAACTACACAGTGGACGACGCTCTAATGACTTTGTATTTGAAGGACCTTAGAACACCAACAAACCAAGCGAAGAAATAACAACACAAACTGGTCCTGCCATAACGCACGAAAAATGGGTTGACGATGGTTGGGAACGATGAGTCTCGCAGATGCTGAACTATACATGTTATCCACGATAGAGTTTAACGTCTTTTTCTTGCTCCTAACCATTTTCTGGTAGTGTTTTCCGATCCAAGAAGAACAATTGATATGAAGCTTATATCTAGCGACTTTTAATGTCGTCCAACATGTCCCTTTTGAGTTTTTAAAGAGTGAATTTTCTACTAAAACTATTGGATCAATTTCTGCAAACGGTTGCCAGAGGCCTTCTAAGCCCATTATAACTGATTTCACCAACGTTACATGTGTAACCTGAGAGATATGGGCTTTTATTTGCTATTCAATTGTTACAAATAATATCTTGCATTTGTGGTATTTTATTTTTTTCCGGTCCTGTTAAGAATGATAGATTTAACAAGATTGAACGTAGAAATTTCAACGTGATATGTATTTATCATACTCATACGAGCACATGTTCGTGCTCGCAGTATTTCAAACAAATTGTTCAAGATATCTTTTTGCATTTCCAAATATTATATCCTGCGGTTAAAACGACATGCTGCTTTTTTTGGTCAAATAACTCATTCTTGGAGCATTCGATTGTGTTATCATCCAATATATTACCCAAAAGGATTGCAAATGTTTTTCATTGCTTACATGATATGAAATGTGGCCAACGAACATCAACTGTTACTGCTCTTACATTTGTTTTTCTGAGAGATTTCGATGTCGTATTAAATTGTAATTCATTTGCTAATATCGCTTGCGAGCGGCAGTCGCTGTTTAAGCCCGAGGTAATGATCGTGATCTAACATGACTTTTTTGAAGTCGAATCTCCAGCAAATGCTCGAAATGGGTTGAAATCGTTTCCTAATGCTAAAATAGGGAGATTCTGACAAGCGGATTCTGACATACGTTTCTGACAAACGTATGTGACGTTAAGCAGACGAAAATTCAACTGCGCAAACACGAAAAAAACACTGTGTGAGCTGGAGCGTGCGATTTGCCAAACATACACACGTACGCAGCGTAGGTTGATACGTTACTTAGTACTAAATCTCCCTAATATATTTGCAACATTCGATAAGTTGAATCTTCATCAAATGGGCAAAATGCTAGCGTATTTTAAACGTTGTGCGTGTGTAATTCGTCTCCGTTTATCAAACGTTCGGACTTTCCTTATGATTCGTGAACCAATTGCTTTGGATTCGCATCGCATTTTGCGAATGTTGCTGGAATCTGTGTGAGAAACTACGTCTCCGCTGAACTTGCTGAACAATCCAAACGTGAAAACATTGTTAGATGTTCTCGCAGCAAATGTTTGTGATTAGTGTGACGTCTCTCACGTCGACCTCAATTGAGATTGCGAACGACATTTTGATATTCGCCAACATTTCTATTTTGCGCAGCTGGCGGAGTTCTGGCTATACAGGGTGTCTGTGAACTTGGCAAGAAAAAAAGCGTATTGTAGAGGATGCCAAACTAACCATTTTTAGCATAGGAATGTAGGGTCCAAAGTCAAGCCTTAAAAAATGGCAAGCAAAATAAGGTGTTGGCAGACATAGTCAATTTTCATGTAAAGTTTTCACCATAAATGTTCAAAGAGGTTACCATTTGCAGTTATGCATGCTGCACAACATCAATTGGTGCCAAATCAGGTGATCATGGTGGCCAAGGAACTGGTCCTCCTTTACCAATCCCGTGGTCCCCAAAGGTGGCATTAGGATGAGCTCACACATGCAAGGTAAAATGTGCTGGGGCTCCATTGTGCTGAAATCACATCTGTTCACAAATTTGAGGTGGAATGTTTGCCATAAGTTCTGGCAACTGTTCTTGTAGAAAAACGTGATTCATGTGGCCTGTTAATTGATGTGGAAGCAAGTATGGCGACATCAAATGCAACACCTTCTTTTGCTTGCCATTTGTTAAGGCTTGACTTTGGACCCTACATTCCTATGCTAAAAATGCTTAGTTTGGTACCCACTAAAATACGTTTTTTTCTTGCCAAGTTCACAGACACCCTGTATATGCTTGAGGGCTACGTTACAGTTGTATGCACAAAACTTCTGTGGGATTATTTGCCTGGGTTCTACTGGGTATGGCAACACTGCGTGAATGTTAGTTGTTTATCAGTGGTTCTATGTGAGGTACTGGACTGAGGTGGATTGGCTTCTTTTGGGTGAGGGAGAGGTACCAGAGTACTCCTTCTTTCAGATGAGAAGGAATACTGAGGTCCCATGTGGTGTACGATGGCATTTGCATTTAAACGAACCCTCTCTACTATGCAACGGGTAGATGATGCAAAATTTCCTGGTGTAGACCTCGCCCCTGGCGTCGATGGAATGCCCCAAACGAACAGTAAACCGACAAAAAATAAGTATAGGGGTTGCAGCTTTGGTTGGGAACCGGCTGCGGAAATGCTTTATCCAATATATCGCCCTTGGGTTCATTCAGATGGACAAGATGGGCACGCGACCCTCCCACAGGCGGGAAAAGGGTTAGGAGTTGCTTTTTACTTGTTTTACCTACACATTTTGGCTTATTATCCGATGGAAGGCGCTCTCAGGACCTCCGTCTGTCGCCCGAAGAAGACAACCTACCTCGATCCAGCAGCACACCTGGAAACACTTATGCAGCAGTAAAGTATACTCATTGTGCGCCGTCACCGAGGTGGATTCAATGATGAATTCCGTCGACGGTAAATATGCAAGGGGCTGTAGCATTAGGCTGGTAGCCGGCTGCTATAAAACACCGTTGAACAAGTAGCCCCTGAGTTTCCGGTTTCAAGAAGCAAATGGATGGCTGACTCTCCAATAGGTACACTAAAAGGCAGTACTGTCTTAACAGCATTATAGGCTCCTGGGCAAAGCAGCTTGCTGGGGCCCCTACTACAGCCCCTCGCAGGAATAATTTCTAAATGGTCACTTGTCATCCGCCGATTAGCAAGGGGCCGTCGGGTAAGTGCCCAGCGGGCCCACACGTTAAGACGGCACTACTAAATTGGGTTGATTTACCTGATGATATATTACTATTCATATCTTCATTGGAGTTGAAGAGAAAATTCTTTAGTAAATATTAGATAAATGTCGAATGATCTGAATTCTCCTGAGAGAATCTTTTTTCATTTTATTTAATATCATCTCGCAGAAGAAATTAGGATAGCCCCTTTTTCACCCCTTTCCTGAAATGCAAATAAAATCTGAAATGACGCTGGTGATGCTAGGGTGCACTTAGACATTTAATGATGTGCAATGCACTCTCTATTTGAAGATTATTTCTACGTCGAAATCACTTTAGTAGGACGAATAACAAGGCGCTTCATCTAATGTTGACATTAGAATCTGAGGGGGAAAGGACCCTTTTTTTAGATGAATGGTCAGATTTGACTTAAGATGTTTAAAGGAGCAACACAGAATTGAAAAGTAATGAGTTTAGTTGGTTACTGTCCACCGTGAGTAGCTTTTTTCTTGTGGTAGTGGCTATCGACCTATAAAAGCATCTTTAATGCCCTTTTTACAGTGACCGCATCGTCATCTTCGCTGGCCTCATCATTGGTCAATTCTCCTTTCTCATTGCCTTCTTGGAAAAGCAATGGGCATTTTGATGACTGCAGTGACAAGAGTAAACACATTTCTTAGCCGAAATAATGGTCACTGCATTTATTTCTCTATGTTAATACTGCCATTTTTCAAAGTTTATGATATGGGGATTTGTCTCGGTGGCTTAGCAGATATAGAATTGCAGGATCGATTCTGGCAGAGCCAGATGGTTTTCCTTTTTTTCCGGCGAGAAGGAAGCCCCTTCCGTCTGTCATACAGGAGGTAAAGAAGTGGTCCCTTGAGTTGTCCTTCACACTGCATCTAACAATCCAACAGAGCCCTTTCTCGATAGAGTAATTGAAAGAAAGTGTTGCAAGAGATGTCTCAACATCCCCCCTGTGTTCAGTCGGACTGAGTTCATTTCCCACCTGCTCTTCTTTTTCATCTTGGCGCCTTCAAGGGCGTTAGACTCTAGTACAGAAAAGTAGGGCTTATACTAATTAATATACATATACAGGGTGTAATGTTTAAAGTAAGCAATGCCTTTATTTCAAAAACTATAAGATATAGGAAAAGCTGTTTAGGAAATAGTTATAGTCGATGGATTGTTTGTTGGTGTTGTAAGGCCCTTCAACTACAAGGTCATTAGAGCCCCGTCCACTGTGTAGTTCTGATGCAAGGACTGCACAGACACTACACTAATGCGACGAATTTTGGATACTAGCGGTACCCAGTTTTCCCAAGCGGCCACCCGTGTCAGTACTAACTGGGGTTGCATTGCTTAACGCATCTTGCCGCATATAGTTGATGGAGGGGCACATTCATGTCATAAAAGAGTTCGGAAATTACAGCAGTAGTTTCTTCAGGAAAATGCAAAGTTACATTGTTTTTTAAATTGATAGATATGGTTTACTATTGTATCGCATAGATCATTTGCAACAGTTGATTTTTTAAATTTAGTGTATGTTGCTGTTTAACAATCACTGGACTTTGGCTCCAAAAATATTTCAAGGGGAGCGGCGAGTTGCGTTGGACACACCAGTTCTCGTCTGATCACTGAAGTTAAGCAATGCAAGCCCAGTTAGTACTGACATGGGTGGTCGCTTGGGAAAGCTGGGTACTGCTAATACCCAATAATCGTCGCATTGGTGTAGTGTCTGTGCAGTCTATGCATTAGAACTACGCAGTGGACGGGTCTCTAATGACCTTGTAGTTGACGGGACCTTAAACACCAACAAACAACAACAACCAAAAATATTTCAAACAAATTTATATTAAATCAGTTTTATTTAATGTGGTTTGTTTCCAGTGTAAGCCAGGCAGCCATAACAGGTCGAACCCATAAGAGGCTGCCCGCGGGAGATGATGAGGTAGGTGAAAGGACGAAGGAAAAGGTTAATTTGCAGCACCCAACGTTCTTTACCAACCACCCAAGTTGGTATTGAAATTAAAAATAACATGTTATATCAAAATTTAACGTTTTTGAGAGCTATGTGATGTGAGACTTAACAACACCCCTCCCTATCTATTGAAAGAAATGTAACATTGCATTTTCCTGAATAAACTATTTTCCACCTCGCATAAGTCTCGCATCACAAATCGTCGCCACAACGTAGTGTCTGTGCAGTCTCTGCGTTAGAATTATGCAGCGGAAGGGGCTCTAATGACGGTTATAGTGGAAGGACCCTGAAACACCAAAAGAATTCATTTTTGAAGTACTTGCTCGCGTGGATGCGGGATCGATCCTGCCCTGAGACAGATGGCTTGTTGAAGACGGGAGGGATGGCTAGAAATACACGACTGCACGTGGTGTGCAAGTTGTTACCTGCACGTAAAGGACACTTTCACATGGAGTGATATCTGTAATCTACCCAGTTTTCCCACGCTGCTACCCATGTAAGTACTGAGCACTGGAATGCTGACATGGATGGCTGCTTGAAAAAACTGGGTACCGTTAATACCCAAAAATCGTGGCCTCAGTGCAGTGTCTGTGCAGTTTCTGCATTAGAACCATGCAGTGGACGAGGCTCTAGTGACATTGTAGTTGAAGGACCCTTAAACAGGCACAACTAGTATGGGCGACCTCTTGGCCACACTGGGCACTGCTAATATCAATAATCGTCGTAAAAGCGTAGTGTCTGTGCAGCCTCTGGATTATAGCTATTCAGTGGACGGGGCTCTAATGGCCGTTGTAGTTTAAGGGCCCTAAATCGCCCTCGAAACGAAAAATTACTACGACAGGCTTCCTTTCCCTACAATAAATCATTTGATAAGCAAAAATGAAGCTCTGGAAATAATATTAGGCCTACGAACGTCTGATTGTTACTAAAGTGACGTCAATAGTGTGTAGTGTTTGGCACTTGTATATTACTCTTTAATCTGTCTTGATCACAGGTGAACGAAATTGGGGAATTTTGTAGACCTGTTTGAAGCACCTGCTAGACAATAATGTAGCCACTTTTTGTCATGTCATAAATTGACTGTCAAGTACCTCTGTGTGTGCGTGTGTGTTTGTGCCCGCGAGCGGTCTAAGAATGCTCTCAGTATAAAGTTATGAATATGCTAATCAATAAATTTGATAGAAAGCCGTGTGTGATGATCCAGTCACCGCTAAGTTAATTAAACGAAACTTGTCATCTCCCCACTCGACCCCTCCCTTCATCCTTCAAAAACGTTAATATCCTTTGCAGGTGGTTGATAGTTGAAAACAAAACTAATAAAATGAGAGCCTTGTTCAACACTGAAGTGATCATGTCGTCTATGGAGGGAGAGACCAGGGATGTTACCATGAGGATGACAATCTTCTGTCGTACTCAATTTGGGTAAACAGTCACCTTATTGCAATCTTCATTATTAATGAACTTCTGTCGAGATTGGCAATCTCTTCTCTTGTCATCTTAACTTCGCATTTCCTCCTCCAACCAACGCCTACCATGAAATTTTGAGGATGCTCCATAAAAATGCGTCAGAGCCCCATCATTTTGTTTGTTTTGTTGGTCATTAGAGTGCCGTCCATTGCGTAGTTCTAATGCACAGACACTACACTAATGCGGCGATTTTTGGGTATTAGCGGACCCAGTTTTCCCAATCTGCCACCCATGTTAGTACTAGCTGAGGTTGAGTTGCTTAACTGGTTGCTTGACTGGTCTGTCCAACGCAGTAATCCGCCCCGAGACCCCATCATGGTGGCCCAGAGGTCGGAGAACTACATCATTGGTTCCAGGCTCGATACTGGGCCGCAACGGGTGACTTCCTTCGGAGGAAGAGAGAGGCCCGCAATACGCTTTTTGTCGGATGGGGGATAAAGCCGCGGCTCTGGATAGTGTGAGTACTATATCTGTATGGAGCAAAATATTCTTGTAATTCGCAAAATTAGCAGATGGAGCTCGTTCCCCTGGAGACTATTACTAATCGCTTCCCACCAATGGCATCACTGGGTACACGTCTTGTCGCTCTGACCGGACATACGAGTGACATATTAGACGGCATTTTTCTACACCCGGCTGCTGACCATAGCTGCAATCCTTATGCTTATTGTTCGCTCGGACACTCCACCGACGCCAGGGGAGCCCATTCTCCTACTCCTGTCAGCAACACGTCCATAGCCAGAATGAAAAGGTATGGACTTAGTGCTGAACCTTAATGTACTCCAACCTTCACTAGGAAGCCTCTAGTATTTGCCCAAGGAGTCCTTATCCTGGATATTGCTCGATCATTTACCTTCACTTACATAACGTGCGCCCTATACCCCCTTTTGTATACTACTAGTCTACATACTATAGTACCTCCCAAACTACCTGTCGTGAGACACCGTCATAACCCTTCTCTATGTCGATGAAGATGGCATGGAGATCTTTGTTTGCTTCCCTATACTTTTCAGTCATCTGCCTCAGAATAAAGATTGGTTCCATTGTGGACCTACCTGGCATGAACCCAAACCGATTTCCACGTAAACTAGTTCTATCCTGGAGGCGGCATTCTAATACTGTCTCCCAGAGCTTCATAAAATGGCCATGCCCTTGCCCTTGAAGTGTGGTACTATCCAACTCTCACGCCATCCAGAAGGCAATATATCTCTGCCATCTATCCTATTGAAAGGTTTCCTTAGCCACACTTCAAATGGAGCTCTGTTGGGGGCACTACCGCTTTTCGACCTTTGATTTTCTTAAGGGCCCTGACTACTTCCGTCTAGGTTACTTTGTCCACCACCCCAGAAGAAGTAGGATGGGGGATAGTGTCGTCTTCTCCCCTTCCAGCATTCAAGAGACTTTGGAAATAACTTAATCTTTCTAGCTGTTCGTTACCTTCACAGGAAGAAAATGGTCCTACCTTTGCTATTCTTCACTGTTATGGCTTGGTGTCCATCCTTAGCTGCCCTATCTCTAGTCTTGACCAGTTTAAAAACTTCTTTCTCCCCTTCCTTGGTCTTTAACTGATCATACAAGGCTTCTTACTTCTGGTGTTTAGCCAAGGCAGTGATCCTCCTAGCAATGGTCTTTGCCTGTATTGTATTTTAGACTTCTGGTCTCCTATCTTAATTAACCTGTGAAAAGCAGGTATTCTTTTGCTTGATGACTGCCTCTACCTCGTCATTCTGCCTGTCCTGGGATGCACATCCTACTGTAGCTTGGCCTAAAATGGTTTTCCCAAATTTCCTAATTTTTCTGGCAACCCTGTCCCACATGTCATCTGCTTTCTCTTCCCAATTCCTCTCTACTTGCTGGTGTACTTCCTCTTGAAATTCTTATTTTGATGAGCAGTTTCCACCACCTAATATCCTGATCACCTTCCTTGTCTGCTGCTGTCACTAGGATTTGGGATATAAATAGCTTATGGCCACATCCCTTTTGAAACTTTTCCCTGGGGATTGCCCAGAAATCTTGAAACTCTGCTCTATGTTGCCCTCTGACCATAAAGAAATCTATCTGGGACCTACCATGTGGTGACTGGAATGTTATCAGGTGCTTGTTCCACTTTCTGAAACACGTATTTGCCAATGTAAGACCATGTGCACTTGCTGTGTCAAGAATTGACAGTAATGACGGATGAATAAATGGCTGTCTTTGAAGGTCCTGACGCCAGTGGCTTCATTTGAGTGAAATAAAGCCGTTGCAGGTGTGCCTGCCTTTTGTGGCATTCGCATTAATGGGAGGCGGAACGCTCAAAGACCCTCACCTGGCGTTAAATGGGGCAGACGAACCGACCAACCTGTAATATTAGAGAGATGGTGGTGAACGTCGACGATGACGATGCGAACGATAACAGGCGAAAATGGGCAACTGCGCATGCTCATGGAAAGCAGACCAGCAAGTGAGCATGCGCAGTTTCTCATTTCTGCCTCGTATTGTTGACATCGTCGACGTTCACCACTAACTCTAATATTTGAAGACAGACAAACCGTCCCATGGTCAAGGGTAAAAGGGAGCATCATCGTCACTAGCTCTTTCCTAACCTACGGCAGTCAGATGCCTAGTTTTGTCCCTTTGGAACGTTTGTCACAGCCGGCTGTCAGCGTAATGCTCGTTTATTGTTGGCGGATTTAAATTCGTTGGTGCACTTTTCCTCTGACGACAGGGGCGAGCTTCCACATCAGAAAATTGCTCCAGGTAGTAAGTGTGGTACACACCACACGGGGTCACGGCTTTACTTTGCACTGAAGGACCACACCATTGCCTAAATGAAGCCCTTGGTCCAGGAATGAACCTGGAACCACTGTCACAGTACTTCAGTAAGCTGGGAGCGGCTGCATTGCATTCAACCCACCAGTTCTTGTTTGATCACTAAAGTTAAGCAATGCAATGCCAGCTAGTACTGGCATGGACCGCTTGGGGACACTGGGTATTACTAATACCCAAATTGTTGAAACAGTGCAATGTCTGTGCAGACTCTGCATTAAAACTGCGCAGTGGACGGGGCTCTAATGACCATTGTAGTTGAAGGGCCCTAAAACACCATTGAAACAAAATTTGTTTGTTAGTTTTAATGCCAACGGGTAGGGGAGTTGGCCAAGCAGCCATAACAGGCCAGACCCTGTGGAGGAGCTCATGGGTGAGGGGAGGTAGGAGTGTGGAAATTAACAGTAACTGTTCCCAACCACCCACCCATGCCGATACCGCATTTTACTGCATTGCATTGGACACACCAGTTCTCATCAGATAACTGAAGTTAAGCAACTCAACCCAAGTCAGTACTGACAATGGTGTTTGCTTGGGAACATTGGGTGGTGCTAATTTCCCCTCCCTTACATCTCCGCTCCTCACATCCCCTCACCTACTAGCTGCTTGGCTGATTCACCAACACATTGACATAAAATACTACCTTGGGTTCATAGGCGGCTCATGGGGCAGGCAAACCTAGACGGCTGCCTAGGGCGGCAATTTTCTGAGGGGCGGCCAGTTTCAGAGGTACTTCCTTGCCATGCAGTCTATTGATCATTTGAAATGTTCATAGACCTGAGGTTCCCAAACTTGTCTGATATGGTGGGGCCGTTTCTAAATGTTGGCTTTCTCGAGGCGCCTTATTTCAGACTAATAGCAATGCATTGGCAATGGAACAAATTCTAAGGGCGTAAGAGACGCTCGGACAATTTAGAACTGCATTAAATTTAATGGGGGAGGGGCTCCTGAAACTCACCAGACGGGCCTGCTTGGGTTGCATTGATTAAGTTCAGTGATCTGACAAGAACTGCTGTGTCCTTCAAACTATCTCTGTGTCTGCTCCCAGCACATACTGTAAATTAATCCCCACCATGGTTTGTTTGTGTTGATGTTTAAGGACCCTTCAACTACTATGACATTAGAGCCCCGACCCATGCATAGTTCTAATGCAGGAGCTGCACAGACACTATGCTAATGTGCCAATTTTAGGGTATTTGTAGTACCCAGTTTTCCCAAGTGACTACCCATGTTAGTACTAGCTGGAGTTGTGTTGCTAAACTTCAGTGATCAGACGAGAACTGGTGTTATCCAACAAAATAAACTGCTCCCCCACTCTGTACAAACTGCTGCCCTGCAGTGGCGTCGCTAGGGTTGGCGTCACCCGGTGCGGTGACAACATTTAGTTTCGATTTTCTTGCTTGCCAGCACCTGGAAAGAATTTCCCTTTTTCCTGACGCATCAAAGCAAAAGCTGCTCATAACCCATTTCCCGTCTATGGCAGTATCGGGTACCCATCTTCTCCTTCTGAATGGACACAATGGTGATATATTGGACAGTGTTTCTCTGCTCCAGTTGCCGACCAAAGCTGCAACCCCTGTGCTTGTTTATCGTTGGTCTAATGTCTGTTGGCATGTTGTACCGACGCCAGGCAGCGAATTCGGAGACCTGGATATTTTGCCTCATCTACCCATTGCATAGGGTTCTTTCACGTGCCAATACCATCGTACACCACACGGGACCTTGGTTTTACTTCTTAACGAAAGGAAAGTGCCCTCGGGGATCTCTCTCGTCCGAAAGAAGCCACCCGCACCTCGGTCCAGTATCGAACCTAGAACCACTGACTTAGTTACTGAGTAAACTACCCACTGTGCCACGGGTGAAATTCTTTCCTGAAGCATCAAAGCATTAAAAGTTTCGTGTTACTTTTTGAGTATGAGAAGGCGGCCCATGAGGGCGGCCGCCCGCGTTCTTTGCACACTTTGAACCTATGGGCGGACCGGCCCTGGAACTATTTTAACCTCATGCAACCTACTCCGTGCCTCTGTATTAACCTTCCGTCCACAAGGTGACGATTTCTGGCACACACTACAAGGTGGGGTTTGTGATAACCCCAAAAAGACTTTTTGATTTTTAAGGCTTAAATTAAATACCATCCATATAAAGCTTTAGCAATGACAATAATTTGGAAACATGCTGTAAAAATTCTATATTATCCAAGAAGACAAGACATCATCATCACCATACCCTTATACCACCTATGACAGGGTCGGATCTGCAGGGTCTAGACCTCCACTCCTGCCTATCTCCCACCAGGTCCCCATCCACCCCAGACACTACCGTATCCTTATGGACATCCTGCTCCCATTTCTGCTTTAGTAACCAGTGTTTCTGACCAGCCAGCCACCCATGTTGGTACTAACTTGGGTTGCATTGCTTAACCAGAAATAAAATATGCTAATTACTTAGACCTGCCAACTTCCCTAGATAGGTAAAGAAAACATCGGAGACCAGGTACTCAAAGGTTGGTTAAGATTGGAGAAAGTGGTACATGTGTAGACACAATTTTGTAGGTTTGGGGTTTGCCGAGACCCCACCTTGTGGACGGAAGGTTAAAACTGAGTCTCGATGGTTTATGACCCGACCCATTATCACTCAACTAATTGATAAACCGCTGTCATTGTTATTAACGTTTGAGTGGGAGATTGGCGGTAGCTGTAATATCGTTTGGTTGAAACAGCTCATAATGCTTTTTATTAACAAATTGAAAAGTTGTGACTTTTAGATAAGCCTTCTGTCTCTCGCTAAGAGATAACAAATGACAATTTGTGCTCGTAGGACGTTTACATTATATAATATGTTTGAAGTATTTAGAGTAATATGCGTTAATAAAAATGATTTTCAAGTTTATTGGTTGTCAGTACAAGAGAACATGGACGGTAGATCAACAAAGTTACCCTTATTATTTGACAAGTCGATTTATTAAATTTAGTAACTCTTTTATCTGTAGTTAAATGGTGGTTCAATGAGGAAATTACAAGGGATTCGCATTTTGGGCTGATGATAACAACTCTTCACCTGGGAGACCGCAGTGCTTTGGACACACCAGTTCTCGTCTCATCATGGGAGCGGCTTATTGCGTTGGACACACCAGTTCTCCTCTGATCGCTGAACTTAAGCAACACAACCTCAGCTTGTAAAGCCGCTGGGAAACTGGGTCGGCTAATTCCCAAAAATCGTCGCATTAGTGTAGTGTCTGCGCAATCACAGCATTAGAACTACACAGTTGACTGTATTCTAATGACCTTGTAGTTAAAGGGCCCTAAGAGACCAACTCGTATGATCACTGAAGTTAAGCAACGCAGCCTCAGTTGGTACTGACATGGGTGACCGCTGGGTCTGCTAACACCCAAAAATCGTCGCATTAGAGTAGTGTCCGTGCAGATCTTAATTAGAGCTGCGCAGTGGACGGGGCTGTAATGGCCATCGTAAGTGAAGGGTCGTGAAACACCAACAAAACGAACGACGTTCAACAGGGTTGATGTGAATTCTCTGCACTGCGTCACCTCTTCCGCGCTACCTCTAGGAAGTGGGAAGGGTTATCGCCTCACCCGAGTCGCTGCTCTTAGCAGTTGACGAGTAACGATCCTCCCTGCGTCACACATTGTTTCTCTGTAACGGATGGATCACCCAGAGCATAAGACTTGTGGATGCCATGCTGAGGAATTGGGATTTGTGGAATTCGGTGTCACGCCACGTAGAGGGCATACCTCTGTAAGCGTAAAGTACAGTGCTCGGCCTAGTGAAATGAAGTGCTTCACTGGTTGACGTGTGCAGACAGCCAATCTGGTGGAAAAGCCTCTGATTCGGAGGCCTTGCTGGTGGAGTCAGGATACTGACTCAATAAAAACCAAATACGCGTACTGGTCAAATATTGGTACTCGGCGCAGAAACAAGACGAGTTTCTCGGCCGAATACTCGTCTGGTGTGAACTGGCCTTAAAGAAGAGTGAGATTGACTGAGTAGCGTTCCACGGTCTCTCGAATAACCAGTGAAACCCTAAGGGCACAACAAAAGGTCTAGCCTGAAGTAACGTGTTGAACGTTTCCGAGTTATGTCCAGAAGACAATGGTAGGTGTCATAGCCCCCACATAGGGGGTGCTAGCCGGGACCCCGAACTGCCTTTATAAAATATTTGTTTAGAAATACTGCATAATGTAGGCCTATGTGAATTTTATTCTATATTGGTGATTTTTTCTGTGGTGCTGTATTATGGTATCCGACTGCCTGCTACGACCAAAATTACACGTAGTAGAGTTACTTTATTCTTAACCGTGGCTGGTCATACCAGTTTTGTTCTGAACACTGAAGTGCAATGCGTTGCTTTGCACCCTGGATAGTACTGGCATAGATGACTCTTTGGGAACATTGGGTACTGCTAATACCTAAATTGTCGAAACAACATAGTGTCTGTGGAGACTGCATTAGAACTACGCAGCAGATGGGGTTCTAATGATTATTTCATTTAAAGGGCCCTATACACCAACAATGCAAATTCTAGCTGTGGCGTTTATATCCATGCTAAGTTCTGACATTAGGAATGACTGGAATGGTCCCGAGCCATGAGTAGTGGCTGATTGCATCCGATGTTAAGAATAAATACAGTCAAACTCGGATATAAGAGATACCTTGGGAAATCCAAAATAGTCTCTTTATATCCGAGTTTCTCTTATATCCAGGCCATGTAAAAACGACCATATTTTGCAATATGGTATAAGTTTCTAAGTAGAGTACTGTAATTCTCAATTTTAATGTTGATTATGCTTCACAACATTCCAAAACAGATTCAAAAATCCAGATTTAAAAGCTATACAGTATCATCATCATCATACCCTTATCCCGCCTGTGGCAGGATTGGGTCTGCAGGTTCACTGTACATGCTCTGACTGGGGGGACCCCAGGCAGGCGTCGTGAGCCCACAGGAATATTGGCTGGGTAGTGTGTGAGGGATGCTAACCTACCCCACTTATTCAAGCATCACATTATACAACCAAAATAGAAATTTGGCATGTAAATTAATGCACAATAACAATGCACAACAGGGATATTCCAGACTGCATGCAGATTAATAACTATACAGTATATTTCAGTATACTGGTATTTATCCATAGGAATAGGGTTAGTTTGGTAGGCGTTTTAGGGCCCTTCAACTACAAGGTCATTGAGCCCCATCCACTGCATACGTCTATTGCAGAGACTACATAAACACTACACTAATGTGACGATTTTTGTGCGTTAGTGATACCCAGTTTTTCAAAGCAGTCACCTGTGCCAATAATAGCTTGGGTTGCGTTGCTTTACTTTAGTGATCAGATGAGAAATGCTGTGTCCAATGCATTAAGCCACTCTAGGGATATAGTATTGTGTGGGTGGAAAGGGACCCAGTGGGAGATTGATGGGAATGGAGAGCTATAACCTGCACACCTGAACCGGCTACAGGTGGGATAAGCATATTACGATGATGACTATATATTTAAAAAATCATTTGAAAAAAATCTGTAATTTTGCTTTCCACCACATGCTCCACATCATAAAATGCCTGTGCAGGACGTCATCTGTCTGCCTTGCATAACATACACTGTTCAGCATGGATCACTCAGTCTCATTATTCTCTTATATTCGAGTGACAGATCAAAATTGTGAAAATGTGCTCTCATATACGCGAGTTTCTCTTTTATCAAAGTCTCTTATAAACATGTACAGTATAACCTACCAAGTTGACCACCTCCATATGTTGACCACCTCTTTATCTTGACCATGAATCATTGGAACCAAAATGCTCCCATAGGCATACCATTGTGGGCACACTCCATAAGTTGACCACCTCTGGATATTGACCACTGACCACCTACAGTTGGCACAACAGTCATCATCACCTCTCTATGTTGACCATTTTGGTGCAATCATGCTCCAATCGGCCATCTGTGTACAAAATTCACTCTGCCAGTCGCTCATAGGGGAAAACCCTTTTCATCTACCAGACACTCATAGGGGAAAACCCTTTTCACTATGCATCTTGTTTTCAAAGTGAACGAGTGTATGTAACATTATGTCAAAGTGAAAAATAGTGGAGCTAACGATAGAAAAGAAGGTGGAAGTTCTGGACCAAGTAAAGGCAGGGAAATCTCAGCAAAAGATAGCCAAAGATTTTGGGATTTCGAAAACAAAAGAGGTGAATATTGTCAAGGCAAGGGACAAAATTTTGAAAGCATTTAATGGAAATTGTTCTAGCAGAAGGAAAAGGATTGTGGCTGATGATTTGGATCAAAACGTTTTTCAGTTTTTCTCAAGTTGTCGATCCAAGAACATTCCTTTAACTGGGCCACTGCTTCAGGAAAAAGCAAAAGTAGTCACCCAAGCACTGGAACATGAAGATTTCACTGCCAGCAATGGTTGGCTGGAAAAGTTCAAACTGTGGCATAACATTCAATGTTGTTCTTTAAGGGGCAAGTCAGCTGATGTGAATCTTGTTGCTACTGATGACTGGAAATCAAAGCTGCCTACGTTGATTGCAGATTACAGTCTGACAGATATTTTTAATGCCAATGAAACAGCTGTGTTTTACAGACAGCTTCCAACCCGTTCCCTTGTTCAGAAAGGCAATTGGTGCAAGGGTGGCAAACAAGCTAAGGAATGCATAACTGTCCTTCTCTGCTGTAGTGCCTTGGGCAAAAAACTACAACCTCTAGTCATTGGTCATGCTGAACGTCCTAGAGCATTCAAGCAAAATAATGTGAATCCAAAAAACCTTCCAGTGCAATACTGCTTCAACAAAAAAGCGTGGATGACCAGTTCTGTTTTTTTGGACTGGGTGAAAAGTGTAAACACAGCCATGAAGCGCAAGCAGCAGAAAATTGTCATTTTGGTAGACAATGCTACTAGTCATGGACCCATTGAGCTCACAAATGTTTGGCTGCTGCATCTACCCCCTAACTTAACATCAGAGGTGCAACCTCTTGATCGAGGGATAATCCAAAAAATGAAGCTCCACTACCACTGGCAGTTGCTCAACATGTTAATTGCAAATGCTGAAGACTGCCAAAAGGCCATGGAGTTTAGTACGTCAATCACTATTCTAGACTGCATTCGGTGGGTCGCATCAGCCTGGCAATGCGTTTCCAAGATCACCATTGCCAAATGTTTTCAACAGTGTGGTGTACCAATGGACAACCCCAACGTTGCTGAAGTGGATATTGTTCCCACTAATGAACAACTATTAAACATGGAGTTGGTAAGTGTTAATGAAATGATGCAATATGAGAGCAGTGTGGAGCTTCATGAGACCCTTGGTAGCAATACTGCTTTCTGTAATCAGTTCAAAAGAAACAGAGGAAGAGAGTGAGGAATCTGAGGAAGAGCAAGAGAATTTTCAAAATGTCACTGTTCAACCAGCATCACTCTATATTAAAGAAATAGTGTGCTTTGCAGCAGGCACCTCTGGAAGCTTACTAGAAAAGGCATTTGATCTTCAGAAATAAATCGAGGAAGTGCACGCCGCATCCAAGTCCTCAAAACAAAGTGCAATAACAGATTTCTTTAAATCCACATAATATACTGTACATCCATGTTAATGCTCACAATATTTTTACATACATACTGTACATAAATGTATGTTATTTATACTGTATGCTCATGAAACCTACATGATTTCTTCTGATCTGTTCTTTTATTAAATATGTACAAATGTACATTTATAATTTTATGTGACCTCCATATGTTGACTGGTTTTGCTTGGAACAGTGACTGGTCAGGTTAGGGAGGTTATACTGTACATTAACACGTAAAGCATAGGACATGCAGATGGGAATTCAAAATCGCTCTCTTAAAACCGAGATTCTCTTCTATCCAAGTCTCTTATAAGTAAGTTGGACTGTATATTAAAAGTTGGTGGGGGATAAGGCAGAGAAGATGAAAGAGAATAGCTTGAGGTGGAATGGGAATGTTATGACAAGAGGAGAGGAAGAGCCTGCTAGGTCCATTACAGGTATACAGGATATTGTAAGCACATGGGGTAGAGGAAAACCAAAGCAGACGTGGGAGCAAGTTGGGCAAAGGGATATAATAGATAGTGGGGTGCATGGCGACCTGTTGGGATATAGGGCTCGTTTTTTGTTTCGTTGGTTATTTAGGGCCCTCAACTACAAGCTCATTAGAGCCCCATCCACTGCATAGTTCTGGTGCAGAGACTGTACAGGCACTACAATAATGCGACGATTATTGTATATTAGCAGTACCCAGTTTTTCCCAGCGGCCACACATGGGGAGCGGCAAATTGCGTTGGACACACCAGTTCTCGTCTGATCACTGAAGTTAAGCAACGCAACCCCATTTTATACTGACATGGGTGGCCGCTTGGGAAAACTGGGTACCGTTAGTATCCAAAACGGCCCTAAAACACCAATAAAAAAAAACAAACAACGGCCACCCACGTTTGTACTAGCTGGGGTTGCGTTGGTGAACTTTAGTAATCAGACGAGAACTGGTGTATCCAACGCAATAATCCGCTCCCTGGTAAATAGGAAGTGGAGGGTCAGAACCGACAGACTGCACGCTGCCACAGGTGGGATAAAGGAATGATGATTAAGAAGATTGAATATGAATTGTTTTATTACGTTTTATGACTCAGTAGTATTTTGAGCAGAAACCTGAGTGGTTGGTTGGATGATCATACCCGAAGTAAGGGATAAGAAGTGGAGTGGTGAAGAGGGTAGAGATGAGATGAATAGGGTCTTAGTTAAGAACCCAATATGAAAAAAATGCACTCAAAGGACCTTTGTTTATTTATATGGGTCTATTCTGAGTAGAAATGACAGTTGATCTGTAACAACGTGCAATATACTTTGTAGAGATTGATTTGGAGATAACTTTTGTGTGGGTTTTCTGCCGACTTCTGTTTTTGATGATCTTTAATCTTTGATTGCACAATTTTGGGACCCTCTCATCTTCTCTCTTTCCATTCCGCCTCTGTCTTCTCTGAAATTTCCAATAAGAAAAGTAAAATGAATCAACTCAATAGGTCTGTTGGTCGCTATTGAACTGTAGACATACACAATAAAGATGCAACTGAAAGTTTGGAGTAGATATCTTCTATCAAAGTACATAGATGTATGTATTCGTTTCCAAAGTTATTAACCTGAATTAGTAGTACCGAACAGTTTGCTCGATTTGATTTCAATTGTTTGTCTTTTGATGGCTTATCACTTCACGTTGTTGCGATGCTGAGTCCTGCCTCTTGAATTGAAGAAAAGATGGAAGGTCCCTCCCTCATCTGTGAAATCGATCCAATTTATTAACAGCAAATAGACTACTTTTTTTATGATATATTGACTTATTTCTGTTATTTTCAGATAAAAACAGAAGAAAGAGCTTCTACGACCACCGTATCTGTGCCATCTGTAATTTTATTACTACTCCTGAATTTCAAGAAAGATCACCACAGAAGTAAGTCAATCAAAATCCACTCCTCCAGTTTCTCAACTAACTGCTGCAAGACTCGAGTTTTGTTTTGGATGAATCACTTTAACAGAATTACCTCTATGAATGAATTACCGGTACTCATCACAACCTCATTCGGAATGTTGAAACATGTTCTCAAACTCTTTGAAAAAGCTAAAAACTGTTCCCAATGATTTATAAAAGGGCGATTCCAATAGCTTTAAGGAGCGGCTTAAGGAGTGGCTTCTCGTCCAATCGTTGTAGTTAAGGAACGCAACCCCAGCTAGTAAAACATGGGTGGCTAGGAAAACTGATTACCGCTAGTTCCCAAAACTCGTCGAAATAGCGTAGTGTCGTGCAGTCTGTTACTGTTTTTCGTTGTTGTTTTAGGGCTCTTCAACTACAAGGTCATTACAGCCCCGTCCACTGCGTAGTTCTAATGCAAAGACTGCCCAGACACTACACTAATGCAACGAATTTTGGGTATTAGTGGTACCCAGTTTTGTCAAGCCCATGTCTGTACTAGCTGTGGTTGCGTTGCTTAACTTCAGTGATTAGACGAGAACCGGTGTGTCCAACGCATGAAGCCGCTCCCTGCAGTCTCTGCCAGTGGCGTAACTTGTAGGGGTAATGGGGGTCTAATCGCCCAAGAGCCGGATAAGTCGTCAACGTAGGGAGCGCCTTGTCCGTTTATCTGTACAACGACTTTATGGCAAATAAAATGTCCCTACATACTGTGCGTGTACCATGTCTACTCAGGAAAAGCAACAGGGGAAAGGAGGCGCTTCGAATGTGTAGTCAAGTTGCGTTGGACACACCAGTTCTCGTGAGATTACTGAAGTTAAGCAGCGCAAGCCCACGTTAGTACCAACATGGGTGGTTGGTAAAGAATGTTGGGTGCTGCAAATTTGCCCTCCCATATGTCCACTACCTACATCCTCATCTCCCGCGAGCAGTCTCCTAAGGGTTCGTCCTGTTATGGCTGCTTGGCTAACTTCCCAACCCATTAAATGAATCCAGAATGCCTCTTGGCCCGGGCCCCAAAACTGAAGTTATTCCAGTGGTCTCTGCATTGGAACTACGCAGTGGACGGGGTTCCGTTGTGTGTAGGATTGCCCAAGCTCTCATAATGCTAACACATGTTCGCAAGTTCCCAACATCTTAGAACTCTAGCACATGTTTGCAAGTTCTTAGAATGCTAACATATTTTAATAATCTTTATGAGATGTTTGGATAGTGATATCAAGGATTCCAAATTTGATGAAAAATATTCGCAACTCGAAGTTGCTAAACACAACCGCAAAGTTCAAGGAATGGCTCACAGCCTTAACTAACCCAACGAATCCGAAAGACATTCGCAGACTAGGCGAGACAATAAAAAAACGAACAAACTGAATGTGAATTGTGAAATACGTTCACAAACTTAATGATAAAACCGATAATCTTCCCAAACTTGGTGATATGGCCGAAAATGTTCCCAAACTTGGTGATATGGCCGAAAATGTTCCCAATCTTAGTGAGAAAGCTAAAAATGTTTGCAAACTAGATCTGAGAATGCAAAAGAATTTACAAACTGTAGGAGAATGGTGAAATACTTTCGCAAATTTATGCTAAAGCTCAAAATATAAGATATTTACGAACAGCTCTGAGAATGCAAAAGACTTTCTTCCTAACTGTAAGAGAATGGTGTAATACGTTCGAAAATGGAGAGAATGGTGAAACACGTTCGCAAACTTGGTGAGAATGCGCGAATTCGTTTGACAATGCTATAAATTAGAGGGTGGCCAACTTTTGTGTACATAAGTTCTACTTTTTATCTCAAAAATGTGTCGCGATCGACCTTTATCTTAATAAAGTATCGCGATCAACTTGTTGTCATAGGCGTAGTCAAAGTGGGGGGGGAGGTTCGAGATTGGACCCACCTCTGTCTAGTATCGAATCTAGAACCACTGACGCAGGCCTAGAAACACTGAGCCACTGCGTCTCCGGGGCGGGTCTTAAGTCAACACATCGCGAGTGTTCGACCAAATTCGGCTTTGCGATCGACTTGTTGGCCACCCCTGCGTTAAATACTGTAATTATTCTAATAAACGGTGTGCGGTTTCTTTTTTCAAAGGCCTTTTTGTTGAGCCGTTTATTGGAGGGCGCCGTTTATTATTTTTTTTCAATTTATAAATGGAAACTTTTAAGCCGGACAAGTTGATTTCATTAATTTTGATGTTTGCTGATGCCACTCTCGAATCTGAATTTATTGGCAAAATAAAATTGAGAAAAATAATCAATGGTTCATTTAAAATTTTAATCCTTACCCTAGATTTAGATAACTGTAGAGGTTTAGCCACAGGACGATTACTATCATTCTCAACTGCAGAAATTGCCAACAATTTAAATGCTAAAGAATGCTTTCCCTTTGAAACTTTTCTTTCAACAACATCTGCACTAAAGCTTAGTTTACACGACTGTGACTTATTAGGAAGTTCAACCTATCATGTGAAAATACTGTGAATCGCATTGCACCAAGGTTACCCACAGAACAGAGAGGAGGGATAAAAACCCTGGGATACACCAGTATTTTGGTTATAAAATGTGGTGTTGGTACAGTGTGGTAGGCCGGCATCCCCACACAGACAACCAGCCACTACTCCTGCGGGTTCCAGACGCCTGGCTGGGGTGTTCCCAGTCATAGCATGTTCAATGGACCCACGGACGCAACCCTGCAACAGGCTGGATAAGGGTGTGATGATGACGATACCAGTATCCCTGTGTAGCACTAAAGGGTTAATCATTAAAAAAATTCAAGTTAACTTGCGCGATCACTTCCAGACAGTTTTGAAATAAACAGCGCGCCGTTTATTATTTTTTTCAGCTGAAAGGTGCGCCGGTTATTGGAAGGCGCCGTTTATTAGAATAATTACGGTAATCTTAGACTCGATGAGGATGCTAACAATATTCGTAAACTGGATGGAATGCTCTCGATTCGTTTGCTCCTTTATCCCAAGGACCCATGAACATTTTAATCCCGCGCATGGCGTGTTTCAGGGGGACCGGCAAATTGCGTTGGACACACCAGTTCTCGTCTGATCACTGAAGTTAAGCAACGCAGCCCAGTTAGTATTGACATGGGTGACCGCTTGGGAAAACTGGGTACTGCTAATAGCCAAAAATCGTCGCATTAGTTGAGTGTCTGTGCAGTCTCTGCATTAGAACTACGCAGTGGGCGGGGCTCTAATGATCTTGTAGTTGAAAGGCCGTAGAACACTAACGAACGAGCGAAAATGGGCGTGTTCCTACTTTCACCTGGAGATACCACTTTTAATTTCCTTAGGTTCTCTTAATTTCTGCTCGTTGCTTTTGACATATAAGTTCATTGTATGTGAAATTGCTTTTTTCAGATGCCCCAGAAGCCGTGTAGGCCTAGTGGTGATACAACGGCCTCAGTACGACGTAAGGTAGGACTACCAAGATAATTAATGGGGCATCCTGATGGGTGGGAATATGAAATGTGACGTATGTGTAAAAGCATTCTGTGCGCCACCAAGACCTTTGTCCTAAGTAGGGCTTGGTATAAATATATTTTTTTTTTTTGGTAAATAGAATTTATTATGTCTTAGAGAACAAAGCTGAAAGTTTGTTGTGAAATTAAATCTCAGTTGTTTGCTGATTAGAAAATACTAGATCCCAACAGGGGAGAGATTTGTCACTATGATGGGTGTGTTTCCGGAGTATGTTCCGTTCAGGGGTGTTAACCTGTGAAGAACCATTTGAAAGCGAGTAACAATGGTAATGCAAGCGGAAAGGGGATAATGATAATATCTTTTTACAGTGGGCCAGTAGTTTATGAAGGAAAGGGCGGGCAGGGGGGGTAAGAAATGAATTTGTTAAGAGGCTGTTTTATCAGTCGATGACTCGTGAGACTTTTGACTGAAGATGGAGACAGAATATCGAAATAAACTCACATGACGGGCCTTTCAAGGCACTTGTTCTTTAGGGGCATGCTGAACTCCTGCTTCTGCTTCACTTGAGACAGCTTGATCATTTATTCCAAGTGTATTCTCTATGGGGCTTTCCGACTCGCTTTTTTTCGTTGTCTGATGAATCAAGCGGTAAGAATTCTTTCGGACATTTAACGTTAATATTAGAGAGTTTATGCGTAATGTTACCGATAACTACTCGCCCCATGAGCGGACGAGCAGTTGTCGATAACTTTGCGAACAATCTCTCCATGAATTTCAACCTTTATTGCAGTTTGAAAACTGCCTCGGTGGCGTAATAGGTAGCGTGTTCTATTCAATGTGGCAGTGGTTCCAGGTTCGTTATTGAATCCAGGTGGGTTGACTAATGTCGGGCGAGAGGAAAGCCTCGAGTTAGGGGCAGATCGGGGGCGAGCGCTTCAAAAATGTGCGCCCTACATATTTTTAAAACATTAAGAATTCCATAGTGTAAATCTAGTTAGCAATTAAAATAGGTCGTCTACTGCCCCTTAGACGGGAGTGGCGAATTGCGTTGGACACACCAGTTCTCGTTTGATCACTGAAGTTGAGCAGCGCAACCCCAGCTGGTACTGACATAGGTACTACCGCTAGTATCCAAAAATCGTCGCATTAGTGTAGTGTCTGAGCAGTTTCTGCATCAGAACTATACAGTGGACGGGGCTCTAATGACCTTGTAGTTGAAGGGCCCTAAAACACCGACAAACAGCAACAAACGCCCCTTAGACAATGCCCTATCTTCAGTGGTTTAGCCAAATGCAGATTACACTGACAGTATAGAAATTGGAATAGCAAATGCAAAAATGCCTCATCAGTTGCAAAGTTGAATCGTACATGAGTTGAAATATGCGGCCCATTGAGGTACTGGATCCGCCCCTGCCCGAATGCGCCTTCCTTCGGATGGGAAGTAAAAACCGAGTTCCCGTGTAGTATACGATGGCATTTGTACGGAAAGATCTCTCTATACTATGTAATGGGTAGGTGAGACCTAATTTCCAGGTGTAGGAGCTCGCCCCCACCTGGCGCCCTTGGAATGCTCCTACGAACAGTAGACCGATGATAAATAAGCATTGGTCGGCAGCCGTCTGCGGAAAAACGCCGTCAAATATGTCACCCTTGTGTCCATTCAGAGGGGCAAGATGGGTACCCGACCTGCCATAGGAGGGAAAAGGGTTAGGAGTTGCTATTGCAGTTTCGAAATGAAAAGTCCCCCGAGAAAATGAATGCCGTGATCGTCATGCACCTATCGGGTAAAATGGAGCTAAAGGGAGTTCTGCATGCTCTTAATACACTAACTAGGGTTAAGTAGATTCTGCTGCAAGTGTTCAACCACGTATTTACAGAAATGAAAGTAAACATTTGTTACAAAGATTAAGCTTTTCATTACAAGCATTCAGGCTCTAGTTTCGGTTAACTAGCTATTACTTTGGAGGTATAAACCTTTATGATCCATATTGTGGAAATGATTGAAGCCTGTATAATACTTGGCGAATCCACCTGGGACCTATGCAGTAACCATTCGTTGAGGTTTTCACAAAATTGGAAAGTAGATAAATATTCTCGAATGCTTTCTTTTGGTGCTCTTACGACGTTTCTGTCAAAGTATATAAAGTTTTCAAACGTTTATTAGCATTTGTAATACGCTGTTCGAATGTGGAGAAATTGCAGCCGTTCTGAAAGTGGTTCACGGTTGTTAGGTGTTGACATTGAAGGCAAACAATGTTTAAAACATCTTTAAATGTTTAAAACGTTGTCTAAGAATGTTACTTTGTGTTTTTTTTTTTTTTTTTTTTTTTTTTTGGTAAATTCTAGTCAGTAAACGTAACGGCTCATAAACACGTTACAGTTCTCGGCAACAGTTGATGAACTGCTCCCTAATTTTCATTTCTTGGAATTGATATTTGTCTTTAAGCGTTGCCCTGTAGTTCATTTGCATAACTTCTTGAGTGCCTGCTTGCAGGATCGATTCTGCTCGTAACTGATGACTTCCTTCATGCAAGAGGTTAACACCTAAGCAGATCCTAAGTAAGCATTAAGTGCGCCTGTGTGGCATGCAGGATGTCAACCGCAGGATGTCAGCGCTTTCTTCTTGGAGAGTAGATCGGCAAGCACGTTTGAGACCGCCTTCTGGCGTCGGCAACCTCCTGTTGTTTGTTTGTTGATGATTTAGAGTCCTTCAACTACAAGGTCATTCCAGCCCCGTCCACTGTTCAGTTCTGATGCAGGGATTGCACAGGCACTACACTAATGCGACGATTTTTGGATACTAGAGGTACTCAGTTTTCCCAAGTGGCCACCCATGTCAGTACTAACTGGGGTTGCATTGCTTAACTTCAGTGATCAGACGAGAACTGGCGTGTCCATCGCAATTTGCCGCTCCCAGGAAAATAGGCTAATGTTAAATGTGCAAGGTGATACAGGATTTGGTCGGTCAGCCTGCTGTCTAACAATACCACACCATAATTATCCCGGTGGTCCCGGATGTAATTGGACAAATGGGTACCTGGTCTGGAGTAATAACGTGGATGTATGGCAGAAGGAGCTATGAAAATAGGTTGCTATTTCCAGAAGTGTTGGGAGAGTGTATTGCGTTGGACACAGTAGTACTCTTCTGATCACTGAAGTTAAGCAACACAACCGCAGCTGGAACTAAAATGGGTGGCCGTCTAAGAGAACGGGGTACTGCTAATACCCGAAAAAAGTCGTAACAGCGTCGGGTCTGTGCAGACTCTGCATTAGAACTATGAAGTGGACGGGGATCCAATGGCCATTGTAGCTGAAGGGCCTTGAAAAACCAAAGAAACGAAAACCCAGAAGTGCTCATGCCTCGATTTATTTTTAGGACAGAAATAGCTTTCGGATAGCCAAACACATTATAAAGAATATATAGACCTAATCGACCTACAATTATTCAGGCATACTTTGGATGACCCAGAAACCTCTGGTCCAAAATCAAGATACATTTCTTTCAAAACTTTTTTGCACTTTTCAGAAAAGAATGTCACAGTCGCCCTCGAAAAACTTACGACACATGTTTCGACATTATTTATTACGAAATTGAATTAAAATGACTTTCCTAGGCCTATTAATTATGTGTTAGAACTTTAGAGAAATGTAAAACACGTTAGGTCAAAACCCCAAATATTAGAGGCAAATCAGGACAGCAATTCCTAACCCTTTTCCCGCCTGCGGCAGGATCGGGTACTCATCTTGTCCCTCTGAATGGACGTACAATCACAGCATCTGGCAACACTGGTCATATTTGTTAGGACATGGAATTTACACCGCTTTGTCTTGCGCATCCTTTCAAACTCTTCTCTAGGGTACCCCTTTCTTGGGTACCCCTTTCTTCAGTCGGGCTCGGCAACACATGGGCGAACTGTTTGGACTCAACCAACTACCACTCTGTTATTGTAAATAATCCCACTTTAGCTCATTTTCTTCATTAAGGCCCTTTTCTTCTATCAATATCAAGAGAACGAGCTGCTATATCTGAACATTCTGCCGGTGCTTGCAGAAAGGGCACATTTTCGCGTAGTTGTGACGTCGTGCACAGAACACTAGGCCCCGGCCTTACTTTCCATCCCGTAGAAGGCGCAAAGCGCACTTTAGAAGCCGTTGTCGTTCAGAAGAAATCATGTGCCTCAGAAAGGATCGATCCCACAACAACGGACTTACGAAATCAAGTATTATAACCCAGGTATATCAAATTGGGAGCACCCCGAGGGCCACATTGGTACCATATGCGTTGTCATGAGGGCCATACAGTGGCAAAGGAGCTCCTTGCAATTACGCCCAGGGACCACTAATACCCCAAAATCGTCGCATTAGTCCAGTGCCTGTGCACTCTCTGCATTCGAACTACGCAGTGGACTCTGATGACCTTGTAGTTGAAGGGCCCTATAACAACAACGAACTAACAAATACTGTCCTCTCAATAGAGAGTTTTCTGGCTGCTGTTCTATCCGACGTACGCTACGCAATGCAGACGAATTGTCAACTGCGCAGACTCAGATACGGCCTGAGTCTGCGCAGTTCACTATTCGTCTGCATTGCGTTGCGTACGTCAGATAGAACCGCAGCCAGAAAACTCTCCATTACGTCTGAGTGGCTGGCCACATATGTATACTACTACATGGTATCGATTGTGCGGACCGCAACTCTAGGTTGCAAGGGTCGCGGGCCACCATTTTGACACCCCTGCTCTAACCACTGAGACATACAGGAGATGTAGGTCCTTTCAGAATTCTTAATGGAAAGAGGTTTATTTGACCAATGAAGGATTGGCTTGCGAACAACGAGTCGTACAATCAATTGTTGGTTGTTTAATTCTGATGCATGGGGGAACATGGAAGAACATCCTTCCTTACCCCACTCACCTACTTCCGCTTTAAATTGGACCCCCTGTGTGGCACCATGCTGAATCTGTCCCCTCCCCTCCCTCTATCTGAAATCCATCGTACTGGAACAAAGGGACAATATTAGCTGTCAACTTTACCACCTTGAAACTGTGTTTCCATTTTAGTACATTTGTCGTGACAAGGGAACAAAAGTTGTCGCTCAATGTTGAACAACAAACTGGAAAAATGGAAGAAGATGGAAAGGCGGTTCTGGATTGGTGAAGGCAAGAGGTGGAGGTGGGGTAAGGGCAGGGGAGATTGATGCCGTTTTCAAAAGACCTCTGCTAAACTGACATTGATCTTATATCTTGAATGCAACTTGACCCCCTCCTTTCCCTCTTTTTCAATTTCAAATAAGTATATTTTGGGGTGGTTCTGGATACTCCTTCATCGAAATATTTTGGAGCATCCGAAGCCCTAGCTAGAATTGCTAGTTTTCGGTTAAATTTGTTTGAGAATATAGCTAACAAGACCTTTTCATGTTTGAACACCATTCTGGAGTGGGGTTGAGGGTTACATTCCCAAATGGGACACATGGTCCTGGTTCAATAAGGGACGTTTTTTTTGCCTCTCAGTCTACCCTAGCTCGTACATCACTTTCACAATATATGATTTGAAATTCGGTTGCGTGGTATGGAAAATGGAATAGTTCGGTTTCAACTGGGGGGATTCATTCACGAATTTTTTCAGGGTTAGGTCCCTATATGTGGCCTATCCACCTATTTTATGTCCCTTCCCTTGCAAGAGAATTATTTGAAGCTTATGAAAATACACACTATTTAGAAATAGCGTGCTGTGATTGTATATACCCCTTTAAGTGGCCCAAATATGGTGCACTAAACTACTGCGTCTGTGGTTCCAGGTTCGATATTGGATCGTGGTGGGTTGGCTTCTTTCGGGCAAGAAAAAGCCCCAAGTACACCTTCCGTTGGATGGAAAGTAAAATTGTGGCCCCGTGTGGTGTACGATGCCACATGCACGTAAAAAGAACCTTCTCTGCTATGCAACGAATAACTCAGGCAAAATTCTCAGGTGTAAGACCTCGCCCCTCCATCGTGGAGCCCCCAACGAATAATAGGCTTACGAAGCTTAAAAATACCGTCCAGCGGGTCACCCACGTGCTCAAGAGGGTTAAAAATAGGTACACGACCTTCTATAGACGGAAAGAGGGTGTGATTGAACTTCGGTGGCGCTGCGGTAGCGTATTGAACTACTGCACTGTTTTGTAGTGGACGAAGGTTAGATCTTGGACAGAGGTGATTTGGCTTTCGGGTGGGAGGAGGTGGGGTGATATTAGCGGGGTGATGTTCAGGTGGGGTGATGTTAGCGACTGTATTGCGTGGGACACACCAGTTCTCGTCTGATCACTGAAGTTAAGCAGCGCAACCCCAGCTAGTACTAACATGGGTGGCCGCTTGGGAAAACTGGGTACTGCTAATACCCAAAAATCGTCGCATTAGTGTAGTGTCTGTGCAGTCTCTGCATCAGAACTATGCTGTTGACGGGGCTCTAATGACCTTTGTAGTTGAAGGGCCCTAAAACAACAACAACCCCAGATAGTACTGGCATGGGTGACAGCTTGGAACACCGGGTAATGCTCATACCCAATTCCTCGTAACAACGTAGTACTGTATATGTTCAGACTGCATTACAACTACGCAGTGGACGGAGCTCTAATGACCGCTGTAGTTGAAGGGCCCTAAAACACCAACGATCAAACAAACAAACAACCAGTCTTTGGCAGGGTCAGGTACCAATTTGCCCCTTTGGAAACGGGAGGAAGGGAACCTGGTGCTGATGGGCTGACCCGCCCTAATGGTTCAAAATTGGCAGAGGTTCTTAAGACACCTTTCCTACAGGAGTAATGTATTGACCTAGGTTAGTAATATTTCGTGATGCACCAGTGCCCTACCTAGCTTTGACAGAAGGAAAAATAACATCACTGATGAAGGGGTTGCGCATTAGGGCTGGAATCGTTGTCACAGGACAAATGGATGACCGGCCTTGCTGTAGACTAAAAACGATGTTGGGAACGATGATCTCTAACCCGTGCAACAGGCCAACTATTGACCATCTTTACCACGTCACTGCTGCAATACAAAGAACCCTTTCTACATTGGAACCATTTCACGGTTGGAGAGGAAGGGGCACAAATGTGAATCCACCGAAAATCAATTAACCTTCAAGTTAAAAAACCCCAATTAGCGAGTCCCTTCTAGGACATCAAAGAGGGAGCGGTGAATTGCGTTGGACACACCAGCTCTCGTCTGATCACTGAAGTTAAGCAGCGCAACCCCAGCTAGTACTGACATAGGTGGGGTGGGTACTGCTAATACCCAAAAATCGTTGCATTAGTGTAGTGTCTGTGCAGTTTCTGCATAAGAACTATGCTGCGGACGGGGTTCTAATGACCTTTGTAGTTGAAGGGCCCTAAAACACCAACAAACAGCAACAGTAGGACATCAGAGAAGGGCATGTCATAATGTACGTGCAAGAGCAGGAAAATCGCCGACTTTAGTAAGTGAGGAATTGCAGCATTAATTTGACAGCCGGCTGCGTAGAAATACCATTCTCCAATTCACGTTTAGGTGAGAGCGCCTTTATTACGTTAGATACACTAGTTCTTGTCTCATCATTGATGTTAAGCAACGCAACCCCAGTTAGTATTAACATGAGTGACCGCTTCGGAACACTGGGTATCGCTGTTACCCAAAAATTGTCATAACCGGGTAGTGTCTGTGCAGTCTCTGCATTAGAACTAGGCAGTGAACGGGGCTATAAGGACCTTTTTAGTTGAAGGTCCCTAAAACACCAACAATTCAATCACTTTTAGATTCCTGGTTCCCGCGGAACAAATGTGTACCCGACTCTGCCACAGGCAAGGAAAGCGTTTACATTGATGACGACGATCATGACTAAAGCATTGTTAACGATGCCTTTTTGACAGCCGTTAGGGTTCTATTGGAAGTGTCCTAAAGGCCCTAGG
Source organism: Trigoniulus corallinus (assembly GCA_013389805.1). Lineage (NCBI taxonomy): Eukaryota > Metazoa > Arthropoda > Diplopoda > Spirobolida > Trigoniulidae > Trigoniulus > Trigoniulus corallinus. The sequence continues at coordinate 25,961,993 of JAAFCE010009126.1, read as the reverse complement.
CTTGTTCACAATAAAAGCGATTACATACCCAAATGGAGTCTAGTCTGTTGGAGTTGTTATTGAAGCTGTTAGCAGTTTATTTTTTGCCTTCGCTGCCGTATGGACTTGTATGGGATAAGCTCGTCATCTGCACTTTGGGCCTTTTGTGTTGGAACCTCGATTCCACTCCATTGGCACCCTACTTTCCTAATCCAATAGGTGATTGAATATTTTTTCAAACAGGCACGAGGGGTTGGGAGGAACCATGAATACTGCCTCTAAGCTGATTTGAGCTTCAAGTTGAAAGCTCGATTATTTTCTAGGCCCTTGGTTTTTCTTTGAGTCTTATTTATTTTGCTCGACTAACCTTTGCCCCACCCCAATTTCCATCCTTGCTCTCCACTCCTGGTACACCACCAGCCCCCTAACCCCACATTATATTTTGATTTTACTGTTTTCATCCCGTTTGAGGTTATGGCTAGCAATTCCGCCAACAATCTTCGAAGTTTTAGAAAATCCACTAAGAGGGGATTTAAATGGTGACCTTTCATCTCTCAGGCTTTCACAGCCACCCTTTATTGAGTGGGATGTTGGGATTATCTAATCCGCCTTAGGGACCCACCTCTGTGGCGCATAGGTACCGTGCTCGATTGCTGTGTCAACTGTACCAAGTTCGATACAGCTTTGACGTGATTTAACTTCTTTAGGACGAGACATTGGCCTCTAGTGCGTGTTTCGCCCGATTGGAATTACAGCTGCTGACTGTGTGTGTGTGGGAGGGTCGCAATAGCCCTACATTACATTTTTTCTCCTGTGTGGTCGGAGCATGAATCAGACTCTTGGGCACGAAAACAGAATTAGAGTAGCTGAAATTAGAGAGCAGATAGAATTAGGAATGATTACGTTAGGGATAATTTGGGGGTAGGACACATGGTAGAAATCATGAGGTGACGAGGTGATGAGAAGAGGGGAGGAGGTGTCCGTTAAGTCCTTTACTAGGATGCAGGCTATTGGCTGAACCCGGCGCAGAGGACGACCAAAGAAGGCGTTGGAGGAAGTTGCATGAAGGGATATGATAATATGTGGGGTGGTTGACGTCATGATGGGAGTTAGGCGGGAGTGGAGAGCCAGAACCCCCCAAACTCGACCCTGCCACAGGCGGGATAAAAGTATAATGTTGATGATCAGTGATTTATATTATTTCATGACTGTAGGGCCGATTCTCGACGATATATGCATTCGGGTGAGAGGGAAATCCACAACGCACGCTGATTACTGAAGTTAAGCAACCCAACCCCGGATAGTACTGGCATTGGTAGCCGCTTGGGAACACTGGGTACTACTAATACCCAAATCATGGTAACAGCGTAGTGTCTGTGCAGAATCGGCATTAGAACTACGCAGTGGGCGGGGCTAATGACCATTGTAGTTGAAGAGTCCTAAAAACACCAATAAATCAAATCATAGCGCACCTTCTATGGGATAGGATGTAAAGCCGTGACCCTGGGTGAGGTAGATCGGCAAAAAATTTCCATGTAAGGAGCCCGACTCCCTGGCATCGACAGAAGGAAATTTGCCCTAAAGAAGGTGTTAGGCTAACGTTCAGTAATAAGAAGTTGTGGTAGCCGGCTGCCGAAAATATCGTCCAGTATTTCATTCGTGTGTCCCCCCCCGCCCTTGTTCCAAGGGTAAAATCGGTATGAGACCTTGGCATAAGCGGAAAGAGTGTTCCTGGGTCCTACGGTTCAGTGGCGGATACAGGATTTTCGTCAGCGCGGTTGAGCTAATACGGAGGGGGGGGGGTTGACCTAAAGCTCGCATATATTATGCGAATAACTTTATATTTGCATGGGGGGGTTGCAACCCCAAAAACTCCACCCTTGATTCGCGCGTGCTACGGTTTCTGGAGGGTCTTGACAACAGTAGTAAGTCGGTTACCTAAGGTGCAATTAAAATAAATTTGCGTAAGGTTTTTTGAAATTGTTTTGAATAATGACTGTTTTATTTGTGAAAAACAAGTTCAATCAACTGCCCTTTTAAAATCCTTGAAAAGTGTCCAATAGGGAATGATTCGCTGTCCTAACATGACTTTTGACTCGGTGTCGAATGGCGTCACACTAAGCTCCCGCTAGGATGCACTGACCTTTAAATGAAAATTTGGGATGTTTTCCACATATGAAATATTTAAATTGGTTGCGACAACAAGGTCACTTTCTTAAAGTCAAATGAATTGAAATTATTCAGAGACGGCCCACTTTTAACTACACTTTCAGCAGTCTTTTGCAGCTAATAGAAACCTAGTAACAAGTCGAGGTGGGCCACTTGAGAGTTGGTCTCATGCTGTTTAGAGGCCATACTGCGCTAATAACCGGTGACACCCTAAGGGCACAAGAGCCGTCCTAATGTGAAGAATAGTGTTCAACTATCTGGGGCGAGAGCAGTGCCGGATTTAGATATTGAGAGGCCCTAGGCTTTTTCAATTTGAGACCCCTTTCAAACCCTTTCGAGGCCCTTTTCTTAAGTTTTGAAGCCCACCAAGTGTTGAGGCCCTAGGGTTCAGCCTAACTAGCCTAGTGGTAAATCTGGCACTGGGCTAGAGTTAGAAGTAAGTGCTTAATCGGTAGTTAAAGGCGTTTACACTTAGTGAGTCCCATACTAAGTGTAAACGCCTTTCACTTACCCTTCCCAAAATATGGCAACACACTGGGATAAACTGGACTAACTCTGTCAGGCACATATGGGAGAAGGCAGGAATAGGAGAAATATGTATGGTAGAAATATGAGACACCAATGTTTTGGCGTGTTCTCACCACTGGCACCTGTAGGAGGAGTTGGGAAGTAGGTGCTATAGCACATGGTACACTTGTCCACTAGAGGGGGCCAAGTTTATTGGGGATTGACCGCTTATTCTTTCGTTTTCAAAGATGCCAGAAAGGTGAAATATGCTTGTAGTAATTGTTTTTTCAGATTATGAAAGAAATATTCTGGTGAGTATGATATCTTACGAAAACGAAAAATGGTGGAAAGGTTGTAATATGAGATAGTTGATGGGTAATAATATGAGACTATGAGGATATGAGATTGACCGTGGCACAGATTCAATCGGATGATTTATCAGGTGCAGTGAGGGCCCCAGTAACATTAGGTGTTCCAGACCTAGAAGATAACATGTTCAGTGTTTCAACTGTCACATGTGGGCTCACAATGAATGCGCAGATCCAGAGAAGGAAATAGACACATGTGACGAATTTAAAAATACTTAAGTTGTGCTTGAGCTCAGACCCGAGCTCATACTGGACCGAGGTGGGTTGGCTTCTTTCGGGCGAGAGAGAGGCCGCAAGTGTGCCTTTTTTTGGATGAGAAGTAAAACTGAGGTCCCGTGTTGGTGTACGATGTCACTTGCACGTAAAAGAGCCCTCTCTACTATGCAACGGGCAGATGAGGCAAACATTTCCAAGTGCAGGAGATCGCCTCCCCCGGCGTCGGTAGCATTCCCCAACGAACACGAGATCGACGATAAATAAGCATAGGGGTTGCAGCTTTGGCCGGCAACCGGCTGCAGAAAGACTATGACCAATATAACACCCTTGTGTCCATTGAGAGAGACAAGACGGGTACCCGACCCTGCCATAGGCGGGAAGAGGTTTAGGAGTTGCTTGTTTGATTTGTGTTTGAGCTCCTAGGTACTATAATGCAATAGAAACTTTCTTCAATTTCCATTTTGTGCAGATTCGTTAGTAAATTCCATAAAAGTGGTGCTATCTTATTTTACTACCCCAGTTTGACATTGACCAATCCAGAAAACTGGAAAATTAAAAATTTCCATTAGGTCTGTTTTATTTATATTTATACAGCATATTTCACATTGTAACATTCTTTTCTTATTTATGACTGTTGTGAAGCTCACTAGTTTCCAAAATGTAATGGGTATCTCATATACTTACCTCATACCATAAGGAAACTGCAAATTTGGTTTGAGTGCGGGGTTAATAGTGCCTAGGTAAGATTTCAATTGTGTTAATTTCAAACTGGTACCTCATCGACGATACTTTACACCAGCGCTGCTTTACACAATCGCCTCGGTGACCCAGAGGTCGACTGCACGACTTTTACCTCAGGGAATCTACGTTCGATACTGGGACTTCTTTCGGGTGAAAATGACGCCCCTAGTGCTCTTTTCGTCGGATGAGAAGTAAGACCATGGTCCCGAGTGGTGTACAATGTCATTCGCAGGTAAAAAAAAAAACCCTCTCAACTATGAAACGGGTAGGTCTGGCAAAATTTCTCAGGTGTAGGAGTTTTGGTCGGCGGCCACCTGCATAAAAACACTATCCAATCGGTCGTCCATTTGTCCATTCAGAGGGCTAAGATAGGTACCCGACCCTGCCATAGGCGTGAAAAGGGGTTAGGAATTGCTCAAGTTTAGCAGAAACGCGACATGAGTGCAATGGGTCAACTCGTTGGACCATTACAACGCAAGCCCAGATAAATATGTTATTCAACCGCCCTCGGCAATGTTGGGTTTTATATGGGATCAGGATGAGTTGACCTCTTCCTGGCGAGCTTATCCCTGGGAGACTATAGGGGCAGAAAAGATCATTCTTTCAAACTAAAGGAGGTCGGGGCACGAACAGACTCGTATTACTGGTCTTTTCTTCCAAGAGTAATTCGGCAATGGAATTCTCTGAGTGAGGAGAGGGCAAGAGAGTTTCTGCAAAAAGGTGTCATTATACAAGGTATGCAATATTTCACAGAATAGATGCTATTCTTCAGGTTCCTGGGGGGGGGGGTTCAATGAGTTATAAATTAGGAATGAGAGTCATACTCTCCACTGCCAATTTGGCCTATCAGGGCTGCTTGCAGTGTATTCAATTAGAATTAGAGTAGGGAGCGGCTTATTGCGCTGGGCACACCAATTCTCGCCAGAACACAGAAATTATGCAACCCCAGCTAGTACTTACATTGGTGGCCGCTTGGGAAAACTGGGTACTGCTAATACCCAAAAATCGTTGCATTATTGTAGTGTCTGTGCAGTCTCTGCATTAGAACTACGCAGTGGACGGAGCTCTAATGACCTTGTAGTTGACGTGCCCCAAAATACCACCAAAGAAGCAAGCGAGAATAAGTTTCCGATTGTGTCTTCCGTCGGGTGAAAAGTAAAGCCGTGGTCCCGTGTAGTGTCATTACTGCACCGAAATGAACCCTTCCTACATCAAACAAAATAGGCCTGTATGATAGATCGACAAAATTTCCAACTGTTACGAGTTCGCTCCTTGACGCTATTGAACAAAGTTGCTCTCACGAAGGAAGGAAGAGGTCAGAATTGCCGGCAACTGCCGTTCAACAATTCTCTCGTGTATTTCCTGTTTCGAACGAGACAAATTCGTGTTCGGCCCTTCCATAGGTGGGAAAAGGGTTCGAAATGACCTGACGTTCACTTGTGATTATTATAGTACTGTAGCTGTTGTACTTAAGGTACCACCGACGTTTCATGCCCTTCTTGGTAACCGGAAAGGAAATGGGTCTTCAAATAACAGAACGGGCCTACAATGTAAATCATGTCGTTATATTACTGTTTCCACAAACACCACCGTCCCCGCCTCTATTGAAACTGTCGAATGTCATTCATGTGCACGTTTTCGTAAATTGGACACAGATGATGCGCTCATTGTGCTGTGCACACGTCCTCACACAATAGCTTTAACCGTCACGAAGAAAAGTCAGTGCCAGATCTAGAACTGATATTGTGTGTACGATGACACCCGTGGTGGATCACCCCACAGGCGTAAACAACCGTCCTTAGGTTCTCCTTTTCGTTGGTGTTTTAGGGCACCTAAAACTACTTGTGCTTGAATAGCCCAAAAACTATGTTGCTTTTTGGGGCTCCAAGTTTGAATCGTGTTTGGATTGTTTGGGCAGCAATATGTTGCGTGCGAGGGCGTCTTGCGTCGCTGAAGTAAGTTGCACACCCGAAGAAAAAATATAGGACATGAATTACAGGGCTGGTCCGAACAAAACCGGGGCCCGGCGCAAACTTCATTTGTGGGGGCCTGTTGCAAAGTTGACTTGCGGAGCCCTACAGAGGCATACCTTGGATATTTTGCACCCGGGTACAAACTATACAACTAGCGCGTCCCTGTCTTGGGTCAACGGCACGGGGTCTTCAGCAGAGTGGGACCTTGTTGACACGCACCGTTCACACCCCCTGCTGCTGGTCCTGTTTAAATGAGTAAGGGATTGTAGCATTGAGTCAGCTCGGTAGCCTCTGCGTATTTTTTGTGTTTTGTTGGTGTTTTAGGACCCTTCAACAACAAGTTCATTAGAGCCCCATCCACTGCGTAGTTCTAATGCAGTGACTGCACATACACTACGATAATGCGACGATTTGGGGATATTAGTAGTACCCAGTTTTCCCAAGCGGCCACTCATATTAGTACTAGCTGGGGTTGCGCTGCTTAACTTCAGTGATCAGACGAGAACTGGTGCGTCCAACGCAATAAGCCGCTCCCAATACATAGCCTCTGCGTAAAATGCCTGCCCAAAAAGGTACCCGAAGTTGCCCCAGGGCGGAAAGAGAGGAACGAAATGATGATGTAATCATATGCATCATGCCGCAAATGGAAAAATGTTTCGAGGCAGAAATAAAACATCTAGAGTGTAAGAGAAATAGGCGGCTTTATTTTTGCGGAAGTTGGTAGTAATCTTGAAATTTGGCTCCTGTCGCTGTGCCCGTAACCCGTTCCCTGCCTCAGCCGCACATTTTTATGCACTTCTAAATTTACGTTCAAAAACCAACACACCCTTATTGGTTTATTTAAATGATACAGGTACGAATAGGCCCCTGCCACTTCATTCCCATAAGATACTTCAATTTTAAGTTCTTCCATTTTACACAAATCAAACCATTGGGTCTTGTTTATTTTTATTTTAAAAAAGGGATACACATACACACACCTATTCACAAGACCCTCACCCTCTCTCTCTCTCTCCCCTTTCTTTTCACCCATTTCATAATGGTCTTTATCACGTCATTCTATAGGTACATCTCTCCTGTGCTTCTTTATCCTCATCTCCCTATACAGAGCCTACCTCTACATCGTTCCATAATTCCATAGTCCTCTTATCTGTTTGATCCATTCACTAGGAAGCTTATCCTATTTTCGTCTTTGCATTCAGCCATTTGATTCACTCCCCCTCCCAAAATATATTTTTTAAGCAGCCAATATCTTTCGGATCAACGTAAAAAATATCCAGTTATGTATGAATAAAATGTAGGTGTTGAATATTTGCGTGTGTGTAGTCGACGCAAATCGATATCTATATCCAAATGCTACACGTCAAGTACTTGCGATACACGCGAGTATTTTGAGGGTGGAAACCCAAAGAAAGATGAGGGTGTGACAGGAAAGGTCGCATGCGAAGAAATTGCAGATGGATAAGTGGCACAGGGAAACGAGAAGGAGACGAAGAGAGGTAACAGGATCGATTTAAGAGGACAGTTTGAAAGGTACAATACTTCAAGTAGTTCAGAAATTAGGGAGATTGTGCGTACAGGTACCGATAACTATTCGTCCCATAAGCAGACGAAATTTAAGTTGAGTATGCTCCACAAATAAAATTAATTGTTCGGAGCATGCGTAACTGAATTTTCGTCTGCTTATGGGACGAATAGTTATCGGTACAGGTACGCACAATCTCCCTAGTAACCGGTCCACCGAACGGTGACGCTATTTCTGGGTGTTTTAGGGCCCTTCAACTACAGTGATCATTAGAGCGCCGCCCACTGCATAGTTCTAATGAAACGTCTGCACATACACTAGACTAATGCGACGATTTTTGGATGTTAAAAGTCCCCAGTTTTCCAAACAGCCACCCATGTCTATACTAGCTGGGATTTCGTTGTTTAACTTCAGTGATCAGATGAGAACTGGTGCATCCAACGCAATAAGCCACCCTTCGCATCACTGACGTATGGTGCCGGAGGTATGTGTGCACTCCCTCATTTCAACAAATACCGTAATTATTCTAATAAACGGCGCCCTCCAATAACCGGCGCACCTTTCAGCTGAAAAAAATAATAAACGGCGCGCCGTTTATTTCAAAACTGCCTGGAAGTGATCGTGCAAGTTAACTTGAATTTTTTTAATGATTAACCCTTTATTGCTACACAGGGATACTGGTATCATCATCATCATCACACCCTTATCCAGCCTGTGGTAGGGTTGCGTCCGTGGGTCCATTGAACATGCTATGACTGGGAACACCCCAGCCAGGCGTCTGGAACCCGCAGGAATAGTGGCTGGTTGTCTGTGTGGGGATGCCGGCCTGCCACACTGTTCCAACACCACATTTTATAACCAAAATACTGGTGTACCCCAGGGTTTTTATTCCTCCTCTCTGTTCTGTGGGTAACCTTGGTGCAATGCGATTCACAGTATTTTCACATGATAGGTTGAACTTCCTAATAAGTCACAGTCGTGTAAACTAAGCTTTAGTGCAGATATTGTTGAAACAAAAGTTTCAAAGAGAAAGTATTCTTTAGCATTTAAATTGTTGGCAATTTCTGAAGTTGAGAATGATAGGATTTAAATTTTAAATAAACCATTGATTATTTTTCTCAATTTTATTTTGCCAATAAATTCAGATTCGAGACTGGCATCAGCAAACATCAAAATTAATGAAATCAACTTGTCCGGCTTAAAAGTTTCCATTTATAAATTGAAAAAAAATAATAAACGGCGCCCTGTAATAAACGGCGCCCTCCAATAAACGGCGCAACAAAAAGGCCTTTGAAAAAATAAACGGCGCGCCGTTTATTAGAATAATTACTGTATATCCCAGGCCATTATTACGATGGGACCTAACTGATAACTTTAGGATCGCAACTGACTGAAGTCGAACACCTGGGAAACGGCTGCATTGCTTTGGACACACCATTACTTATATGATCACTGAAGTCAAGCCAGTGGCATCGCTAGGGACGGCCCCACCATGGTGTCACCCCATCTCCCGAAAAAGCCACTTCTTCTGCTTTGGTGTATCCCCATTTGTCATGATGCAAATGGTGTTACCCGATGCGGCCCGCACCCCCCCCTTGTGACGCCACTGAGTTAGCAACACAACCCCAGCTAGTACAGTCATGGGTGGTCGCTTAGGAAAACTGGGGGGGGAGCGGCGAATTACGTTGGACACACCAGTTCTCGTCTGATCACTGAAGTGAAGCAGCGCAACCTAAGCTAGTACTGACATGGGTGGCCGGTTGGGAAAACTGGGTACTGCTAATACCCAAAAATCGTCGCAATAGTGTAGTGTCTGTGCAGTTTCTGCATCAGAACTATGTTGTGGACGGGGCTCTAATGACCTTTGTAGTTAAAGGGCCCTAAAACACCAACAAATAACAACAAACGGAAAACTGGGTGCCGCTAATACCCTAAAAATCGTCACATTAGTGTAGTGTCCGTGTAGTCTCTGCGGTAGAACTACGCAGTGGACGGGCTTCTAATGACATTGTAATTGAAGGACCCTAAAACACCAACGATACAAAAAAGGGCTGCCTTCCTTTATCTTCAGTTTCTGTTTCTGTTTGTTGGAGTTTAAGGTCCCGTCAACTACGAGGTCATTAGAGACCCGTCCACTGTATAGTCCTAATGCATATACTGCACAGACACTACACTAATGTGACGTTAATTGGTATTAGCAGTACCCAGCTTTCCCGAGCGACCACCCATGTCAGTACTAACTGGGCTTGCGTTGCTTAACTTCAGTGATCAGACGAGAACTGGTGTGTCTAACGCCTATTTTCTAACAGAGTAGTGTCTATGCAGACTCTGCACTAGAGCTACTCAGTGGACGGGGCTCTAATGACCGTTGCAGTTGAAGGGCCCTAAAACACTAAGAAAACAAAAATGCAACAACTGGTCCTTGTGCGATAAGCATCATATTTCCATTGTATTCTTTCGCTTTTGCGCCCTTGATCTTGAAAGTATTCTTTTGTATAATAATACAACATTCTTTAAGGACTTGATAAGTGAAACCTCGTATGGCCCCTTAGTCGAATTGCAATAATATTTCATAAATTTGCCTAAAATATCAATTTTTCATAAATTGCATAACGATAGTGCCAGGAGGAGGTCATCTGTTATGGAACGTTTGAAACAATTACTTGGTTGCCGAAACGCCCTATTGAATTTCAACCTCATGAGCAATGAGTCGTTATCCAGGTTGCATCTGCCATGGACGTACTTTTACTATTTTAATAAAATTAACGGCCTGGAGTGTGTAGGGGGGTCCAGCCATCCATTGGGTGCCTGTTTGTTTGAATAGATGCTATTGTTTGGAGGTCAGTGCGCTGGATGACTCCACTTGTTTGGCGTCATTGTATCCCTAATGTAACCCTGACACATCCTATGTCAAGGATTAATTTAGGGTTTGTCCAGTTAATTTTGTCCTTCAGGTGATTAACTAGGATACCGTCAGGCACTTGAATTGCAGACGCGGCAGGTGTACTGAACGTTTTCCTCACTTTTTGGCTGGCCCGCCGACTGACATCCCCTAATCTTTATTCACAGGCAAATTTTTCTGCAGGTTTATTACCGCCCCCACTGCGTCTGGCAATGAACTGGCCTCTTAGTGTCATAATATGTGGCAAATGTTGGGGCACGAGATGGGTCTAGCATACCACACCGCCACCCTAGGAGTTAGATTTTACACATATTTTGGTAGGTGTATGGAGAACACGATATCTCGCCTCAGGGGTTCAGTGGGTGGCGTCCTTGGTAACTGCATCAGTGGTTCCTAGGTTCGATACTGGACCAAGGTGGCTTGACTTTTTTTGGGAAAGAGAGATTCCCCGAGTGCGCCTTCCTTCGGATGAGAATAAAACCAAGGCCCAGTGTGGAGTACGACGGCATTTGCACGTAAAAGAACCCCGGTATTCCCCCATTCAGTAGATCCCCAAGGAGTCTTTACCCTGGCTATCGAACCATCATACATATCCGGCACTATCCGATAAACCCTTCTTCTACTCCTTTTTCGTGTAATACCTGCCAAACTCCCGGCCGTGGAACGCTGTCATAAGCCTTCTCCAAATCAATGAAGACTACATGGAGATCTTTCTTTGCTGCCCAATGCTTTTGCATCATCTGGCGGAGAATGAAAATTGGTTCCATTGTGGACCTACTTAGTTTGATACTTCTATAGTTACCACAGTCTTGGACATCACCTTTGCCCTTGAAGAGTGGTACTATCCAGCTCTCACGCTATGCTGAAGACATTCAATCTCCGCTAGCTATCCTATTGAAAAGTTTCCTTAGCCACCTGATTCCTATCATTCCTAGGGTCCTTGGGAACACTGGATACTGCTAATACCCAAATCGTCTTAACAACGCTGTGCCTGTGCAGATTGTGAATTAGAACTACGCAGTGGACGGAGATCTAATGACCATTGGGGTTGAAGGGCCCTAAAACACCAAGAAAACAAAGAGACCCATCTGACGGAATGGGAGCCTTGTGCTTCCTTTCTCAATCTAGACCTAAAGAAGCCATCCACATCCTCCAGGAACCTCTTGTCTAGGGAGTGGAGGGCTAATACGGCATCCACCCTGGTATGTGCGACTCCCAGTTACGAGACGCAATAGGCAAGATGCCATGAGTACATTTGATAGAGCATAACCTGAAGTAACTTGACAAGTGGTTCCAGGCTGGAGTACAGAAGAGCGGTGCTCCGCATGAACAAAAAAATTGCCACAAAACGCGGAAACTAATGCCCTAAATTTTGTTCAGAGTGGCTCTCGCGTTGTCGTTCATTGGATATCATTTTCTTATGCCTAGGGAGCGTCGATATTAAATGTTTTGGAAATAGGCAGGGTCCCTAAAGGGCTGAAACAAATGTTTAAGACCCCTGCTGATTGAACTTTTGAAGCCTAGATGAGACCTAAGAAGGAGAAAGGGGAAAAACACACCCCAGAACGGTTCACTGGTCTAAAACATGAGTCCATTGTCAACCGTAGTTCAAAAAGCCGTTTATCAACCGCGCAGCTGCCGTATGGCGTCCACCAATTCATTTACCAAAAAAAACCTGTGTTTTGTCACTGTCATTTCTCCAAACCACTTGGTGTCCTTTTTGTAACCCCTTATTGTCGTCACCCAAACAGGGCTACACCTCAGTCAATGGTTGAAATTCTCCGCTGACTTAACCTCTCTAATATATGGCGGCTAATTTGTCAAATTTATTGGCAACAACAGCCCAAATTAAAAGAAACGGGGTAATGTCAACCCTGACTTTGTAACTGTATTATTAAATGTTAGGGCCTCTAGTGATGAATGTCTTGTTCTAAAGCCCTTTGGAGTCGTACTACGACTACATGTCTGCCATCGCTGAACAAATAATGGATTAAAAAAGTGAAAAATTATAATTCCCAGTTCCTTTTACGTGATAAATGGTCTTGTAAAGTTGGTTAATTAACCCTTTTTTGGACAGGAGCGTTATAACACTGAAATTTTAATATTCTAAAGTTTAGCAGAAAGAGACCTGCCTCGGTGGCGAAATAGGTAGCGTGTTCGATTTACTGCGTCAGTGGTTCCAGTTTCGAAACTGGACCGAGGTGACTGGGCGAGAGAGACAGTGGCCCCGGAGTGCTCCTTCCTTCGGATGAGAACTAAAACCGAAGTCCCGTGTTGTGTACGACGATATTTACACCTAAAGGAACCCTCTCTGCAAATCAACGGGTAGAGGAGGCGAAATTCTGAGGTGTAGGAGCTCGCCCCCTGGCGTTCGTGAAATAAAAGTGCCCCAAAGGAGAAGAATTGGTGGACGATATATAAGCAATAGGGATTACTTCGTAAGGTTAGTTGCCGGCTGCGTAAAAATAAATGCAAAAATGAGTGTACCGGTACAATAGAAACGAATTAGTACCCGACCTCGCCATGTGATGGAGAAGGGTTAGAAATGATGATTACCGGTTCCAAAGCCGAGAGGGAGCGGCTTATTGCGTTGGGCACACCAGTTCGTGACTGATCACTGAAGTTAAGCAGCGAAACCCCAGCTAGTACTAACATGGGTGGCCGCTTCTTGGGAAAATTGGGTCCTGCTAATACCCAATAATCGTCGCATTAGTGTAGTGTCTGTGCAGTCTCTGCACTAGAACTATACAGTGGACGGGGCTCTAATGACCTTGTAGTTAAAGGGCCCCAAAACACCAACGAAACAAAATATCCAAATTCGGTTTTGGTAAGGAGGTGGAGAGATTAAGGAGGGCCCCCCCCCCTGGGATTGTTCAGGTGCTCCCGGATTTTCCGACGAAAATTGATGGGAGATAATTTAATACACTACCCTGCCATAGACGGAAAAAGGTTTGTGATAGTGAAGATAACGTCAATGGTAAAAAAGCCTGCACCTATTAATTTGGTTGATTTACACGTACCGTATTTATCGTTCCGCGTAGGAAAAGGTGTTATTGGACCCGCTTCGGTAACACCGCTGCCACCTGCGTCCGTAGTTGCAGGTCCATACAGGACCAAGGTGCTTTGGTTTCATTGGAGCGAGAGAGGTTCAAAGTTGTTTGATGGAAAACATAGCGGCGGCCTCGTCGTGTGGTGGGTACGATGTCACCTGCGCATAAAAGGACCTTTACTACTTGAAATAAGATTCGGCAAAATATCAGGGTGTAGGGGGTCGCTTCCGGGCGTCGTTCGAGGAAAAGTTCTCCAACGCAAATAAATAGGCCGACGTTAAATAAGCAATTGGGGTTGCAGCATTAGGTTGACATCCAGCTGCGTAAAGTAACATCCAACATATCGCTAGTGTTCCAACAGGATAAAAATGGGCACCCGACGCTACCATAGGCGGGAAAAAGTAGGAAAAAGCTCGTCCATTGGACAATTTGTCTATTTACTGGCGTGTTTTCACGTAGAAAGGTTCCACTGACATGCCGAATTAAGCTTCCTTGACTCCACTCGCGTTAGACACACCAATTCTTATCTGATCACTGAAGTTTTAGGGCCCTTCAACTACAAAGTCTTTAGAGCCCCGTCCACTGCATAGTTCAAATGTAAAGACTGCACAGACACTACGATAATGCGACGATTTTTTTGGGTATTAGCGGTACCCAGCTTTCCCAAGCGGCCACCCATGTTAGTACGAGCTGGTGTTGCGTTGCTTAACTTCAGTGATCAGACGAGAACTGGTGTGTCCAACGCAATAAACCGCACCCGACGCAATCCCAGCTAGTACTAGCATGGGTGACCGCTTGGGAATACTGGGTGCTCAAATGGTAGACTCTGTCCAGACTCTGCATCAGAACTACGCAGTGGATGGGGCTCTAATGACCATTGTATTTGAAGGGCCCTAAAGCACCAACAAAAATGAAGACTGAATCGAAACCACTCAGGCCTCGACCCACCTCACGAGAAATGGAGTTCACGTGTTTGAATCTTAGTCGTTAGCTGTGTTTTGACTGGGTCCTGTAGTAGGGTAATAAGAATTTTCGACAGGGGTTTAAATCCCAAAGGTCCTTAATAATGCCTTATGAAAGACGTCTTAGCCGCTTCTGTACAATGCCAGAGACGACTAAAGTATACCAAGTGCGCCTCAATTTCCAACTTGTTCATCATGTAGAAGGGGGGATATTTGATTAGTTTGGAGTGGCTCTTTCTCCCCTTCTGCCCTAAAAAGATATCCTTTAATCTTATAATAAAGTCTCGGTCAAAATCCTTGGTTTGGAACATAATAGGGCACCGAATTGAAGTCAAGTTCCGTATAAGCAAACATGACTTTATGAGGTAAGAACTGCGACCATATTAAGTCTTAAGATTTTCTGAGATTCCCATGAGAGTTGAATAAAAGCTGAAGCCGATTGACTGGGGCAGTTATTGGAATAGGGCCCTCCACTCCTCCTCAATTCCTTTTCCACTCCTTCTCCATTATGTACTTAGTTAGGTAACATATGGTAGGCTAGAATTTTTGACTTTCTGGACTTGAACGCATAGAAAAGGAATTTCCGTGTACAATAGGATTAAAAGGGTCCGTCATGCAAACCCTCTTTTCTTGAAATCACGCAATTGATTCAGTTCGCAACGTCGCGTTTTCTAATCAAGATTGAAGGGTGGTTTCGGGTCTGTGTTAAATCTGCCGAAATTACTTCGAATGGCCCATTTGTGTAGGGCTGTGTCCGGAAGACATGTTGCTCTTCAAATATTTGTAAAATATGAACTAAGAATCATATATTTTTTCCAAGTGTCCCCTCTTTAATAGGACAGATGTCCGATGTTGAGCCCGCCCCTCCCCTGATATTTTACCCTTAATCTCCTCTCCGAATTACTTTGCCAAAATTTCTCTTATTTTTCGTTAAGAGGATTAGGAATGTCTGTTATGGATATTTACCGACGTCGCGGGGAACGGACTGCTTGAACCTGTTTGCGAAGGCGAAAACCATATCGCTCCCTGGGAGAAGCCAGACCGCTGGTGTTAACTACTGCGCTGGGTCCCTAACAACAACCCGGACCATGATGTGGTTTCACTCTCACTCTCCGAAAGCGTCACCCGTGCCCTACGAAGGGATAAAAGGTTTTCTTTTTCAGGCGATGTGCCGACCACCATTTCCCGAGCACTAGCCTAGAACCGCATGTCATTATTTTAGACTAGGCTTTCCTACATGTACCCATTGAGCCGGTTCAATTCTTCTGGTGATAACACCATCGCGTCTCCACACATTGGAATCGAATTCAGCAAATCGCTGTGGGCCATTAGAGCGGTAGGGCACCTACCTATTCGTAGTAGGTATATGCTTACCCATCTCTTCCGACAAAGATACCCATCGCTTACCCGTCTCAAGCTGGCGGAGTCATGGTTCGAATCTTGCTTTGGATGCTTTTTTTGACAAGTCTGTCTTCGGCCTTTTGCCAACATTATCATCACTAAGGCCGTTCGCACACACAGCCACTTGTGGCGGCTGCTAGTGGCGACCACACGTTGTGGACTGCGTTTCTAATTGGAATCAAATAGGCTCAGCGCAGACACGGCCTTTGCAGTAGCGCTACTGAGCCACAAGCTGCGTCAGTCGCCGTATCTCGCTACTTGTCGCCAATGGCGCCGTTTTTCCTATTACCGCAAGCACGAGATCTCGTTGCTGCCGCCTGTGGCAGCCACTGGTGGCCGTGTACAGCGACTAATGATCGCCACTAGTGGCTGTGTGTGCGACCGGCCTAAGCCTACTTCCACCGACGACAGGAAGCGGCTGTATTTCGTTGGACATACCAGTTCTCGCTTGATTACTGAAGTTAATGAAGGCAACACCAGTTAGCGCGGCCGCTTGGGAAACCAGGGTACTGCTAATACCCAAAAAATCGTTGCATTAGTGTAGTGTCTGTGCAGCCTCTGCTTTAAAACTACGCAGTTGACGGGGTTCTAATGACCTTGCAGTTGAAGGACCCTAAAGCACCAACAAACCAAATTCAGCTAGTACTGGCATGGGTGATCATTGGGAACATTGGGTACTGCTAATACTCAAATAGTCGTAACAGCGTAGTGTCTGTGCAGACTCTGCATTAGAAATACGTAGTGGATGGAGTTCTAATGACCATTGTAGTTTAAGGGCCATAAAACAAAAAAAAACCGAAAAAAGGGTAGGATGCTCGTTTTGCTCCTTGGGACATATGAATGACTTTTGGGCAGCATTTTTACATAGCCGGATACCATTCGAATGCGGCAATTTATTGTCGGGCTATTTTGTTCCCGTTGGATCATGTTTTCACCATCGACTCCAGGCGACAGACTCCTTCTGCACCGGGGATGTTTTCTGATCTACAAGTTCCATGTAGTAAGCGTTCTATTACATGCAAATGATATCGTATACGCCGCTTGGGACCACGGCTTTACTTCTCATCTGACGGAAGGCGCACTGGACGCGTCTGTAGCTCGATAGAAGCCAAACGCCTCCGTCGTGGGGCAAACCTGGGAATCACTAACGCAGTAATCCAGCATATATCCCCTTTTTCGTTCAGAAATGTTCGACTAACAGTATTTGTGGCTTTTCGGGCACGAATTTCCAGACTCTGTTCACGTTTTTCACAAACCACATGCATTTTTTTTGGCAAATGTTCATGTAATTCAAGTTTACTTTTAAATACTTTGCATCATGTGCTTACTGCTACCTTGTACCCTCATTCCAAAGCCTCTCTCTCCCTCTCCCCACGCTCTTACCCCAACTCTCCTAAAATGTGAACCTGTGTAATTGCAGTTGCTCCTGGTGTGTACAAATCAGAGCAGACGTAATCTGTGATCCTAGAAAATCTCAAACGCCTTGATTTGTTGCTTTACTGCATTTGTGCAGCATGACAACAAAACAACCAAAATTGATATCTTGACCGAAACGGATCTCTAGGAGGGGTCTCGTCTCTGAACTAGTTCTCCTAGTGAGAAGATAAGTTGTCGAAATTGAAAGCTTACCTGAATCATTGCTTTCCTGCTCTCGTCTTGGCTTTCACAACTCCTTGGGGTGTCACTTCTCTCTCACTCTCTTTACTGTAATTCTCCACTCAAATAGATATTTCCGCTTTGGAGCCAATGTGTTGATCATCGCAACGGTCCTCTCCTCCTCCCTTCGCGAAAAATAAATAAGCAAATGCAGGCCTAAAGTCACTCAACTGCCTTAAATGTCCACTTTATCGACAGTTATATCAAGGAACCGCCTGGGCAGCAAGACTACCACTTGGTCCATTGCAGCACTGTAGACACTGCAAGACGTTAGACTATTATGTCCTTCTCCGGTTTCCTTCTGAGATGTGTGTGAAAAAACTGTCCCAAAAATGTGTTTTTTTATTATTTCTGAAATGAAGCTATTTGTTTTTTTATTGTTTTGGTTCCTTTTGTGTTAATATGATGATCACCATCGTGGTGGTTGGTTTTGTGGTCTAGGAGTGGTTTTAGTAGCTTAAATATTTAACTTTTGTAGTACATTATTTATGGAGATACGATTACCCGTATCGTATTTTCTTGACTAAACATTGCTTTTTTCACATAAACTTTCTTTTCTGCAATTCTGCTATTGTTCGCTAAAAATATAAACTGTAACTGATAGGTCAATGATGATGTATTATTGAATCGAATGCATTGAAAATATTCTTTTTTCCCTCTGCATGAAGTAAATCTATTCGACGGATGTCACATACTGCTTGCGTTTAAATGTAATATTAGTGTTGATGAGGAACAGGAAGTCCTTATTCCCCCAACCCCCCTCTAGAATGGGTTTTTTTTTGCTTCGTTGGTGTTTTAAGGCCCATCAACTACAAGGTCATTAGAGCCCCGTCCATTGCGTAGTTCTATTGCAGAGACTGCCCAGACGCTACACTAATGCGGCGATTTTTGGATATTAGCAGTACCAAGTTTTCCTAAGCAGCCACCCATGTTAGTACTAGCCAGGGTTGCGTTGCTTAACTTCAGTGATCAGACGAGGACTGGTGTGTCCAACGCAATAAGCCGGTCCCTCTAGAACGGTGTTCCTCAACCTTTTCCCGATAGCGGCTTATTGCTTTGGACACACCGGCTCTCGCCCGATCATTGATGTTAACGCAACACCAACTGGTAGGGGAGACCGGGGCAAGATGACTAATGCCTTAATTAGCGATTTTCCTGATAGTTATCAGCATCATATGAATACTACTAGTACTCCTGACGACTAGACACTAAAAAATCATTTTGTCAAGGCACTGTTGCCATTACTATATTATTTACATGAGTTTCATTGTTTTCCTACTGTGTGCTATATGAAACCTAATTTTGGAAATAAGATTTAATTAATATAGAGGGAAGCTATAGAAATATCTAAGAGCATTTTCATCTACCTTAGACAACTGGCTATTCATATTCAGTGTTCATTATTAAAATAATTTTTTTAATCTTATTGCTATAATACTTAAATTTTAAAATTGTTGCTGGGGCAAGATGACTGGGGCAAGTTGACGAACACACCATCTTGACCCTCACTTTAACTGGCATATTCTGTGTGGTAGACAGCTTACCTGTGATTATTTTTAACTAGAAACATTAAGTTTTAAGTTGACAATAAATTCGATTTACTATTTACTTCGATTTTAAGTTTTAGTGTTAATGCGTTTTTATTATTCACAAAAAAAAAATTAAAAATATTATTTCGTTTACCTTTAACAATGTAATAAATAATGCCTAATCCTATTTTACTATGAAAGAAATCAGGGTACAATAATAGAATTCGGAGAATTTACTAATTTCTTTTACTTCTCAATGGCCGTCATCTTGTCCCGGGTCTGGGGCAATCCCTAAACCCCTGGTTTGTAGTGCCAGATTTACCGTTAGGCTAAGTTGGCCGAAGCCTAGGGCCTCAACATTTAGCAGGCTACAAAACTTAAGGAAAGGAAAAGGACCTCAAAATTGAAATAGCCTAGGGCCATGTAGTCTGCGCAGCCAAGTTGCATTGGACACACCAGTTCTCGTGAGATCACTGAAATTAAGCTACGCACGCCCACGTTAGTACCAACATGGGTATTTCGTAAAGAACGTTAGGTGCTGAAAATTTCCCTCTCCTACATCTTATACACCTGCCTCCTCATCTCCCGTGAGCAGCCTCCTAAGGGTTCAGCCTGTTATGGCTGCTTTACTTACTCCCCAACCCTTTAGTATAACATTTAAATGGGAGCGGCGGATTGCGTTGGACAAACCGGTTCTCGTCTAATCATTGAAGTTAGGCAGTGCAACCCAGCTAGTACTGACATGGGTGGCCGCTTGGAAATACTGGGTACTGCTAATAATCAAAAGTCGTCGTATTAGCGTAGTGTTTGAGCAGTCTCTGCATAAGAACTATGCTGTGGACGGGGCTCTAATGACCTTGTAGTTGAGGGACCCTAAAACATCAACAAACAAACAATCAACAACCGAGTTGGGTTGGCTGTTTCAGGAGAGACATTCAGAGGCCCCGGGTGCGCCTTCCTTCGAATGAGAAGTAAAACCGAAGTCCAGCGTGGTGTACGATGACTTTTGCACGTAAGAGAACCTTCTCTACTATGCAACGGGTAGATGAAGCAAAATTTCCAGGTGTACAAGCTCCTCTCCTGGCTTTGGTGGCGTGCGCCAACGAACAGTAGATCGATGATAAATATGTATAGGGGCTGCAGCTTTGGTCGGCAACTGGCTGTTTCCAATATGTCGCTCTTATGTCCATTCAGAAGGACAAGATGGGTATCCGACCCTGCGATAGGCGGGTAAAGGGTTATTAGCTGGGCGGGTCACTGCGGTCACCCTCGGGCCGGGGATCCCTGGAATTGTGCCAATCCTGCCGCCTTATTGTTACGCCACTGCACTGGAAGTCGCTCTCGCCCGAAAAAAAGTCGAATTCACCTCATTCCAATATCGAATCTGGGAACACTGGCGCAGTGTTGCAGCATGCTACTGCTACATCGAAGGGAGTCACATTGAAGTGTCTTAAGGCTTCGTGTAGCCCGCGGGCCGCATGTTTAAATGCATTGGACTACTTTGAGCCCTCCACACCTCACTGTGTCAAAATGTTGCTCCACCTCTCCAAGTCTATTTTTTACATTTTTGGGGTAGTGATGTATTGTTTAGTTTTCTTGTACAGTCTTTTAAAATCTAAATAACATGTTCGAGGCATTATAGCTTAATACATTGGTTCCTGTGGCCCTTACCCCACCAAAAAGAGTGAACCTCATCCCATACTGTATCTGAGAGCATCACGACTTAAACGATGAAGTGTCTAGAGTACACTAGTGGAACGGTTTTTTGTGTATCAGGTTATTAAACAGGTGATGACAATAGGGCCTTCTTGGATGTATGATTGATCATGTTGGGCGTTGAGGGGGAGGGAGACCAAACTACTTCTTAGTATGTCCAACATGTCCTTCAGCCCTAGGATAAATTTGTATAGCGATACCGCAACAGTTGTAGTTGCTCTACTTCTTCTAATATAGTTTTGATAGTTCTTAACATGTGTAGTACATTCTAAGGGCCATCCTCCTTCCTTACGGTCATCATCAGACCTTTTCTGTCACATTAGGGCACGTCACTTTATCCCTCTTAGTTGAGGACTAAAGACACTCTTTTTCCCCCTCCCCCTTTTTCTCTTAAGCATTTCAACCAGACGCATTCCTACTGTCAGAATACATTTTTTTGTTGTTGTTGAATATGGGGTCCTTCTGATCAAATGGGTGACATGGTGTATTATAGGCCCATTTCCATCAAAACAAGTCCACGCCTACATTATATGGATAAAACGGGACTTACTGTTTGACATCTGAGTCCAAATGGCTAACGTCGTTGTTCATCTAGCTTTGTTGGTCCTTTGGTCCTTTTCTGATTTTTTTTTCTTTTGGCAGGTGAGAGGAAAGGAAAACAAGAAGGGACCTTTTATTCGCGTTGTAGCTCGACTAAAGGTGGGTAGAAATGTTTGAATGAGCATCTACTGCCTTACTTTCATCCAAACACTTCAGGCGTTCTTTGAATTCATGGGCCAAAAAGCTAAAACAGCAGGGGTGTTAGCAGCAATGCAGGTGATCTCTGTTCAGTAAAAGCACTAAGGGCTCAATAGTTGTTGAGACAGTATGATGGACGACTACTGAAACATCGTGTTAAAATGTCGAGGGTGGTACAGATATACAATAGTTTAAAATGGATCTGGATTTTCGGGAGGGGGAGAATTCGACGTAATAATTTAGAGGTTGCAGTAGAATTTTTCACACACCGAGACTTCTTTTTGCTCTCCTTCAATTGAATGACAAACAATTTGAACAATAAAAAAGTACTAAGAATTTAAGCATAAGGTATCCATCAAATTCTGTGAGATCCAGTGAGGAGAAATATTGCAAATTATTTCAAGGCGAACATGAAGGGCACCAGACAGAGATTTCATTGGTAGAATCGGGTTCTTAAAGGACCGTTTGACGTGTGTTATTTAAATATGGAAACCCGCCTAGGTGGCGTCGAGATAGCGTGCTCGATTATTACTTCAGTGGTTCCATGTTCGATACAGGATCATCATGGATTAGCTTGGGACCAAAAAGAAGCCCTCCCACCACCTTCTGTCAGATGGGAGGGAAACCCCGTATGGTATTACCCACTCTCCCACTTGGCTCGTAACAGAACCCGTTCTACATACAACGTGTAGCTCGACAGCATTCCCTGGGTTAGACGCTCGCCCCAAGGGAAGAAAAACTACAACCCAGCACAGCTACAGGCGGGAAAACAGTATTACAACTGGTATTATTTAAATGTCTATCTGTTTCTGGGACGGAGTTAAAAGAGGGCATCACTACCTAAGTCCATTGCAGCAGGGTCGAGTCTGCCCAAGACAGATTGCTTCTTGGGTATTCATTTGTTCCGATGAAGCCTTGAACATACGGGCAATATATTGGACGATATTTCTATGTAGCCGGCTGTCAACCTAATGACACCTTATCTGACGCCAGGGGACTTCCTACACGTCATCATCATCATCATCATACCCTTATTCCGCCTGTGACAGGGCCGGTTCAGTGCTTTAAGGCCTTTTAGAGCTCCGTCCACTGCATAGTTCTAATACAGAGTGTGCACAGGCATTATGCTGTTATGACGATTTGGGTATTAACAGTACCTAGTGTTCCCAAGTGGCCACCCATGGTAGTAGGCCTACTACCTGGGGTTGCGTTGCTTAACTCCAGTGAACAGACGAAAACTGGTGTGTCCACCGAAATACAGCTCGCTCACTTCTGACGGCCACTGGCCCTGGGGTTTTGGTCCCCTGCATGACTGCATCGTAGATTTTGCACCTACACCTGGAGGACAGTTTATTGCTTAGGATCAATCCTCAAAGAATGTAATCACGAAATCATTGGGCCACCGAGCCAGGCAGGGTGGTATTCTACTTCCTTTACAAATCTGACCAGTGCAGCGTCCAGTTTTCAAGGGGGCTTCTCTTTTCTCCAAAATGAACTAGTGTGAATTCTCGGGACTCATTAACGGGACTGAGGGCTAAAAACCCCAGATGATTAAGTAGGCTGGTTTTCCCGATGGTGTTTTGATTCGAAACTTGACGTATTACATCGACGGCTTGGTCTACAGAGTCGGGGCTTGTCCTAGACTGTCCTTATTAGGTGTAAAGTTTCTTTCTCAAGTGAATTAGTCTCCATCAACTGCGCAGTACGTTTGGAAACGGATGTCCTCAAAAAAAGCAAAGTAAACATCGTTTCGAAACGCTCATAAACATTTTTAAAAATTCGAGAATCAAAGAATGCTTGCGGTTTTGGCATTCCGCCGACCGACTGAAAAGTCACCGATTATCAGTGGCGTAGCGTGGGTTTCAGCCGCCCGGGGCGTAGGCCAAATTCGCCATCCCCTTATTTTGTTATTTAAATCCTTGGCCCCATCGTTTATTCTAATATTTTAATCCTTAGCTCTACTTTTATTTTAATCAGTCAGTCCGAATTGGAGGTGCGACAAAAATATGAAAAGAAATGGTTCAGATTTTTAGTTCAAATTTCAGGATATTATTATTTTTATTTGTTGTGAAATTTTGCCTCCCGAAGCGGGCCGCCCCCGCCACGCTACGCCCCTGCTTATTATAATCGTAAAAGACAATACTTAACTGCAGCAAATGCTCAGAAACGAAAACTTTTAGTTTATGAACGTTTGGCAAGAGAAGTTCGTTGAGAGGAGGGCGCCGATAATCGTGCAGAATGTTCCAGAATTGCAAAAGTCGCAATAAGGCAATATCTTTGGAAGTCACCGAAACAAGAAATCACAAGCACAAGCGTGATGAAAGGTCAATCGTCAATCTGTGCAAATACTGTTTGGATCATTCTAGTTGGTGTTATTCTATTTGTGAAAATTCTTCGGGTTGATATCATTCAATCCAGTGAAAATTCGGGTTGATATCATTCAATCCAGTGCAAATTCAGTTCTGATAATTCTTTTTAGTCTTAGTTGGTCTTTGCAAATTCTATCTGGGTCATTCTCCTTCGTCTTAGTCGGTCTCTGGAAATTATATTTGGCTCATTCTCGTTGGCGTTAGTCGATCTGTGCAAATTCAGTTTGAATCATTCTGGTTGGTGTTAGTAGATCTGTGCAAATTCAGTTTGGGTTTAGTTAGCCTGTGCAAATTTTGTTTGGCATCCGTCACTCCATGAATATTCTAGTTGACGACCGTCAGCCTGCACAAATTCTGTTTGGGTCATTCTCGTCGGTATTAGTCAGTCTGTGCAA
>JAAFCE010009126.1:25902747-25937787 GCA_013389805.1 Trigoniulus corallinus | reverse complement strand
TCAGTCTGTGCAAATTCTGTTTGGGTCATTCTCGTCGGTATTAGTCACTCTGTGCAATTTCTGTTTGGGTAATTCTGGTTGGTGTTAGTGTGAAAAATTTTTTTTGTTCATATGGCAAATGAGTGCTCAGTGCTTAAGATTATCAAAGGTGTGATTTGTTTCAATCATCAACCACAGTGTAGTGATCACATGTACATCATGCACAAAGCAACTCCTAACCCTTTTCCCGCCTATGGCAGGGTCGGGTACCCATGTGTCCCTCTGAATGGACACAGGGTGATATATTGGACATAGTTTTTTCTGCAGCCGGTTGCCGGCCAAAGCTGCACCCCTACGCTTATTTATCGTCGGTCTAGTGTTCGTTGGGGAATGCTACCGACGCCAGGGGGCGAGCTCCTACACCTGGAAATTTTGCCTCATCTACCCTTTGCGTAGTAGAGAGGGTTCTTTTACGTGCAAGTGCCATCGTACACCCACATGGGACCTCGGTTTTACTTCTCATCCGAAAGAAGGCACACTCACGGCTTCTCTCTCGCCCGAAAGAAGCCAACCCATCACGGTCCAGTATCGAACCTAGAACTACTGGCGTAGTTGCCGAGTGAGCTAACCACTACGCCACCGTGGCGGGTAAATGTAGATGTGTGTGACGATCAGAGGTGTAGGTCACGATCACAGGAATTCTGTCATTCAAAATTCAAATTTTTGTATTTGAATTTTGAAACTTGAGAACGGGATTTTCGAAATTGCCATTCAAAAAATTCAGTCGATTTATTTTTAAAAAAATATCAGTCTTCTTTTCGGTGCTGTCGATGGTAGAAGTTTTTCTAATCCACTCCACAGTCTCTAAACTTTAATACGTTAGTACAGACTATTATTAGTTACTCATCATTTATTCTTATACAGTATATAAAACATTAATTGCTAATCTTGAACACCTATCGAATAAAACCTGTTGATTTGTGAAAAAGCATCTTTACTAAGAAATTATTTGGAAGAACATTCGTGAATCCTGGATAGCCAAATGAATACACATAGTTTCTAACATCTCAATCTGAATCAACAGATATAGCAGCCTTCACCACAACAGTAATACTACGTTCACACTACAATTCCGAGCTAGATTGAAATTTAATCCAGCTTGAAAGTTAGCCAGAACGAATCAATTAAGTGACTCATGGGTTTGCACTGGACATTGGCTAAAGCATGTTGTCTAGGAGTAATAGACCAATTAGAAGAATTACTTGTCCAAAATAAAAGCGGCTTTCCATAAAGCACGTCTTTATGGAGGTCCTCAAAATGACGGATGACAAAAATTTGGAGGTAATGTTTGTAAGGATACAAATACATTTTATTAAATGGGAGTGTGCAGCAATTAAATGTGCAGCCAAGTTGCGTTGGACACACCAGTTCCCGTGAGATTCTTGACGTTAAGCAGCGCAAGCCCACGTCAATACCAACATGGGCGGTTGGTAAAGAACGTTGGGTGCTCCAAATTACCCCTCTCCTTCATCCTTTCACCTACCTCCTCATCTCACTTGGGCAGCCTCCTAAGGGTTCGTCCTGTTATGGCTGCCTGGCTTACTCCCCAACCCTTGAAACTAATGCAATCATTCATTCAGGAAATTTCATTGTCACCCGACAGGTCTCACCGCCGCCATGTATTTCTAACAAGAATTTGCATTTCATTCGGGGAGTGGCAAAAAATCGCATTGCATTCTGGAAGTTTCAAACTAGATCGAACTCTCAATGTAGATTGAAAATGTAACTTGTGTCCATCTAGTTTGAAAGTGCTCAATCTAGATCGAACTGAAGCTGCACTGTTTGCACTACCATTTTCAATCTGGATCTAATTTTCAAACCAGATTGAAAATGCTAGCGCAAATGCAGAATAACAGTCTTTTGACCACTGACCTTATGACTGTATTTTCGTTTTCTGCCCAAAATCTGTAATGTTAGTGGTTGATTATCATATTATCTCACGTATAATATGCAGTTTTTTCCCCCCAAAAATTGGGTGAAAGTCTGGGTGCCTATTATACATAGGAGTAAAAATTTCAGCCATTTTCAGACGAACACTAAGCAAATGTAAAGAATGCTGGGTCATCCTTTGACGAACCTTACACGTTCTATCTGGCATCAGTTCAATCCAGATTGACAGCATTTATTCGATTATTCGAATACCGTAAAATCTCACGTAAAGTCCGCATCTCAAATATAGTCCCACCCGTCTATAGTCCGCATTAGCGATGGGTATGTTTCAAATATAGTCCTCACCCATGTATGGTCCGCATTTTAAAATTCCTACTGTAGCCAGTGACGCAACTTGTAGGGGCAACGGGATCCAATGAATTTGAACATGAAATGTCAGATTACTCTGACGATGAAGTTGAAATGTGAAAGATTTTATATTGTATTATCATAAAAATAAGAATGTACTGTGTAAAGTCGTGTTGTTAAGTGTAATAAAATGTTCAGAAAATGGGGAACAGTTTTCATTGAAAACCCTTGGTTTCATTTATAGTCCGCACTCATATATAGTCCGCCCTCGCATATAGCCCGCACTAAATGACCCTATGATTCGCGTATAATCCGCGGGCACTACGTGCGATTTTACGGTATCAATCCATCAATGTGGTCATTACACGTTCAATCTTTCATCAATCTGGATCACAGAATTGGATTGAACTGATGCCAGATTGAACGTGTAAGGTCCGTCATTGAAAGCAACAAAAGAGAGGTTTGCTTATTAACCTCATTTAGGGTACCCTCATTTTGAGTACCCTCTAAATTTAACCTAACATTCGTTTTGACCATTTAAGAAATAGAAGGATAAACACTTTATTTACCTTCATACCATAGATATGTATAGACCCTGTTAACACGGTCGGAAACTGCGTCAGTAGTTCTAGGTTCGATACTGGACCGAAGTGGGTTGGCTTCTCTTGGGTGAGAGAGAGAGGCCGCGAGTGTGCCTTCTTTCGAATGAGAAGTAAAACCAAGGCCCCGTGTGGGTGTACGATGGCACTTGCACGTAAAAGAACCCTTTCTACTATGCAACGGGTAGATGAGGCAAAAATTTCCAGGTGTAGGAGCTGGCCCCCTGGTATCGGTAGCATTCCCCACCGAACACTAGACCGATGATAAATAAGCGTAGAGGTGCAGCTGTGGTCGGCAACCGGCTGCAGAAAAAACTATGACCAATATATCGCCCTATGTCCATTCAGAGGGACAAGATGGGTACCCGACTCAGCCATAGGCGGGAAAAGGTATAGGAGTTGCTTTTTTTTTTTACCATAGATATGTTACAATGGATATAATAATACTAGTGTATTACAAAAAAAAAATTAAGAAGTACTGTAATAAAAATGAGTATGTCCAGTTATGTCCAACAATACCGATATTAAAACCCTAAAATATCTTCAGAATCTTCATCTGAAATATCTGGCAAACTTAGGGGGCGTATTATACCTGGGTATTGAGATTTTTATATTAACGTAAATCTTGGAACTTGTGGTGCGTATTATGTACCGGTGTGTATTATACGCGAGATAATTCGGTAGTTTGACGATTTTTCTGACCATTTTTAGAGTTATTTCCCCTTCTTTAAAAAACCCTTTTATAGCCTGCTCACTTCGGCCTATTCAGTGCCCCAGACATTGTATACTAAACTTAAATAGATGTTGTCGATAGGGAAAGTGGCGGCTACGCAAATGAACTTTGACAGTTTGTTAAATATTTGCCTACAACTGGTCTCTAAAAATGTGTTTGAAGATCCGTAATCTGTTCGGAGCTTTTAGCATGATGAATTCTCATTACTAGTTTGAATACAAGTTTCTATATTCCCATAACACCTCATTGCGGATATTGTTCGTATGCATGTCTGCAAACCAAGGTATCGATGTATCCACTCTAATAGATCCATCGAGCTTTCTCTCTCTCTCCCTCACTTGTGCTCCTAATTCTGACAAATTTTCATGACGACTGATGGGCGGTACTAACCCTCCAATCTCTGGGTCAGCAGATTGCCCTGCCTCCTCCTCCAATTCCTTTCCTACCCCCTCCTTTTCATCATCATTAAGTTTGCAAACAGTTTTTCCAATCTAAACATTGGCAGACAGTGAGAGAGAGTATTTAGAAAAGAGTGAGAGGAATAAGGATATAAATCCTGGGGATATGTCTAATACTGTTTAACCGCCCACTCTGGGGTTAATTCAACTGTTATAGACCTTTCGATAAAAAAAAAGGAGAGGGAGGAGGTGACATGAGACTAATCGGTCCCTATAACACTCTCTACTCCCTCTCTCTCTCTTTCTGGTCATAAGATAGTTTCATCAATACAAATGACTGTACTTGCAGAGCTCCTTCTCTCCTCCTCCCTCGTGCCTTTGGTCCCTCTCCCGCTGAAATTCATTATCATGTTTAAGTTTGATTTGTAAAATCAATACAGATTCCAATTTCGATTTCAAGTCTGTCTTTGCCACTCCGGTCACCCTCTGCAAGTCTTTACATACATCAGTGAATCGATCTGCACTTAGGTTTGGTCTATGTCGAAATTGAGACCCTATGAGATATTATATCCTTAACACGGTGCCCTTTTCTTCTCTCCCTCTTTTTCTCCCTTCACCTCTTTGGCGATCCTCCTCCTTCACTTCTGCTAAGGGGGACCTCTAGTTTTCAATTTCCTCCCACTTGGTGTAGAGTTTCATTTTTACTGACCAATTTATTCAGCAAATCTGTACCTTACCCTCCTCCGTTTGGTACTACTGCTTGCTACCCTCCCCTCTCATGTTTTCAATCAACATTTGTCATTTGCTGCTCTGCACCAACTCCACCTTTTTTCCGTGGATTAAGAGACCCATGTTTGAATCATCAGCATGTCTCTCTCTCTCCATCCCTCTCTCTATCTCTCCCTCTCGCTCCTGTGTTTGGTCTACTCATTCAAATGTTGGTGTCAAATGAGTGTTTCGTTTTCATTCACGGAATTGAATTTTTTCTGCCTCTTATTCTTCGAACTACTGCAACAAAGAAGCAGTAGCTTTTTAATCCAAGTTTGTTCATCGTTGTTCGTTCGTTGACATATGTATGACTTTCTGAACTTGATTGGTTGTTGTCATTCGGAGTTCTTCTGTGTCTGTACGCTAGTTAGCAAGCC
Organism: Trigoniulus corallinus; assembly: GCA_013389805.1. Lineage (NCBI taxonomy): Eukaryota > Metazoa > Arthropoda > Diplopoda > Spirobolida > Trigoniulidae > Trigoniulus > Trigoniulus corallinus. Next base: position 25,932,635 of record JAAFCE010009126.1, on the reverse strand, counting down.
GACTTGGTAAATGAGGAGTTTGTTGTTCCATACTTGAAAAGTTACTTGTAGGTTGTAATAAGTTGCAGCAGTTACAGGGCCGGCTGGATACCTTGTGGGGGCCTCGGAAAATATCGGAACGGCCGTATTGCGTTGGACACCAATTCTCGTCTGATCACTGAAGTCAAGCAATGCACTCCCAGTTAGTAATAACATGGGAGGCCGCTTGGGAACACTGGATACCGCTAATACCCAAAAATCGCCGTAACAACATAGTGTCTGTGCAGACACTGCATTAGAACCATGCAGTGGACGGGGCTGTGATGACCTTTTCAATTGAAGGGTCCTGCCTGACTGCGACATGGTTAGATGCAGATTTTTGTCTCATTGGGATACTTAAGCAATCTGTTGTGCGGTATTTTGCGCAACTGGTTGTCATCCTAATCCTGCAGCTCCTATACCTGTCTATCTTGTTGGTTAGGTTTGTCGTGTTAGTGTTTTAGGGTCCTTCAACTACAGCGTTCACTGTAGCCCCATCCACTGCGTAGTTCTAATGCAGTGTCTGCACAGACACTACGCCGTTACGTCGATTTGGGCGTTAGCAGTAGCCAGTGTTCCCAAGCGGTCACCCATGCCAGTACTTTCTGCGGTTGCGTTGCTTAACTTCAGTGATCAGACGAGAAGTGGTGTGTCCAACGTAATACAGCCGCTCCTGGTCGTTTGGTCCTCCACCGTCGTAAATGGGCGGACCTATGCGCCTAGAACCCGTGCCGATCCCAATACAGTATACGTTTTACTCCGTATAGGTATGGCTCTTTCACTTGCAAGTGTAATCGTACGCATTGCATGGGGCGACGGTTTTACTTACCTTCCAATGGAAGGTGCGCTTGGGGCCTTTCGGGCCCCAAAGCCAAACCACCTAGACTCAGAATCGAATCTGGAACTACTGAAGCAGTAGTTTAACTAGCTACTTCAGCGCCATGAAGGTTGGTTAAAAGAACCTTAACCGCATAGATTAGCTTTTAACTGAGGAATCGGTAATATTCCTTAGTGTAGATGTTCGTCTCACCATTGGCCTGGGGAAATTACTTGAAGTTGACGTTATTTCCGTAATATCTTCAATACTACATCCATGTGATGTTCTGAGCGTTCAAGAAGATAGTATGAAGTAACAAATCGCGTCGATCTGCAAAAATTCAACTGTGTAGTTCACCCACCTACTCTGAAGTTGGTAAATTACTTCCAGGTGTAGGTAGATAGATCAATTTGACTTATCGCGGTGGAGCAGTGTGGTTCTAGGTTCGATCCTTGTTCAAAGGTTTTGGCTTATTTCCGACGAGAGAGAGAGACGCCTTCTGTTGGGTGAGAAGCAAAACCGTCTCCCCGTAAAGTATGCATGATGTTACCTGCTCGCCCCCTGGCGCGGTGAAGGCAAGGTGCCTCAACGAATAATAGGCCGATGATAAATAAGCTTTGGGGTTGTCAACTGTCCAATAGAATGCCTATATGTCCTAATTCGACAAAAATTCGTACCCGACCTTGCCATAGGCGGTGAAAAGGCTAACTATCAGTAAGTAGTACACCAAGTAAATCCTAACCAACACGCCCTGTGATGAGGGGGGGAGGCATTAATAATGACGTCATTGCCGTCGCCGGCACTTATCTTTCCTAATCCGGAATGATATTCAGAACATTAAAGATCCTGACGTCTGGTTTTTAGCGTGCTTAGAATATCAAACTGGGAGGGTAAAGGGTACGGTAAGAGGACCTCCTATCAAAATGAGAGGGGGGGAGATGTTGTGTATTGGAGAGGAAATGTGTGCCTAGGGTGAATTATTGGTGAAGATGAGAATAGGGTGCAGAGTGTGTTGGTGGGAAAACCTGCGGAGGATAAGGAGGGGAAATAAAATTTGGTGAAATGCTGAGGGTGGAAATGAGTTGGTGAAATTTGGGAGGGGAATGAGGCGGAGGATGCTGAAGTGTCAGGCACGGAATTGACGCGTTAACGACGCTGAAGCGGTTATTGTGCCCATTGATCGAAAATCCCGAGATTTTAATTCTCTTATTTTGCATTTAATTTCACGCACTATAAACAGGGGTTGAGGGGCAAAAGAGAAAGCTTTTTATTTATTCCATACTGGATGTCTCTCTCTCTTTCTCTCCCTCCTCTTCATCCACATCCCTGCTACCCTTTTCATCCCCCTCCTCTCTCTACCCTTCTGTATGTGCCCCTCACTCTTCTGACGACTCATTCTCATCACCAGGCTTCATTTCTCTTCTCTAAGAGTTCAATGTCTTTTGCATAAGTGAGCATCCTCGTGTGCACACACATGCGTACCACCCTCCATTGCAATCAAAGTGCAGTTAAAGAGCCTAAATTCAAGGCTCAATTTCAGGGTTTGGATGACAGAAAGAGAACATCAAAACTTCGTCTGGGAACTCAAGTGGAAACCAATATAGTGAAATGGTAATAATCTTGTCAATGTGTTGCCAAAGGACAGTGTGTGCCTGCTTGCCTCTGCATCAAATGATATTGTCTTCTCCCTTTTCATTCTTTCTCACACCCTCACCCCCCCTTTCTTCTTTTTTTTTTCGTAAAAATCGTCTCCATTGTAGTCACAAAGAGGATTTTTATTTTTTTTCCGCCCTGGAAAATAAAAACCAGCCGCAGTTTAATGAAACTTAGTTACTGAAGTGAATATTTTGATAACAAGAATCGGTTTTAGTTGAACATATGTTTCTATGGAGCTAACAATTTGAAATCTTATTCGGCAGCCATGTTTATCTCGATGCACCCCTTGTCGCCTTCCTTTTCCAACCCCTAGGTCCCAATTTAGTTTTTTACACGTCGAAAATCCCTTTGTTGATTGCAATTATTGAGAAACGACCCGTTGTTTGAAATGGCTTTTAGAGTAAAGGTGGAGATTATTGTTTGATATGGTAGGGATTTGAACCACGATTTCTCTCACCACTGGTAAGAGAGCGGTTGTATTGCGTAGGACACACCAGTTCTCGTACCAGCATAGGTGACGGCCTGGGAACACTGGGTACTGCTAATATCCAAATCGTCGTAACAGTGTAGCGTCTGTGCAGACTCTTCATTACAAGCACCGTTTTCACCCGTGCTGATACTAGCTGGGGTTCAGACGAGATATAAGTGTGTCTAACGCAATACAGCCGCTCATTGAGGCCCCAGAAAGTTAGCACAGGGATTTTTGTGGCTGCAGTCATCATCATCAATGCCTTTATCCCGCCTGTGGCAACCGAGTTGCGTTGGACACACCAGCAGCGCGAGCCCACGTTAGTACCAATATGGGTGGTTGTTAAAGAACGTTGGGTGCTGCAGATTTCCCCTCTCCTTCGTCCTCTACACCAGGGGTGGCCAACACGTCGATCACGACGCCAATTTTGGTCGATCACTCGCGATGTGTTGACTTAACATCCGCCTTGGTGGCGTAATGGCTCAGTGTTTCTAGGTCTGCGTCAGTGGTTCTAGGTTCGATACTGGACCGATGTGGGTCCAGTATCGAACCTCCACCTCCTCACTTTGACTACGCCTATGACAACAAGTCGATCGCGACACTTTTTTAGGATAAAAAGTCGATCGCGACACATTTTTGAGATAAAAAGTAGATCTTATGTACACAAAAGTTGGCCACCCCGCTCTACACCTACCTCCACATCTCTCGCGAGCAGTCTCTTAAGGGTTCGTCCTGTTATGGCTGCTTGGCTTAATCCCACACCCATGAAAATTAATTCAGTAATCCATGCAACTACGTAGTGGACGGGGCTCGAGTGACCGATGCAACTGAAGGACCCTGGTAAACACCGGTAATTTACTGGTGAGCACCAACTGGGCTCAGAATACACCTCAGTAGTCGTCCATATTCCACCTATAACAGGGTCGGAACATGTATAATATGGTATAAATATAATTCTCGTCTGATCACTGAAGTTAAGCAACGCAATCTCAGCTAGTACTGACATGGGTGGCCGCTTAGGAAAATCTGTGCAGTCTCTGTATTAGAACTACGCAGTGGACGGGGCTCTAATGACCTGGTAGTTGAAGGCCACTAAAACACCAACGAACCAAAATGGTAGAAATAAAGTAGAGTCCCGGTTACCCAACGTTCCGTATTAACCGACACCCTCTGGGTGCGGCCATCTTTTGCACTGTTGGTGCATTATTGCTGCCGGAAAGAGATACCGATGTGGAAAACAACGTATTATAACAAATTTCTTTAAATATTAAACATGTATATACAGGGTGTTTCCTTTAAAGTAACCAATGCCATTTTTAAAAAATCCATGAGATATGGGATAAAATGGTTAGGAAATAGTTATAGTTGATGGAGGGGGACATTCACTTCCTAAAACAGTTCAGAAATTTTGGCAGTAGTTTTTTCAGGACAACTCTCATTAATGCAGTTTTGAGGGTGTACTTTTAATTTGAGGTATAGGAACATGATATATCAAAATTTCAAATTTTTTAGAGCTATGTGATGATATAGTTAAAACTACCCCTATCTATTGAAAAAAATGTAACTTTGCATTGTCCTGAAAAAACTACTGCCAAAATTTCTGAACTGTTTCGGGAAGTGAATGCCCCCCCTCCATAAACTATAACATTTTCCTAACCATTTTATCCCATATCTAATAGATTATTTAAAAACGGCATTGGTTACTTTAAAGGAAACACCCTGTATATAGGGGTACATGGGTGGATGTATAATTAAATGATGTGAACAGTAAATGCTTGTTTTGCTATCATTTTTAATATATCCATTTATGTAATAACAATAGTTTTATGCATTTCGGATTATCTGACTTGATGCCTGTCCCAATTACGTCGGATAAGCAGGACTCTACTGTATTAAACACCGACTTAATGCTGCTGCGCGTTGTTTTTATAACGTCGCTCTATTCTTTTGTAGGGGTTATTTCAGTCATTGACACCCGGGGCGAGTTCCAATACCTGGAAATTTTGCGAATTACTCATGCATTTTACTCCACGAAAAGGTAGAAAGAAGATTCTATTTATATCTGCCTTAAAATCTCATTAATTATTAACAATACTCTCACGTGCGCCTGTGGCGGGATTTGGCGAGCCACATATTGGCACTCTGCTTTCCTTAACAAGTTCATTTTTGCCGTACACATGGTTCTTATGTTTGCGTTGGCCTGCGGCACGGTCGCACACTAATACCTTCGGTTGATACAGTTGGGTGCCGACCGTCGGGTCACACCTTTTCTGTTTGTCATTGGCATATTCTTCACTTGGGCACTTTCTGCATTGCGGCTTGGAGCTGATGTGGATCTTGACACCTTGGAGCTAACTTGGAGTGCAGACGCCTTGGTGAGCGTTCCAAGTTAGCTAGTTGGAGCAGCTAAGAGCGACAATTTGGTGATTGTATGTTGGTGTTTTAGCGCTCTTCAACTACAAGGTCATTAGAGCCCCATCCACAGTGTAGTTCTGATGCAGAGACTGCACAGACACTACGCTAATGCGACGATTTTTGGGTACTAGCAGTGCCCTGTTTTCCCAAGCGGCCACCCATGTCAGTACTAACTGGGGTTGCGTTGCTTAACTTCAGTGATCAGACGAGAACTGGTGTGTCCAACACAATTTACTGAGCTACATACCCAGGCCATTAACACGTGCTCATCAATGCTGTTAAGTTAGGCTGTGATATATCAACATTTCGCATTCTTTTAGAGCTATGCGATTTAATAGTTACAAATACCCCTATCTATTGAAAAAAACTGTTACTTTGCATTTTCAGGACAAACACTACTGCCAAAATTTAGGAAATGAATGTCCCCCCCCCCCCCTCTATCAACTGTAACTTTTTGCTATAGGCCAATCTTATAGTTTTTGAAATAAAGACATTGGTTACTTTAAAAATTACACCCTGCATAGGCCCCTACGGGGTAACCTATAGGCTATGTGAAGCCAAACGATCGATTAGTGGAATTTCCGTTTCCGGATCCCTCAAGGTAGATAGCTTTTTACATTTTCTAGCACGCCAGCAGAACTAGGTTCGCCACACCTGGCCTAATGCATCATGGAAGTTGTGCATTGATCAACTTTGATGTCAATTTTGATTTTTGTTATCAAACATGTGATCTCATTAAAGTTTATTCACTGGGTTGCACCACCACCGAATTTGAAAGCAACATGTCTTAAAACTTTTGAAAGTACCCAATTACAGGTCTTTAGTCTCGTTTCCTCATAAATTAGCTTGTTAACTGTTATCTTAATCTTTTGGTGTATACACCCGATTGATATCTGATAGCATGTGAATACCGCGCGATTTAATAGTGGCCATTTTTCTCTATGATTGTCTAATTTATGTGACGGTGCATACCCCGCCTCATTATTATTGTATTTCATGAGTCACTTATCATTTTGGTAATTCATTTCTTACTATATAAAATATATATTTATTAAGGTAGGAGATTTCTTTGGCCAGGTAGTGCCTCTTTTGATTTATAATGGATTGGTTATCAGGTTTTAATATGTTTTAAAACTGCCACGAAGTGGTACAGGTGGGTAAAAAAGAAAGATTTTTGATCGTTAACGATGAAAAATGTGAAGACACAAATATAATTTTTGGGTTCTTTCTCTTATTACCCCCTGCCCCTCCTTCTCACTTAATCTTGGTATGCAATTAAATTACAGTATGTTGTGTGTTAAGAATATATTATCAGCGATTTTCACAATAAAATACTACTCCTACTAAGACGTAATTTTTCACATGAAAATTCAAGGACATAGAGATATGGTGTTGCTTGGACCCCATTGTTTAGCCGGCGGTTAAAAAGCGATAAAAATTCTGTGGGTCACATGGACAGTCCACCGATTTTTTTGCTCTTTCTCACCCTTTTGTTGAGAGTTGTGAGAGAATGTTGCTAATTTACACATTTCTGTAAAGAAAGGATTGTTTTACTATGAGTCAGGAGTTGGACTTGGCTCACCACAGTCCTTCAACTACAAAGGTCATTAGAGCCCCGTATATTGTGTAGTTCTAATACAGTCTGCACAGACACTAAGCTGTTAGGATGGCTTTTGGGTATTAGCAGTACTAGTTGTGTACTAGGATTAGCAGTGCCAGTCTTAGTTGGGATTGCGTTGCTAACTTCAGTAATCAGACGAGAACTGGTGTTTCCAACGCAATACAGCCACTCTCCACCACGGTACCCTCAGCCATTCCAAGACCACCTAGAAAGCAAGGCCTGCACGCTCTGACGTCAGAGGTGAAAAAAGCTTAGAAGACAAATGCTCAAAAACGTGGTGCTATACGTTTTTGTGCAATTACCAGTATTAACTTAATGTCAATGAAATTTAATATTTTTATTGATAATGCAAAATAAATGTTGTGTTTCTGGCTGCACTGGGAACTATGATATATTCAACTTTCCCAAAAATGAAAATCTAAGAAAACAGTGGATTAAAGCTATCCCACAGAAGGAGTTTGCACTCCAATTAATTGGAATGCAACTCTCAAACAAATCTCTCTAATAGCCCATCCAAATACTAGTTGGCACTCCAACTGCAGACTGCAGACTCCAACCTAGGGCCCTTCAACTGCAAGGTCATTAGCGCTCCGTCCATTGCATAGTTCTAATGCAGAGACTGCGCAGACACTACACTAATGTGACGATTTTTGAGTATTAGCAGTGTGTTGCTTAACTTCAGTGATCAGACGAGAACTGGTGTGTCCAACGCAGTAAGCCGCTCTCTGCCAGTGGCAATACGGTTGGAAATCAAATACAAAAAATTGGTTCATGGATGGGTGGTGGGTTATACGACAATGTCATAAACGTTAATGACCGTTCGAAGTTGCAGCCAAGTTGCGTTGGACATACCAGTTCCCGTGAGATCACTGAAGTTAAGCAGCGCAAGCCCACGTCAATACCAACATGTGTGGTTGGTAAAGATCGTTGGGTGCTGCAAATTAGCCCTCTCCTTTATCCTTTCACCTACCTCCTCATCTACCGTGGGCAGCCTCCCAAGGGTTCGTCCTGTTATGGCTGCCTGGCTTACTCCCCCAACCCTAGAAACTAATCCAATCCAGAAATCGCTTGCCAAGTGTTCCCTGTAAGACGTTTGTCTTTGTTTTCAACCCTAGAAGAGAATCTATTTTTGCATGGCCGTTGTTGAAATTCAGAAAAATTTGGGCAAGAATTGGAAGGTTTTAATGATATAAAACATTATTGTCATTAGTTTGATTCGGCAGAATTGTCTCACATATATTTTGACTTTATGATGGCGTCGTTTGACAGGTGGGTCACGAGATACACATTAAAATTGGAGGTTAAACACTGATCCAAATTCTGACCACACACACACACGCGCGTACACACAGTTCACACACCAGCCAAATCATACAGTGATCCTTTAATGAACTTTTAGGACAAAAATGATAAAAGCCCGCACGATTTTAAGGATAGGAAGAGAATTTCATGTCGTTATAGTTCCCATTTAACGATAAAATTTCTTTAAAAAATTCAGTCGTGATACTGAAAAGAATTTCGACGGTTTACCATTGACCATGCACCTGACGAGGGTGTTGGAAAGGACAGATATTGATCTGTTTTCTAAGCATTACAATTTGGGGCCTGCTATAGGTTAAGGCCAAATTGGCACTATCTCCTTACTTATCTAACCTCCACTGGTCCACCTCTTGCCCTTCGTCGACTATGATCACCTCCATGGCTATATGATGGATTGACTTAGTCCCTGGGTGCATGGATGGCAAGGTTTTTGGCGCATATCGGGTGGAGAAAACAATAGGAAATTAAGCCGTCGTCCAATGTGGTGTGCCCGATGTCACTGTTGCACGTAAAACAGCCTTTTTTACAACATGCAGAAGCAGCTATTAATCCTGTTCCCTACTATGGCAGGGTCGGGTACCCATTTTTCCCCACTGGGACAGGGCAAATGGGTGGCTGTCGAGGTATGGAAATCGGCTTACTGCGTCAGCAGTTCCAGGTTCGCTAGTGGGCCGAGATGGGTTCACTTCCTTCAGGCGAGAGAGAAACCCAGAGCAGCGCCCTCTCTAGCACTTATGCCGCCCCGGACAAAAAGACAAATTGCCGCCCCTTGAAGCAGCGCTCTGTTCGCGTGCTCTGTTCTCACATTTACAGTAAAAACGGCGCCCAGAACAAATGCCCGGGCTGTCCCTCCCCCCTTAGAGCGGGCCCTGCCCAGAGTGTGCCTTTCTTCGGATTAGAGGTAAAACCGAGGTCCCGTGTGGTGTACAATGGCATTTCCTCGTCAAAGAACCCTCTCTACTGTGCACGGGTAGATGAGGCAAAATTTCCAGGTGTAGGAGCTCGTCCTCTGGCGTCGGTGGAGTGCCCCAACAAACAGTAGGCCGACGATAAATAACCATAGGGGTTGCAGCTTTGGTCGGCAGCTGGATGAGGTCAAATACCGTCCAATATATCACCCTTGTGTCCAGTCAGAGGGACAAGATAGGTACCAGGTCCTGCCATAGGCGGGAAAATGGCTAGGAGTTGCTTTTTATAGACAATACAGTTTGAATATTTGTTAGGCGAAGATGTCGAGCAATTGTTAAAATCGTTCTCAAGAAATGCTTATTTTACTTTCTCGGCGAATATTTGGCTTTCTTGCTGACATTTGAAGGTGTTCCCCGGGAACGGCATATTGCGTTGGACACACCAGTTCTCGACTGTTCACTGAAGTGAGGCATCTCAACCCCAGCTAGTACTAACATGGGTGGCCGCTTCGGAAAACAGGGAACCGTTAATACCCAAAACGTTGTAGTTGAAAGACCCTAAAACACCGGACACCCTGTGAATTTACTCGGTGGTGCAAAGATAGTGTCACTGTTCAATGGTAGAGCGGTTGTGTTGTATTGAGCACACAAGTTCTCGTCTGATCACTGAAGTTAAGTAACGTAATCCCAGATAGTACTAGCATGGGTGACCGCTTAGGAACACCGGGTATTGCTCATACCCCAAAACCGTCACATTAGTGCAGTCTCTGCATTAGAACCACGCAATGGACGGAACTCTAATGACCTTGCAGTTGAAGGGCCCTAAAACACCAACGAACTAAGAAATGACGGTGTTCCCAAGCTCCTCCTGTCAAAAATGGTAACCCTTTTTATTTGATTTCAGGTAGAAATCCCGCTAGTTATGAATTCGTGAAAGTCAGTCCTTAAGTTCGGGTGGTTGAAGGAAACAATAAAAATCGCTTTAGGGCATATTTCTGAATTATTCTATTTTTATTTTCTACAGAGCTTCTTTAAGCTTTTTACTAAATTTCTACATCAATTCTTCTTTTCTATTAGTTTCATTTGAACGCTTTTCAGCTTTTTTTGTTTGCTTGTGCTTTTTGCAGCATTTCTGCTATTGTAAGCAATTGTGCCATTTTTCTTTATTGTTTGCCATGACAAATGGTAGTTTAGAGGATAAAAATTTTATTTGAAAATGTTTGTCGTCATAAAAACACCTTGAAAATGAATTTCTGCCGCGGTTAGTTAATCTTGAGTTGCACTTTTCACGGTGCTGGTGTTTAGTAATAATATTTTGGAGTTTTTAATTCGCCCACCTCCCTTTCTTTTCGAGAATATTGGTCTACTGATATTCAACTTTTTGATAATCTATTCTATTGAGATGATCCTCTTAATTCGGGATAATCGCCAAACCACGAGAAATTGTCTCTGTCATTTCTTTGGAGCGGAATGCAGTGTTTGAGAACAAATATGTTCTCATGTTTCAGACGTGACTTGATCCTCTTTAGCACCTGAGATTGTAAACATCTACTTTGCAGACCACCAACATGGTGGTATACATCTGATTAATGTTTCTCGTGTTGAAACTTCCTGTTCACTTTCACCTCATTTCAAAGTAATTAACTCGTGTCTATTGATTGTGCTTTCTGCACGAACAGTGTTCGTTTGCTTTGAATGAACCTTGACAGGATCATCTCTTCTCTATTTTGACCGAATCGGATTTGAAGAGCATTTCTTTACCAGTGATGGCCATTGTCGTCTCGGTGCTAGGTAATCCTTTCAAGGTGTCATGATTTCAGTAAAACTGTTGTTCTGTACTGAACAATCATAAAGTTCGTTGAGGGGGTTCTGATGTACAGTGTAATGAATATCTGGAGCATTCGTGATGCGTCGTGTAAGTAGCATAAGGTAGCATCACGCATCTCAAACGTGTTTTTTTTGTATTTTGTACTGTTTAGCTTGACCTGTATCAGTGGCATTGTAGGTAGCACGCTCAGTAACTATGTCGGTAGTTCTAGGTTCGATACTGGACCGAGGTGGACAGAGTGCACCTCCTTTCGGATGAGAAGTAAAACCGAGGCCCCCTGTGGTGTTCGATGGCATTTGCACGTAAAAGAACCCTCTCTACCATGCAACGAGTAGATGAGGCAAAATTTTAAACGCGGTTGTAACGTTGTTTCGGCCGCTGACTGCGCAAAATAGCGATATTGAGTGATGCGTTAGGGAATTTCGTCCTGCGTAGGTGTACATGTCCTTAAAGCCCAGCGCAAAGTCTCCGCAGGTGACGAGCGGCGAGTTGCGTTGGACCCGCCAGTTCTCGTCTGATCACTGAAGTTAAGCAACGCAAGCCCAGTTAGTACTGACATGGGTGGTCGCTCGGGAAAGCTGGGTACTGCTAATACCCAACAAACAACAAGTGGAGTGAAATACATGCTTAGGTCGGTAAAATTTCTGTTGTGAGATGTCATCCTCTTGTACCCTGGGAACAAATCTCCCCTTCCTGAAGAGATAAAAAGGTTGGTTGGTTGGTTGAATTACCAGTAGGGGAAAAGGCCCAGCCACCATAACGGGTCAAGCCCTCAAGAGGGTGCTAACGGGTGAGAGGGGTAACCCTGACGTGATCACTGCTCAGGTTGGGGTGAGCAACAAATGGATGTGAGTGGCGAGTTGCGTTGGACACACCAGTTCTCGTCTGATCACTGAAGTTAAGCAACGCAAGCCCAGTTAGTACTGATATGGGTGGTCGCTCGGGAAAGCTGGGTACTGCTAATACCCACTAATCGTCACATTAGTGTAGTGTCTGTGCAGTCTATGCATTAGAACTATGCAGTGGACGGGTCTCTAATGACCTTGTAGTTGACGGGACCTTAAACACCAACAAAAAACAATAACAATCCGCAGGTGACGCAGGATGTCTCGCCATAAATTTCTGTGGCTCACATGATAGTATGGAATTGCGCATGTTAAGTCGCAGGGTGACGTCACTCAGTGCCTTCGCCACGTGACCCTACGGAGCGCATTGCCAATGCCGCAGTTTCCTGCGTGAAGTTGGCGTGACAATAACAAAACGCGGTGCGAAGCGGAGAAGTTCTCTTGTTATTTGATGCAAGTATGGTGAAAAACCGCGATTCAGTATGCGGTGATTGCCTGCTAGCAGAATTTCGCATGGCTGCTACACCCTGCGTCACCTTCGCCACCTGCGTCACCCTGCGTCTCATTTTGCTCCTTGCCTAATAGAGAGATTTCTGGCTGCGTTCCTATCCGACGTACGCTACGCAATGCAGACGAATCGTAAACTGCGCAGACGCACGCACATCGGAAAGAAGCACAACCAGAAAACTCTATTACTAATGCTGCCCATGCGCAGGACGTAATTCGTCCGCTTTTCGTAACATACGTTGTTCACTAACGAATCACTCAATCTCGCTAATAGAGAGATTTATCACTACATAACGTATCAGCCTACACTGCATATGGTGTGGTTTCTTCGCGTTCGCGCAGTTGAGTTTTCGTCCGCTTAATGTGACACATGTTTGTAAAAATCGTAGTGCTAAATCTGTCTAGTAGCCCTATATTTGCTCCTCAGCGTGTTCCTGATTCAGTTCGGGCGGTACAAACGACTACCCAATCCTATTCCATTTTTTTTCAGTATGTAAAATATGTTTACACTAAAACACCTTTCATTGTCTATTAGACACTAGCTCGGAACCGTTTAACACATTACTTCAGTGTTCAGTCTAGGCCTTTTCTTGTGCCCTTCCGGCTTCCTCGGTTGTTAATGTGAGCCTGAGGCGCCTCTTGATTTAAATCTCTTCTTTTTACGCAGTATGCCCTCTACGTGACACAGCGTGACACAGAGCTCCAAGAGTCTTCATTCCTCAACATGGTATGCATAATAGTCTCCGAAGGGTTTAAATCAGGTGACCCATCTCAACTAGGGGTTCTCTGCGGGCCGCCCTTCTATAACAGGTAAAGAATGTGTGATGGGCGTCGTTGTTACCCATCCCTGGACAGATCAGGCTCTCTCCACCATGGAGGTAGGCGAGGAGGTACCCATGCCCATGAAGCCTACGGCCTAACGTCCTGAATAAACTTTGCATTCCATCTCTTTCACTCTCTGCGTGCTATTGTGAGCGGCTATATTGCGTTGGACACCCCAATTCTAGTCTGATCACTGAAGTTAAGCGACGCAACCGCAGATAGTACTAAAATGGGTGGCCGCTCTGGGAAACGGAGTACCACTAATACCCAAAAATCGTTACATCAACATAGTGTATGTGAAATCCTTGCATTTGTGCTATGCAGTGGACGGAGTGAATGCAGTGAATGACTATTGTAGTTGAAGGGCCCTAAAATACCAACGAAACGAAAACCAGATAGTACTGGCATGGGTGATCGCTAGTACTCAAGTCGTCGTAACAGCGCTGTGTCCGTGCAGACTCTACATTACAATTACTCAGTGGACGGGTCTCTAATGACCATTGTAGTTGAAGGGCCCTAAAACACCAACGAAACAAACAAAAATCTGTGCTTTTGCTCCTAGGCATGCGGTAGATTGCTTGGAGCTCCTTGGCTAGGAAAGCGATTCGGGTAGTTCGTCTGTTCGCTTGTTGGTGTTTTAAGGCTCTTTAACTACAAGTTCATTAGAGCCCCGTCCTCTGCGTAGTTCTAATGCAGAGACTGCGCAGACGCTACATTAATGCGACGATTTTTGGGTATTAGCGGTATCCAGTTTCCCCAAGCGGCCACCCGTGTCAGTACTAGCTGCGGTTGCGTTGCTTAACTTCAATGATTAGACGAGAACTGGTTTGTGCAACGCAATAAGCCGCTCCCTGATTCGGATGGTGCCTGCAATCATCTGGACTGCTGGGTCAGGGAGCGTGTAGTAATCTGAGAAGACCTTGACAGCACCCCGTCGTCAAAAGGAGGTTAGAATCTGTGCTTGTAGACGAGCACTCTCTGATGACCTTAATCAGCGATCTGCTTCATCATTTGATTAGGACTTTCTTTTTATTGGACGTTGATTGCATCTAATGAAGCTCAAGTGCAACTTGATGAAAAGCCATTGTTTAATTTGGCTTCTTGATTATTTTTCATTTTGGTCATATTTTGGATTGTGGACCATGTGTGTGTCTGTGCCTCGAATTAGTCTGGTTGTAAATCTTAGTAGCTGTTCATTGTGTGTGTGTGTGTCTCTCTCTCTCCTTCCCCCCCCCCCCTGCTACTACTCCTCCTCCTACCAATTGAATGTCCTCATTTCTGGAGATGTTTGATTATGTGTATGTTCTCAATCTTAGTAACCGTGGTTCTATAAAGGAGAGAGAGAATGACAAAAATCTCATTTGTGAGGGGCTCCACCTTTTCCATGCTCCAGCCTGATTACCCTATATTTCTAACCACCGACATGTCCTTAAGTTAGTCCAAGCCTTTTGAACAGTCAGTATGTTTATCTTTCCCAGTAAAGGCAATAGCAGAAGGTCTGAAATGATTGTTTGCATTCATGGCATAATTTAGGACCACTTGCGGTACTATAAAATTTAATCTCGGTTTCCTGCCGCGCTAGCGACTGCGCACACACACACACCAGCACACCGAGCAGACGTTGAACGAGTCGCTGTCTCTTTCTCTCTCTTTTAATTCCTCTTTTCAACGGCATAATAAACCCGTGTTGTTACATTAGGTTTCTAATTAGATGAGTTATGTATGGATAGGACCTTCCATTAATGATTATGTATCCAACATCTCATCAACGTTTACCTCATCTACCAAATCATCCTCATTCATTCTCTCACATACATGTATGCACAATGGTGCTCATCTTAACATTAATTATAATTCCTCGAATCCACTAAATTTGGAGGGGGGAGGATGATGTACTATTTGAATTTCCAATTCTCATCTTTTACTCTGTCTTTGCCTCCCTGCCTCCTTCTCCCTCCCTAGAGACTGATGTCATTGATATTGCTTTAAGTGACATTCCGTTGGATGGACATGTGTCTGTAGGTTGATAGTGTTCATTTTTTTCGCACTCATTCTGGATGATTATTGGTACTAAGGTCTCTCCTCCTCCTGCTTTCCACAATGAGAATTTGGTTATGCAATGACTCTCCCCTCTTTAGTCCTACTCCTCTCCCTCACCTCCAGCACCCCTACTCTTTGCAGGTTTACTGTTGTGTTGCACTTTTGCAGTCTGATATGAGGTTGTTCAAGGGCCATTTTATTAATCAACTTCACTATTCGCGTGGGTTTATAGTTAGGATGTTGCTGTCGAATCACAACCATAAAAGTTATATTGCCTACTGATACTATTCTAACCCATTTCGCTCGCCTATGGCAGCAGGGGAGTCGAGAGACGTCGTCGGATCTGCTGAGATGTTTTCTGTTCCGTCCTTCCACAGGTTAATTGCAACTAAGCAACTTCAAACCGCTTTGTCTCACTGCGATGAAAATTAGACGGCATTTTTATGTAGCTGACCTCCCGTTGACTCTAATGGCAGAGTCAGGAGCTCGTTTTCCCGTTGTGTTCAACAGGGAACACACTTGCGAAGTATTGGACAGGGTTCCCCACAGCAGGCTGCCACGATTTAATACCCCAGGCTCGTGTTTTTATAACGTCCCCTGTTAGCGTCATAAGGGCAGTTTCTTTCACCCATTTCGGGGGGGGGCGAACTTTTATACCTGAGAGCGGCTGTATTGTATTTGGCACACTAGTTCTCGTCTGATTAGTGAAGTTAAGCAACGGACTCGTAGATAGTACTGGCATGAGTGACCGTTTGGGAACACTGGGTACTCTAATACCCAAATCGTGGGAGCGGCTTATTGCGTTGGACACACCAGTTCTCATCTGATCACTGAGGTTAAGGAACGCAACCCCCACCTAGTACCGACATGGGTGATCGCTTGGGAAACTCGGTACCGCTAATACCCAAAAATCGTCGCATTACTGTAGTGTCTGTGAAGTCTCTGCATTCGAAGTACGCAGTGGACGGGGCTCTAATGACCTTGTAGTTGAAGGGCCCTAAAGCACCAACAATCGAGATCAATCCTAAACCTGGAAAATTTACCAATCTACTCGTGGTGTAGGAATATACCCGCCTCGGTGGCGCTGGAGAGCCCGCCACAGGCTAGAGAAGGGTAAGTACTAGTAGTAGATTCTAAATGTCGTGTAGGAAGGGTTCCTTTTCATTCAGCGTAACATCGTGCGCCCTAAATGTTGTTCACAGCTTTCCTTCCCATTCGACGGAAGCTGCACTAATATTTTTACCCATGTAAAAGCCTTAATAGTCATCGTTTTCATGCTCCTATCCCGCCTATAGCAGAAGTGGCTCTGCCGTGTTTGGTTCTTCTCTTAACCTTTTCTTCATCAGATTCCCCTCGTCAACCGTGTAGAGTGTCAACCAAACCATAAATTAACACAAGAATGATTTGGCCGTTCCGTCTTCTCATGGCATGGCGATGCCCCACCGTCTTTCCGTTATGGTCGAAAAGGCTGAAGTGCTTATTATTCACTAGTCAGGCATTCGTTGTCGTTGTATTGCCCCTTTAGCCCTCTCCTCGGCCATCATTATCATCATCATACCCTTATTCCGCCTATGGCAGGGTGGGGTCTGCAGGTTCTAGTCCTCCACTCCCGTCTATCTCTCAGTAGGTTCCCGTCCACTCCACACTCTACCATATTCTTACGGACAACGTGTTCCCACGTCTGCTTCGGTCTTCTCTGCCCCTAGTGCTTCCAACCACCTGCATTCTTGAAATGGGGAATCCGGAACGTTCGCCTCCGACATTTCACCCCTGAGTACTTTTCGCCCCGGCACATTTCCCCCCTCGAACGTTTCGCCCCTCGGATGTTTCGCCCCTGGGAGGGCAAATGGCCGTTTTTTGTTATTTTTTGTTTTTCTGTTTTAGGTAAGGTAAAAATCAAGGGTCAATGCCAACTGACCCTTGAGTCAATGGCAGCCCTTGATTTTTTACCTTATTTTGGCCGGGTTTTTTGGTTATTCTGTTTTTACCTAGAAAAACAGCATTTTTCGTTCGGACCTTTTTCTGAGTGTTTCAAAGAATAGGTAAGGTAAAAAATCAGCAATTTAGGCAAGAATTCTACGCATTGTGGAGGACATCAACGATAGAAATTTAATAGACTTTCTGAAAGCCATAGCCTACAATTTCGAATTTTAGTTTGTTTGTATTTTTTATGTGACAGTCTTACTTAATGTTTGTGCCTCTTTCATTTTATTAAAATTATTATTACAGTAAACAGAGCAACAAAAAAACCGGCCATTTACCCTCCCAGGGGGGAACATCCGAGGGGCGAAATGCGTTGGGCCGAAAGCTCCAGGGGCGAAATATCGGTGGCAAAACGTCGGAGGCGAAACTTCCGTAAACCTTGAAATGGGCCTTAAGAGCTCCTCATCCCCTCCTCTCATTACGTGTCTATACCACCACAACCTGCCCACCTTCATTTTTTCCGCGATATTCGCCACCCCCAGGCTACGTCTAATATACTCGTTCTAAATTCTATCAACTCTCGACACCCACTTATGTCTCTAATTGCATTCTAAAGCCTCTCTCCTCGGCCTTTCCGTAACTATTGGTCTCTTCGGTTATCGTTTCAAATTTGGTGTTTTAATTTTGTTATTAACTATAAAATCCTTTAATTAACACTGTCAAGATCGTCTGCTCACGTGACACTTGCGGTCTATATTGAGTGTCGCTTGGTTTAAATGAATGTTGGCTTGTTTAATGTCACATTTATTACTTCTGGAATGAGTATAATAGGACACGAGAGAGGTGGAGTAAGGGGCAATGGACCTCAGAACCTTTTGTGGGAGCTTTGTAGTCATTATTTTTGATAAGTTAGTTGTTACATAAACTCTCTCCCTGACCCTCCTACTCCTCGCCACGAAATGCTCTTCAGGGAATAACGAAACTTTAATTCAATTTTAACACAATAGGGGCAGGACGCTCGTTCACATCTCGTCATATCTTGCGGTTATTTAAAGTTCGGAATTTTGGGTCCTATGTCGTCTCTAACCTACAAATGCAGCATTAATCTAACTACACAACAACAGAACAGAACCCCAGGGGACGACCTCCTACACCAGGAACTTTTGTCGATCAACTCATTGCATACAAGGACCCGCCCAGTGGCGCAATAGGGAGCATGCTCGATTTAGTCTACTGCCCCCAGTGGTTACAGGGTTGACTCTGAATCGAGGTGGACTGGCTTATTTCGGGCGGGATAGATGTGGTGGCTATCGAGTGGCCTTTTATCTCACTGTGTCGGCCAGAACGGCATTTAGACGTAGCCGACTGCCAAATTTTTTTCTTGTCCCTCAATTTTACTTCCTTTGGACACTTTTATGCCATTGACACCAGGTAGCGAACTCTTATACCTGCAAATTTTACCGAACAACGCTTAGATTTTGTTCCATGGCGTAAGGGCTCTTTTGCCCGCCGCGGTAGCGTAGTGGTTAGCACGCTCGGCAACTACGCCAGTAGTTCTAGGTTCGATAATGGACCGTGGTGGGTCGGCTTCTTTAGGGCGAGAGAGAAACCGCGAATGTGCCTTCTTTCGGATGAGAAGTAAAACCGAGGTCCCGTGTGGGTGTACGATGGCACTTGCACGTAAAAGAACCCTCGCTACTTCAGTGTAATTTCCAGGTGTAGGAGCTCGCCCCCTGGTGTCGCGTCGGTAGCATTCCCCAACGAACACCAGACCGACGATAAATAAGCGTAGGGGTGCAGCTTTGGCCGGCAACCGGCTGCAGAAAAACTATGACCAATATATCACCCTGTGTCCATTCAGAGGGACAAATGGGTATCCGACCCTGCCATAGGCGGGAAAAAGGGTTAGGAGTTGTTAGAGTAAGGGCTCTTTTGACTTCCCTCTTTGGCGTACAGGTAGCTTGCTCCACTACTGCATCAGTGGTTCCAGTTTCATTACTGGATCTCGGTTGGCTGGCTTCTTTCAGTTGTTGTTGTTGTTTGTTGGAGTTTTAGAGCCCTTCAACTACAAGGTCATTAGAGGCCCGTCCACAGCATAGTTCTTATGCAGCGATTGCACAGACACTACACTAATGCGCGATTTTTGGATATTAGTGGTACCCAGTTTTCCCAGGCGGCCACCCATGTCTGTACTAGCTGGGATTGTTCTGCTTAACTTCAGTGATCAGACGAGAACTGGTGAGTCCAACGCAATTCGCCACTCCCTGAGGCTTCTTTCAGGCGATATGGGGCTCCGAGTGCCGCTTTCGCCAGTTGCGACATAAAGCTGGGTCTCTTATGGTATTCGCTAATACCCAAATCGTCTGTGCGGACTCTGCATTGGAACTACGCATATATGCGGGAGATATGCGGGAGAAGGGAGTAAGAACCCTGAGACCCGATCCTGCCACCGGCGGGATAAGGGTATCATTATTATGATAGAAATATGACGAAAGAAAAACATGCTAGGGCCATATTAATGAGTTCCTAAAATGATTATGAATTGAGTCTCTGCATTTCGTTAGAATAATGCATCTTGTAAAATCGGAGATGGATATGGAGACATCCTCCCTTCTCTGTCCCAGTACGGAGCAAGCATGAGGAGATGAAGGAGATCACTTTATGGCTTCTTTTTCATCTGCCTCTCCCCCGTGTCTCTCTCTCTACTCAGCCATCTTTCACCTCCAACCCTCTTCCTCTTATCCTATTTTATCATTTGTGGAGAGCGCAAGATCCTGTTTGTGGAGATATGTATACAAAATAATCCGCTAATCTTAATCCCTATATCAAAACACGAAATGCGCTCTTCTGGATGCAATTATCTTAAAAGCACCCAATATTCACTCCTCTAGTCTTTGAAATTTCGGCTATGATATACTTAATAACTATCACGATAATAAACCAGCATTATAATAATAAATACTATAATGTAAATTATATTTAATTCCGAAAAGAAGCCTTTGTGGTAGCATTTTTGCTTAATGCAAAATTCCTCATCTACTTATGGACACTTTTGAGTTATGTCATAGTAGCTTATAATTGATTAATGCGTGACCGCATCAGTTTAGACGGTGAACGTCACATTTCCGGTCTACCCACTGGGGTTTGGTTTTGTGTGGTTCTCCACATATTTGGGAGCGGCAAATTGCGTTGGACACACTAGTTCTCGTCTTATCACTGAAGTTAAGCAACACAACCCCAGCTAGTGCTGACATGGGTAGCCGCTTGGGAAAACTGGATGCTGCTAATATCAAAAAATCGTCGTATTAATGTAGTGTCTGTGTAGTCCCTGAAATAGAACTACGCAGTGGACGGAGCTCTAATGACCTCGTAGTTGAAGGGCCCTAAAACAACAACGAACAAACAATGCACTCATTTAGCATTGTCTTCGTGGCCCTGTTTCGTTTCGTTGGTGGTTTAGGACCATTCAACTAAAATAGTCATCAGACCCGCCGCGGTGGCGTAGTGGTTAGCACACTGCGTCAGTAGTTCTAGGTTAGATACTGGACCGAGGTGGGTCGGCGTCTTTCGGGCGAGAGAGAGGCCACGAGTGTCCTTCTTTCGGATGAAAAGTAAAACCGCGGTCCCGTGTGGGTGTACGATGGCACTTGCGCGTAAAAGAACCCTCTCTACTACGTAACGTAGAGGAGGCAAAATTTCCAGGTGTAGGAGCTCGCCCCCTGGCGTCGGTAGCATTTCTCAACGAACGCTACACTGACGATAAATAAGCGTAGGGGTGTAGCTTTGCCGGCAACCGGCTGCAGAAAAATCTATGACCAATATATCACCCTATGTCCATTCAGAGGGACAAGATGGGCGGGAAAAGGGTTAGGAGTTGCTTGCTTTAACTAAAATGGTCATCAAAGCCCCGTCCACTGCGCTCTTCCAATGCAGAGTCTGGACAGACACCATGCCGTTATAATGATTTTGAGTATTAATAGTACTCAGTGTTCCCAAGCGGTGTTTCAGCAGTATAGGTGGGTTAAAGCCTTATGCGGACCGGCCCCGGTACGCGGACCATTGCTTTCCCAGGAAGTATTGCCGATGTTCTCTTATATTTTACGCAACACAGATAGGAATTTTACGTGCAGGTGACATCGTACAAGCAATTGTCTTTCCTAAATGTTCATTTTGGGTGTCCCCCTCCCCGTCGCTCGGTAAATAAGCTACCAATCTCGGTCAGGATCGATCCTTGACTATGAGTACGATCCTTGAGTACGCCAATCATTGTACCGCCGAGACTGACAAGCTATCTGTATCTACTTGACAGAAATCTTAATAGGGTAACTGGTGACTGCTGCAGTGAACACAATCATGGAGTACGTTTTACAGAAGTTGAGAAATTGGCAGAACAGTTCATGCCCCTCCTCATTGAACCTCTTAATTTATTTGTTCTTTTAAAAGGCATTTTTTGGTGCGAGTTACCATTCAAAAGTGCAGTTAATAAGAGATTGACCGCAATTAAATGTCTGTTAAGGATTTTCTAATGCTGAGAGCCTTCATTGTCTGTAAATCAAGCTGCATGTTAAGATTATTTGAAAGCTTTTGAAAAGTATCTTATGTCAAATTGGAACTTTATACACTGACCGCAACTTTAGATGTCATAATAACTGGAAGCGTAGATATATTTTGTTTTTTTGTTGCTAGTTGCCAATATTTATTGCTTCATGTTCTCATTATGATTTTAAGAATAACATATGTCTTTGTTTAAATTTGGTTTCCAAGTGGAAAATGGTCTAGTGATAACGCCATTTGAAAAGTGCATGTCTAGTCATCCATGTTTATGACACTCTTTAAGTTCCTCATTACAACCTTTTGGACTGATATATGTTTCTGGAGAAAGACAGAGAGAGGGGGGAAGGTTAACAAAAAAAGTTGTCAGGTGTGTGGGTATGTACTGCGACATGCAAAGTTTGAAGTGCATAACAACTAAAATATGTGGTCTCTAACCCGTCTTGAACTTGGAGGTGGTTCTCTCGCCAGAAATTTCGGATGGAATAAAGGTAAACGATTTTTGAAGCAAAAAATAAGCTTTGAAATAATTCCATTTTCATTGGTGTTGGCCATGTTTTAATGTGAAAGACTGTAAATGGCCCATGTTCAATGAAAATGAAATACGACACTTGATATAGGGAAGATTAGATAACATGTCCTGAAGTAAGTTTAGTTATCTGTTGGAAACCTGTTCCAGCATTTAAATGAGTTTTAGATTTTGACTGTTGGCTTTTGTTTTAGACGACCACTTTTTTTAAAGATGACATTGTTTCAAAGATTTAAAACAAGTATTTTGGAAACAGACCCACACCAAAAAAAAAAAAAAAAAAAAATAAAAAAAAAATAACAGGAGTGAAGGAATTAAGATAAATAGTTGTCATGAAAACTAGACGACATGGACGGCGATTTAGGAATACAAATGTAACAAAAGAAGAATTATCTTTTAAGGGCATTTTTTTGCACCAGGCGTCGACAGAGGGCCAGGGAAGCAAGTAGGAGAGAGCTCATACCTTGGTGATTAAATTTTAGAAATGTGCCCCTCTTTTAATTTGACATAATGGGTCAGAGAAAAAGATGTTTGTGAAAAGCCATCCTCGCTTCATATCTTTGCTCGAGTGTCCAGATAAAAAGATTAACGGTGATCATTTCGAGGACCATACGTAAGAACTGACCACAATCTGAGCTGAAAATGGAAGGTAATTGCTCTTCCACTAAAAGGTGGTGTAGTTGAACTGATGGCAAAAAAAAGCACATTCAGAAATGAGCTATCAAATGTAATGATGCTCCTTCCATTGGCGTTTCAATTGTACTCAAATTGTGTTAATCTTTCCAACACTCATGTTCAGTTTAATAAAACTTCAGTCTGTTATAATTTCATATCAAGTTTAGCTTCCACTGCTACGTAGCCTAAGCAGCAAGTCCTTTCATTGGTGGAAGGGAGGATCGAATTGAAAACCCCAAAAATGAACAATTAGAACTAATGGTGCAAGAGACCATTAGGAATGAGTATACTGTATTAGAAGTAGCCTGGGGGTGGGGGACAGGGGAATGGCTTATTGTGCTAAGTACAGTGTACACTTGGCGTTTTTGACCCTTTTCATGCTTAGGGTAAGTGTGACGACGACAGGGGCGGCCGCACCTGCTCCACCCCACGCCATTGAAAATGAACGCCCTATACTTATGCCAAAAAAACCATTCCTAGTGTTCACGACGAATTACTAGTATAAGGGCATAATTGTTGCAGTTCATGATCATTTGCAAAAGCGCTTTTCTTATTTCACTGTTAAATTGTAGATCGGTAGAGTTACAATCCAATTTGATAGAATGGGAGCTGCGCATGCGCAAATCGGGATCCTGAACGTTTGGCGCCGACGTTTCGACCCCGACATTTTGACCCCGACATTTTGCCCCTGACATTTTGTCTCTGAGTACTTTTCGCCTCCACACATTTTGCCCCTCAGATGTTTCGCCCCTGGGAGAGCAAATGACCATTTTTTTGTTATTCTGTTTTTATTTAGAAAAAACAGCATTGCTCGTCCGGGCCTTTTTCTGAGCGTTTCAAGGAATTTTAGTTTATGTTTGCATATAAGAAATATTTGGCAATTTTGGCAAGAATTCTACACATTGTGGAGGACATCAACAATAAAAATTTAATGGACTTTCTGAAAGGCATAGCATAAAATTTTGAATTTCAGTTTATGTTTGTGTTTTTTATGTGACAGTCTTGCTTTGTTTATATTTTATTGAAATTATTATTATATTAAACAGAGAAAAGAAATAAATGTCCATTTGCCCTCCCAGGGGATGAAACGTCCGAGGGGCAAAATGTTTGGTGGCGAAACGCCCTAGGGGCGAAAAATACTCAGGGGCAAAACTTCCGTAAACCACATACTTCAAAATAAAAAATTTCAGAAACTAGCGTATATTTATGATTGACAGCTGCTAATACTCTCAAGTAGTGCACAGTTACACTCATGTATGCACCGACGTAGTATGCCGGTGTCACGCGTCAAAGTGTCCGGGGTCTACCTCAAAGTGTCCAGCCAGACACTTTGATGCAATTTTTGAGTACCTCAAAGTGTCCACCATGTAGTTCCGAATGTAAATGCCCTAATTTGCCTCTTTTCCGCATAGCACATATACACTGTAGAGCAGATATGCAACGGTAATCAAGGCGAAATTTATGTCAAATGTGACACCGTCTCGCAGATGATACAATACTCTTCCACTTTTTAATGTAAGCCACTTTACTTGCCGACGTAATGCCCGTTTCTCACTTTCTGATGCACCAACGGGATAGGAGCCATCACTAAGATAGGCCACAATCTCATCATATTTTTTGGGATCCATATCCTTCCGTTCACAAGGTGACGATTTCTGGCACACACTACAAGGTGGGGGTCTGTTATGACCCCAAAAAGACTTTTTGATTGTGAGGCCGAAATATTCAGATTAAGGGCATTATTATGGATATTGAATTAAATACAATCCATATAAAGGTTAAGCAATGAAAATAATCTGGATTCATGCTAAAAAAATTCTGTAATGCCCAAGAAAACCAAGACATCATCATCACCATACCCTTATCACGTCTATGACAGGGTCGGGTCTGCAGGTTCTAGTCCATCATTCCTGCCTATCTCCCACCAGGTCCCCGTCCACCCCAGACACTACCATATCCTTATGGACATCCTGCTCCCACGTCTGCTTTAGTACCAGTGTTTCCAACCAGCCATCCCTGTCGGTACTAACTTGGGTTGCATTGCTTAACCAGAAATAAAATATGCTAATTACTTAGATGACCCGCCAACTTTCCTAGATAGGTAAAGAAAACATGGAAGAACAGATAATCAAAGGTTGGTTAAGAGTGGAGACAGTGGTAGATGTGTAGACACAGTTTTGTAGGTCTGGAGTCTGCCGAGACCCCACCTTGTGGACGGAAGGATAATGCATGTATTGCTAGGGAAAATGAAAACGCCAGCTCTGCTTTGCAAGTGAGTTTTGTGGGAGAGTGCTTTAGCAAACACTGAAATTGCTTTGACATTATCGGTGGGCCAAAAATCCCTAACGTGGGAAACGGCCGGGACACTTTGAGGTACCTCAATGTGTCAGCTTTGACACCAGGACACTTTGACGCGTGACACCGGCAGCAATTCGTGACGTCACAGGTCTACGGGCGTCAAGTGTACGCAGCTGTTTAGACACACCAGTTCTCGACCTATTACTGAAGTTATGGAACGCAACCACAGCTAGTATTACATGGGTGGCCGCTTGGAAAAGGTAGGTATTGCTAATACACAAAAATCGTCACATGTGCAGTCTCTGCATTGGAACTGTGCAGTGGATGGGGCTCTAATGACCTTGTAGTTGAAGGGCCCAAAAACACCAACAAAACAAAACAAAAAAAAAAGGTTGGGGACATCACAGAAAACAATGAGAGAGAGTAGATTGAGGTGGTATCAACACGTAATGAGAAGAGAGGAGGAGGAGCTCGTTATGTCCATTATAGGAATGCAAGTGGTTAGAAGCACTCGGGGCAAGGGGAGACCAATGCAGACGTGGGAGCAGGTTGTTCATAAGGATATGGTAGTGTGGGGGGTGGACGGGGATCTGGTGGGAGAGAAGCGAGAGTGGAGGGCTAGAACCACCAGACCCGACCCTGCCTCAGGCGGGATAAGGGTATGATAATAATGGTGCAAAGGGTGGCCAGATCCACAGTACCAGAGGTCGTCAATGGCGCGCCCCTATTCAGAGCTGTCTCGCCAACCAAAAGGATTGTAACACTTAGATTAGGGACGTGGACTATGGAGATCCTAACTAGTGTTGGCTTTAGGACAAATGAGGCCCTGTGCTAGTTAAGTTATGAGGCCATCTTATTTTGGCCCTGAAGGGGAGTAAGTCCTTTAGGTCTGCACAGGCAGTCAGGCATAATTTAGGACTAGTTAAAATATTACGTGTTACTTGATCAATCATTATTTTCATCATAAAAGTTTTCCCAAGAAAATACCTCCTGGTTACGGGGCCCAGTGCCTAACCACACCTTAGTAGGATGGTAAATCCAGCGCCGATCCTAACAGGGATTAATATTTTAAGGCGCAGGAGTATTAAGTGTAGCTTTTCTACAGGAAACGGTATGGAAGTGAAATAGTTAAAGGGTCCTCAGAGAGGAAAATGAACTTCTTATACAGGCAGTGAAGAGGGACAAAATTGGATCCAGGCCTGATTGGATCAGTAAAGTTCCTGTAAGTGATTTCCAGCAAGTAGTCACCATAGGTTAAAGAATTAATAACAGGTTAATATTAATGTTCCACCTTCTCAGTGTATATCCCACTTAAACAGGACACGATGAGCACTCAAAGATAGGTTTCTGGAGGGGCTTTGGGGAGTTTGGGCATTTAGTAGATTGCCAGGTAAGACAGTGCAAAGGGAATCACTATTAAATTCTTGCTGGGGACTTTAATTGCTTGATGGCAGGGACAGGCACGAATATGAAAGCGCTCATGTGGGTGGGGATATGAAACAGTTTGTCCAGAAGGAACATCGAGTCTCAACCCAGCTAGAGTACATGTCCTTGTACTTGGAAAAGGGATAAGCGTGTCATAATGTTCCAAATACCACAGAGAAGGTTTCATAGATCTTTTTATGGTTAGAGATCAGTATAAAACAGAGAGGTTCGTGATTTCTGGGCTCAGCCCTTAAGAAAATGGCAAGTCAAAAAAGCTGTAGGTCCAGAAAACGATCCCCATTGATGGGCGGATATAGTCTAGGGACCACAGGAATTGGATGGCTAGGGAAACAAAGTGATGTCGATGATGTGGTAAATATAGAGGCATTAAGCTTATGAGCCATTCTATGAAACTCTGAGAGACAGTATTAGGATGTCGCTTTCAGGATAGAACTAGTGTCCAGAGAAATTAGTTCTGGTTCATGCCTAGTAGGTCTCCAATTCAACCAATCCTCATCCTGAGGCAGATGGTAAAAAAGCCTAAGGCAGCTAAGAGAGATCTCCATGCAATTTTCATTGATTTGGAGGAGGCTTATGATAGTGTTCCACTACAGGTCATGTGGGAGGTAGTAAGGAAAAAGGGGTGGTAGAAGGATAAATTAGAATAGTGCAGGATATGTATGATGGATACATGGCCAGGGTAAGAACTACTTGGGAAATACCAGAGGTTTCCAAAAGAAGTTTGGAGTGTATGATATTTCAGCACAAAACCCCTGCTTTTTCGTTCTGGCTATGGATGAACTGCTAACTGGATGAGGAGAATGGGCACCTTGGTGCATGGTATTTATGAATGATGTTGAAAACCTTGGTGACTCCAGAGAAGACGCAAAGCAGTAGACCCTTGGTAGCAGTGCTGTACACTAGTACTACATGCAGCGTGCAGATCGGTATAGGAACTCGCACTCTCGTGTCATTGGTGATGGAAAAGGTGCCCCAATATTGAAACAAATGATGAACGGTAATCATAAAGGTTGCAGCATTAGGTTAGCAGCGGGTGGGTATCTCCTTCCAAAAGCAGAAGAAGAGCTTGAAACGATGTGGAAGAAAAAACTGTGGAAATTTCTTGCCCTAACAAATATTACGAATTGAAAGCAATTGGCGTAGCCAGGGTTGCCAGATGCCCTGATTTTACAAGTATTGAATTCAAGGGATTGGCAATAGTTTGAGGTTTTGTTCTGACTCGTCAGGAAATTTCAGAGTTTTGTCCTGACTTGCCCATAATACGCCTCGGTGGCGCTGTGGATAGCTCGCTCGTTAACTGCGGCGGTTACTGCGCCAGTAGTTCTAGGTGCCATACTGGACCGAAGTGGGTTGGCTTTCTTTCGGGTGAGAAGAGGCACCGAGTGCGCCTTCTTTCGGATGAGAAGTAAAACCGAGGTCCCGTATGGTGTATGATGGCATTTGCACGTAAAGGAACCCTCTCTACTATGCAACGGGTAGATGAGGCAAAATTTCCAGGTGTAGGAGCTCGCCCCCTGACGTCGATGGAATTTCCCAACAAACAGTAGACCGACGCTTTGGTCGGCAACCGGCTGTGGAATAACGCTGTCCAATATATCGCCCTTGCGTCCATTCAGAGAGACAAGATGGGTACGGGACCCTACCATAGGCGGGAACAGGGTCGGATCCAGGATTTTTGTCAGGGGGGTTGAGCTATTGGCAACGACTGGAAACACGCAATTTTCATTTGTAAGTGTCAAGGTGGACCCAAAATTTAGGGGGGGGGGGTTGCAATCCGCCCCTGGGCGGGAAAAGGGTTAGGAGTTGTTTTGCTATTAGTAGTTCTTTTTCTGTCAATAGATGACACTGGTGTATATGTGTGTGTTTTTGAGTAGCAATGGCAGGATTATAAAATAATCAAATAGGTGAATTGGGGTCAGGTTTGTTTCCTTATTGTTTAAAGTGTAGATAGGTGTTGTTGGGAACTATTTTGGTTAGATAGGTATTATAAAAATTTCGTTATTGACATAATGATTAAGGGGAAAGAAATACTGTTGAGTATCTTGAAATTACAAATATATTTTTATGTAGTAATAAATGCAGTCAACATACCCTCAAGTGACTACTGGTATGTACATCTTCAAGGCGAAGATGTTTATTACCTATTTTTCCACACCTGATAATAAAAAGAAAACACGGCAGCCATTGAAATATTTATTATCCTAATTAACGGCGAACAATTGAACATTTTTTTCTTCTCTATTATTTTGGAACTTTCGATTTGTTTTTCGATAGGATTCAAGACCGTTTGTAACTTCATTTTTCTTTAATTGCACCTATAAAAATATAAATAATACTGGTTTATGATTTTATATCATGCTAATGAGGCTGTAATATGTTGATGTTAGGGCACATGTAATATAATATCTTTAAAGACTTGGCCATCATAGGCTTTCTTGTTTGACCTGGTTAAATATTTATTTTTAATGAACTTCCAACAACCTGACAGATTTTTCATTCATTCTTAACATTTTCCCATCATACCGGTATGTAAGGGAACATACTCATTTTTCATTTTGGAACCGCAAACACAACGGTAGTATTTTGTATTCGGCTGCCGACCTAAGACTGCAACTCCTTGCATATTGTATGCCACTATTTACGTCGTTGGAGCGCTTTTTTTTTACACTGAATCCAAGCGGCGAACCTCCTACACCAGTGGTGGCCAACCTGTGACCCACCATGCAATTTGAAGTGACCCGAGCGTGAATCATATCTAGTTTATCGTAACCTAAACAACAGCAAATTTCATACCGATGTATTACATAAAATGAATATGTTTTGTTTTCAATATTATTTTAAAGTGTGTTCTCTATTTGCTACTTCAGAGGTTAGGCCCGCTATGCCATATGGATCAGGTGTTGGGCAGTGATGAAGAGCCACGTAAATAGAATGCATGTAGCCGAGATGTTAATGCTGCGATATTTGATTTTTTGTTGGTGTTTTTGGTCCCATCAACTACAAGGTCATTAGAGACCCGTCCACTGCATAGTTCTAATGCATAGACTGCACAGACACTACACTAATGCGACGATTTTTGGGTATTAGCAGTACCCAGTTTTCCCGAGCGACCACCCATGTCAGTACTAGCTGGGGTTGCGCTGCTTAACTTCACTGATCAGACGAGAACTGGTGTGTCCAACGCAACTCGCCGCTCCCGC
>JAAFCE010009126.1:25817888-25902382 GCA_013389805.1 Trigoniulus corallinus | reverse complement strand
TCGTCGCATTAGTGTAGTGTCTGTGCAGTATATGCATTAGAACTATACAGTGGACGGGTCTCTAATGACCTTGTAGTTGACGGGACCTTAAACTCCAACAAACAAAAAAAGAGAACTGGTATGTCCAACGCAACTCGCCGCTCCCTGCGATATTTGAGCGGGGTGTCGAGAGCTAATGGGAATTATTATTTTAGAGGTAGCCTGGGAGTGGGGGACATCGGGAGAGTAGGTTGAGGTGGTATGGGCACGTAATGAGAAGAGAGGAAGGGGAGCTCGTTAGATCCATTTCAAAGAATGAAGGTGGTTGAAAGCACCCGGGGCAGGGGGAGACCGAAGCAGACGTTGGAGACGTATGATAGTGTGTGGGGCGGCCAGGGACCAGGTGGAAGATAGACGGGAGTGGAAAACTAGAAACCTCAGACCCGACCCTCCCACAGGCGGGATAAGGATATGATGATGTTCTCTATTTGCTACGTTAATAAACGTTTTTCATTCTTAATAATAATAATTTATTTTTATTGATAAAATTAAATAGTGCTTGCACCTGACCCGCGGACAAGTTTTTTTTTTCTCGTTATTGTGACCCGTCTTTAAAAAAGGCCCACCACCACTGTCCTACACCTTGTGGTTTG
Source organism: Trigoniulus corallinus (assembly GCA_013389805.1). NCBI lineage: Eukaryota > Metazoa > Arthropoda > Diplopoda > Spirobolida > Trigoniulidae > Trigoniulus > Trigoniulus corallinus. Next base: position 25,901,750 of record JAAFCE010009126.1, on the reverse strand, counting down.
GGAATGCATGGCAGCATATTTTCAGCAGTTTCCTTGGTGCCCTGGTGACTCCCCGGTCATTAGCGTGTCAAATAGAGCAAGGCCCACATCTCGAAATTGTGCCATATCTACTGATTGCATAGCAGGGAGGGTTCTCCACACGGGAGCTCGGTTTTGCTTCTCATCCGAAGGAAGGCGCATTTGGGGCCTCTCTCTCGTACGAAAGAAGCCTACACACCTCGATCCAGGATCAACCACTGACGCAGATACCGAGCACACTATCCACTACGCTACCGAGACGTGATATTAGTCATGCTTTCAGTTAAGTAAAATTACCGTTTGTTTCCAGCTCCGATATGACGATAAAGAAAAGTTATACTACATTCAGGTGGTTTACAAATTCAACTAACCGTTTTCCCGCCTATGGTAGGATAGGGTACCCAGTTTTGCCCGTTGCCCCGCATGGGTGATCGGTTGGATGATATTGTTACGTACCCGGCAGCCAACCGAATGCTGAAACCCTGACTTTTATTTATCGTCGGCCAATTTTCATTTTTAGAAACATTTTCCTCCACCAAAGCCAGGGTTGTTGTTTGTTGGTGTTTTAGGTCCCTTCAACTGCACAGGTCATTAGAGCCGCGTCCACAGCATAGTTCTTATGCAGAGACTGCACAGACACTACACTAATGCGACGATTTTTGGGTATTAGCAGTACCCAGTTTTCCCAAGAGGCCACCCATGTCAGTACTAGCTGGGGTTGCGCTGCTTAACTTCAGTGATCAGATGAGAACTGGTGTGTCCAACGCAGTGCAGCCAAGTTGCGTAATGCAGCCAAGTCGCGTAGTGCAGCCAAGTTGCGTTGTGCAGCCAAGTTGCGTTGTGCAGCCAAGTTGCGTTGTGCAGCCAAGTTGCGTTGTGCAGCCAAGTTGCGTTGTGCAGCCAAGTTGCGTTGTGCAGCCAAGTTGCGTTATGCAGCCAAGTTGCGTTGAACACACCAGTTCCCGTGAGATCACTGAAGTTAAGCAATGCAAGCTCAGTTAGTACTGACATGGGTGGTCGCTCGGGAAAGCTGGGTACTGCTAATACCCAATAATCGTCGCATTAGTGTAGTGTTTGTGCAGTATATGCATTAGAACTATACAGTGGACGGGTCTCTAATGACCTTGTAGTTGACGGGACTTTAAACTCCAACAAACAACAACAACAACAACCACGTCAATACCAAAATGGGTGGTTGGTAAAGAACGTTGGGTGTTGCAAAGTAACCCTCTCCTTTGTCCTTTCACCTTCCTCCTCATCTCCCGCGGGCAGCCTCCTAAGGGTCCATCCTGTTATGGCTGCCTGGCTTACTCTCCAACCCACAAAACTAATCCAATCCAATTTGCCGATCCCCCAGAGCCAGGGGCGAGCTATTAGACCTGGGGATTTTGCTGATCTATGCGTTGAATGTAGAAAGGGTTCTTTTATTCGCAAGTGACGTCTTATACACCACACACTACACGGTTTTACTTGTCCGTCGGAAGGCACACTTGGGTTGCTCTCACTTGAAAGAAACCCTGTCACCTCGAACCTGCATCGGGCTTGGAACCACTGATGTAGTAGTCGAGCACGCTACTTCCAAGGCGGATCTAGTGGTCTGTTTTGAGAATTGCTTGTTCATTGCGTCCCGTGCTCTTCTGTTTCCCTTTCTTACTGCTGGACACTGTAGCCATTATCCCTTTTCTGGTTTATATATTATCCTAAAAGTACTAACAGGCTGCAATTGTCATATTTGATTTATGAAATTTGTGGGTTTTCGTAGTCTTCTAGGAGGCTGACCTTGGTGACCTGTCACGTTTTTCGTTATTTCATCTTCAGCTTACTCTTGTCAATGTAATGCTTGTTAATTATTTGCATCTATTCACTTGTGTCGTTCTATATATTAATCTGCACACCTGCTGTGGACAACTATTGTTATGAGTGATTCAGTCAAAGGCTTTTATGAACAGACAAGACCGTTATTTCAACAACACTGAAGATTATGTAGGGATTTTTGAAACATGGACACTTTTTGCTCTCTTCTCTCCTTTCATTCGCTCGGGCTTAGGAAATGATTTTAGCACTCAACTTTAGGATAGATATTCTAACAGCAATTTGATTACTAACCGTGATAAAAATTCCGTTGTAACCTGCCTTTCAAATTACCGTAATGACGTCGTTGCCTGTGCTCTGTTTTGCAGGCTAGTGCGCTTGACTTCAGGATGCTATGATTGAAGGATAGCTTTTGGTTGAGGCAGATGAGTTCCCTTTATTCGATTTCTCTGCATCAGAACTTAACCGTGCCCCGTCATTGCATAATTTCGACGTGGAGTGAAATACACGCCTAGGTCGGTAAAATTTTTGTTGTAAGATGTCATCCTCTTGTACCCTGGGAACAAGCCTCCCCTTCCTGAAGAGAGAAGAGCGGCGAAGTGTGTTGGACACACCAGTTCTTGTCCGATCACTGAAGTTATGCAACGTAACCCCACTTAGTACTGACATGGGTGGTGGCTTGGGAAAACTGGGCAATGCGAATACCCAACAGTCGTCGCATTAGTGTAGTGTCTGTGCAGTCTCTACATAAGAACTACACATAAGAACCACACCCCTTCTGCTGCCACCCATGTTTCTTATCCTCTCCCACCCATGAATAGGAACGGGTACTTATTTGCCCTGTTGGCTTTCTTTGTTTCATTGGTGTTTTAGGGGCTATAAAACTACAACGGTCATTAGAGTTCCGTCAACTGCGTAGTTCTAATGCAGTCTGCACAGACACTACGCAGCTACCACTAATTTTGGGGCATTAGCAGTACCCAGTGTTTCCAAGCGGTGACCCATGCCGGTAATACCTGGGGTTGGGTTGCATAATTCGGTGATCAGGCGATAACTGGTGTGTCCAACTCAATATAGCCGCTCCCTGCGCTGTTGGCACTGGGAGCACACTAGCGTACTATTAGAAAGAATATTTCTTGGTAGGCCTACTTGATTGTCTATCGATTGCTGCAACCTTCCTGGGGAGCGGCGAATTGCGTTGGACACACCAGTTTTCATCTGATCACTGAAGTTAAGCAGCGCAAGCCCAGTTAGTACTGACATGGGTGACCGCTTGGGAAAACTGGGTACTGCTAATACCCAAAAATCGTCGCATTAGTGTAGTGTCTGTGCAGTCTTTGAATAAGAACTATGCTGTGGACGGGGCTCTAATGACCTTGTAGTTGAAGGGCCCTAAAACACCAACAAACAAAACAAACAACCCAGCTAGTACTGACATGGGTGGCCGCTTGGAAAAACTCGGTACTGCTAATACCCAAAAATCGTCGCATTAGTGTAGTGTCTGTGAAGTCTCTGCATAAGAAATATGCTGTGGACGGGGCTCTAATGACCTTTGTAGTTGAAGGGCCCTAAAACACCAACAAACAACAACGCAACCTTCCTGCTCATTTCACGTTGGCGTATTTGATTTACTGAGAGAACTGAAGCTAAGGCGCGGGTAGGCATGTTTGGAAATTTTACTTATCTGACTGCAAGGGTTCTTTGCCGTGCAGTAATGGTACCGCATATACGACACGGGGGCCACAACGTTACCTCCCTTCCGAAGGAATGTGCACCTTGGCTTTCAGTTTTGCCCTAAGGAAACTATAAAGGGAGCGGCTTATTACGTTGGACACACCAGTTGTCGTCTGATCACTGAAGTTAAGCAACGCAAGCCCAGCTAGTACTCACATGGGTTGCCCCTTACGAAATCTGGGTACTTGTAATACCCAATAATCGTCGCCTTAGTGCACCAGCAATATGCAGCGGACGGGACTCTAATGACTTTGTAGCTGAAGGGTCCTAAAACACCAACGTAACAAATAAAAGAAAACTATTTAAAACGGGGTTTGATCCCGCAACCATATACATCCTAGTTGAAGTACGGTAGCGGCCATCGAGACTTAGGGTCGCAGGAGTCCGTAATTTTATGCTTGATTAATTCTATTCAGCATGGCAACACCTAGTTCTGACCTGTGCCCACATTTACTCATGCAGTTAGAAACATTTGAAGGTGAACACCACCACTTCATTAAATGAGAACTCGTTTTGTAATGCCTCTCATGACGTCATTCTGGTCTGAGGCGTCTTCTTTCCGTCAGGAAACAATTCCTCTCCAGCAGAGCTGCTTTCAAGAGGGTGGTACGAACAGCTTAACACTTGAATACCAAATGAATTTCTCGTTATTTAATATTTCCAATGCTGGCTAAGGGGAGAGGGTAGGGGTTAAAATGGAGGTAACAGTTAATCCTGTTTTTGGTAGATGGAAGTTTAGCAGGGTATTCGAAAGGATCAATTTCAATGTTCTGACTTGATGACGGTGAAGACAGATGACCAATGTTGAAATCAAAAAAAGCTGTCAAGAGGGTGCCCCCTAATAGTGAATAATTAAACCTAAAATGTCTGAAATCTGCCAAACATCCATTATGTCAACTTTGGCGCAGATGACATTAATAAAACAGGACGAGCCTTGAATTTCAAGTAGGGTATTGAAACTAAGATGTTTTGCACCCCCTTGCCTGCCCCGTCTTCCGTATGTCGATGCAATAAATAGACGTGCAAGTGATTTTATTATCCAAAATTCACAGCTGGTTTTCAATTGAATTTCTTTTATCCCCTCTTTTTTTGTCAGTGGTTACGCCCACCAATGCTAATGCCACGAAACCCTATGACTAAGGTGGGGTGTCCATCATGGTTCCTGAGACTCACTCTTCCATTGCGTGTATGTGTTTTGAACTACAGTGACATGCACACAGACATCTCGTAGTGATAGGTAGGTGATAGAAATGCTCGTGTTCGTCAACGTTCATGTTCGTGCGCATACTTATTCATAACATTATTTGATAAGCTTAAAACGCTGGGGCACCATGTGAGAGCGGCGATTTTTGGTTGGGCGCAGCAGTTTTCGTCTGATCACTGAAATTAAGCAACTCAAGCCCAGTTAGTACTGATATGGGTGACCTCTTGGAAACACTGGGTACTGCTAATACCCAAAAGAAATAATCGTAACAGCATAATGCCTGTGCAGACTGCGTTACAACTACAGTATTCGGTGGGCGGGGCTCTGATGACCATTGTAGTTGAAGGGCCCTAAAACATCAACGAATCAATCAACCAAATCCGACGGAATGTTCCCTTAGCACTTCTATGCTTCCTTGGGTAAGTGACTGCGTTTGCGCACTTTGTTTGTGAAAAGAAATATTGTGCGCAAACAATCAACCAAAACATCTACCATCATCCCCAGGACACAGCCTGGAAATGTTATCCACGTTAAGGAGTTAGCGGGGCTCTAACGACCATTGTAGTTCAAGAGCCTTAAAACACTGACAAAACAAAGCCCATGAAGGAGGGACAATTTCGGCTTTTCTGTTTCAGATGGAATCGATTCGCATCCCGGCCTCACGAATATAATAATGACACTTAAGGGTGGAAGCACCCGCCGCGATGGCGTACTGGTTAGCACGCTCGGCAACTGCGTCCATAGGCGGATCATGGGGCAGGCAAACCTAGGCGGCTGCCTAGGACGGCAAATTTCTGAGGGGCTGCCAGTTTCAGAGGTACTTCCTTGCCATGCAGTCTATCGATCATTTGAAATGTTTATAGTCCTAAGGTTCCCAAACTTTTCTGAGTTTGTGGGGCCTTTTCTAAATGTTGGCTTTCTTGAGGCGCCTTATTGCAGAGTCATAGCAATGCATTGGCAATGGGACAAATTCCAAGGGTGTAAGAGACGCTCGGACAATTTAGAACTGCATTAAATTTAATTGGGTGAGCGACGATGGACCCACTTGCCTAGGACGCCTGAAACTCACAAGCCGGGCCTGACTGCGTCAGTAGTTCCCTGTCTACTATGCAACGGGTAGATAAGGGAAAATTTCCAGGTGTAGGAGCTCGCCCCCTGGCGTCGGTAGAATTCCTCAACGAACACTAGACCGACGATAAATAAGCGTATGGGTTGCAGCTTTGGCCGGCAACAGGCTGCAGAAAAGCTATGACCAATATATCGCCCTTGTGTCCATTTAGAGGGACAAGATGGGTACCCGACCCTGCCATAGGCGGGAAGAGGGTTAGGGGTTGCTTGTTTTGCTTTGCTACTTAAGGATGTAAGTAGTGCAGACATCAGTGTGCACTCGCGGAAATATTCATTAACATTGCTAATCCGTTGAAGGCCACTAGAAGCCAAAATCCACTGTCATTTCCACTCGAGCAGCGACTTCCTATCAACAATTGTATCTGCATGTGGCGCTTCTTGTATCCATAAGTGACATTAAAAGGAGAGTGGGAGTCAGGAAGAAGAGGTGAGGAGAGGAAAGGCAGAGGAGGGAGGTGAGCGAAAGTTAGGAAGAGGTGGGTTCTTGCTGTTTAAAGTTAGCGAGTACATTAAGAGGGATGTTCGGATAGGTGAGGTCGGAATAAATGATACGTTAATCCAAACTCGTTAATTGGGTGGATACCTAATTATCCATTTATCTATTATTTGCAACACAATCACACATCTATGTTTCAGAGAATAATTACACTATTGTATAAGACCGTTTTTTGTTGCAGTTATAATCAGTACTCATAATAACAATAATAATATATTCAACAATGGAAACGCCACTGGTCCCTATAACCGTTTCCAACTTGCCAAATAGCTCTAAATCACACCGATCCTCCTCCCTCCTATAGGCATTCTAACTCATTTTGGTTTGTTTTCCAATTACCGTATTTCGATTGCAAATTAGCAACATTTGCGTGAAGTTAATACAATGTATACAGCGATTAAGTTATAAAGCGATCAAAAAAGCAACTCCTAACCCTTTTCTAGCCTCTTCAGGATCGAGTACCCATTTTGTCCCTCTGAATGAACACAAGGGCGATATATTGAACAGTGTTTTTTCCGCAGCCGGTTGCCGACCAGAGCTGCAACCCCTATGCTTATTTATGGTCGATCTCCCTTTCGTTGGGGAATTCCGCCGACTCCAGGGGACGAGCTCCTGCACCTCATCCAACCATTGCATAGTAGAGAGGGTTCTTTTACGTGCAAATGCCATCATGCACCGCACAGGACCTCAGTTTTACTTATCATCTGAAGGAAGTCACACCTCTAGTATCGAACCTAGAATCAATGGCGCAGTAAATAGAGCTCGCTACCCATAGCTCCACCGAGGTGGGTTATTTCAGTATACTGAACGTTAATAAAAAAAGTGTTATTTTTACCACTAGTTACACGTCTTACTGTAGTTCAAAGGTGTGAAACCCATTTCAGTCATGGGCCACTTATTCTCCACTCCCGACTATCCCCCACCAAGTTCCCCTCCACCCCGCACGCCTCCATGGCCCTCTGCACCATCTGCTCCCAAGTCCGATTTGGTCTTCCTCTACTCCTGGTGCCCCCTATCACCTGTAGTCCCACAATGGACCTAATAAGTTCCTCCTCCCCCTCATCATCACATGTTTCCCACCCCCAAGCTACCTCTAATGTAATCGTCTTGGATTCTGTCGGCTTGTGACACCCCACTCGTGTAGCACAGCATTCACATCTCAGCAACTTGCATTTTCCTTTCATGGTTCTTCCTAGCTGCACAACATTCTGAGCCATACAGCATAGCGGGCCCAAAGACCGTTCTGTAAACTTTGACCTTCAACCTTATTGGGACCTGACGGTCGCACAGGACTCCACTTGCCTGCTTCCACTTCAGCCATCCTCCATTAATCCTATGGGTCACGTTGGAGGACGGATCTCACCCCGTTGCCTCTGGTCAATCCAATTGAAAGCTAGGTACTCTGTCTTCTTCATGTTCACCTTTATGCCCCCTGTTCCCATTACTGTTTTAATGTCTATCAGCGAATACCATGCACTGAGGGGCCCATTCCCCTATTCCCGTCAGAACTGATCCTTGATGCACACCAGCCTTTACACTGAATCATGCAGCATTTCCCCATGCCATCCTTACTCTAATGATGGAACCATCATGCATATCCTGCACTATCCTAATATGGTCTTCTTCAACCCCTTTCACGGCAACAGTGCCGTGAGAACCTGATTTTTAAGTGTATAGTCATGAGGAGAGCTAGTAGTATTCCTATGGTGCTGCTAACTAGCAGGAAAATTACTAATTAAGTCATCAGTCATCTTGCTCCAGTCTCCCCTACTATGTATTTCTTAAAGAAGAGCGAAAACTAACAGACTGTTCTGGTTGCCACAAAATGTAGCTATGCCACAGGTTTTGTGGTTTTCAAGTTTTTCAATGGAATTTTCCTGTTTCTAACTATGGGTTAGGGTTGAGTTAGGTTTGGTTGGGTTAGGTTCATTAACCTTCCAGTAGTCGAACTCTGGGAAAGACATAAATGATCGCAATGCATCTGAGAAATGCAATATTTAAAATTATACCAAAAATTAATTGTTTATCTACATGCAGTGACAATTGGGATTTTGAACTCATACGACATTTATTTAACTACATTAAAAATATTATTGAAATATTCAGTGAAAAAATGCAAAAATGCACAAAAGGGACCATGCACCTCATAGATGCGGTGTGACTCCCTGAAGGTTAAATTTTTCACTGGAATTATCAATGTTTCTATACAATGGCATTGGTAAAGGAACAATTTTATATTACTCCCACACGGAAGAGAACCTACTAAGTAAAATCTACGTATAAATTAGCAAAATTTTCTCTCTTCCTAAGGTCAGTGGACAAAGGCCAGTGTGACCCAATAGGGCGCCTGAAGCATCGTCTCCAAGCCTTCTCAAAACATTGCCTTCAAGCCTTCCCCGCATGGAAAATTCTCTGTGGTCCCCCATGGTTGGTAGTATAGGCATGTTAAAAGAAGAGGGGCCTGCAGCAGAACTGGGTTAGGTCCATTACAGTATAGCAGGTTCCAGAGCGTAGACTCGATAGGAGTATGCCAAAACTTATACTGCACAGAAAACATGGCCCTGCGTAATGTGGTCAGATTATTTGGAAAACATAGGACGGAAATAGGGCTAGAAATCACAGACCCTAGCCTGCCATTGGTGGAATATGGCACGATATACTTTTTGTCGGATATTTACTGGAAGTCTGGGAGAGAGAGAGAGAGAAGGATTGATGACTTGGAATGATATCCTCTACAAATCCCGAGATGACATCCATTTCCATGTTTGTACTTTTCTATTTCAGCAAAGGAAAGATTTGCTTCAGTTGCCTAAATGGATGTCCAAATAATATCTTGACTAACAGACGTAGAAGAAACTCTCCTGAAACATTGTGTTGTTTTCTTCCCCTTCTTAAACCCCTCCCGAATGTTCCTCCCCTGCCAACCAAGGAATTGTCGTTTGCAACCAATTGACTGTCGCCATCAAAGTAAGGGTCCTAATTATCATCCTAACCACACACACACAAGCCTTTGGTATATTAAGACTTCTGATGATGTCTGATAGTAATGCTTGGCTAATGGCTTTGATGTCCTCTTCTTTTTTTCTGTTTTTTTGCCAACAGTTTTTGGACTATCTCTTTACTTTTGCTTGCTGCTGTTGTGAACCACCCCCTCCATTGTTGCTCAGCTGATGTTGTTGTTGTTGTACATCCTATTAGAGTGTACAACATTGGGCCTTAGGAAGGTTGGCAAATGCACGGTGATCTAAGTCGAATTATAACGTAACAATGAGTTACTTGATTTCGACAGCGTGTACATTTGCGATAACGTACATGAAACGCATGTCTATGGACTGCTCTTTCCCAATATATCTCGTCATGCGACAAATCCCCACAATCATCGCCAAACTAGAATCGGCTTTTTTCTATTCTGTCATTTTCACTCGACTTTTCTATGTGATAAATTGAACTTCATAAAAAAAATGCATTCCTTCTACTATTGCAGTACAGCAAGAGGTAGTAAAGGGCAAAGGGTGCACTTAAGCTTCAAACTATACTTTCATGAAAGAAAATCTTTCCAAGTGCAGATGTCCAACGGATGAATTTTTCCTATAACAATGTGGTGCGCTGGGAGTGTGCGGTTAGAGCTGTCAAAAAATTTCATTTTTCTTTCAAATGCATTTTTCATACTTATTAGGAGCTAATAGCTATTAGGAGGAACCAGGCTCGGTGAGACTTAGTAAGGCTTATTGCGTTGGACACACAAGTTCTTGTCTGATTCTTTTTGTTACGTGGTGCTTTAGGACCCATCAGCTACACGGTTGTACAGCCCCGTCCACCGTATAGTTCTAATCCAGAGTGTCTATATTACACTAACGGGTTGAGGAGTAAGCCAAGCAGACATATCAGGTCGAACCCTTAGGAGCCTGCTCGTGGGACAGGAGGAAGTATGTTTAGGGGATGTAGGAGGGGGAAATTTGCAGCGCCCAACGTTCTCTACCAACCACCTATATTGGTACTAACGTGGGTTTCCATTGCTTAACTTCAGTGATCTCACAAGAACTGGTGTGTCCAATGCAACTTGGCCGCACAGGCACTAAGCTAAATGCGTTGAATTTTTGGTATCAGCAGTACCCAATTTTCCCAAGCAGCCACCCCATGTTAGCTGGGGTTGCGTTGCTTAACTTCAGTGATCAGACAAGAATGGGAGCGGCTTATTGCGCTGGACACACCAGTTCTCGTCTGACTAATGAAGTTAAGCAACGCAGCCCTAGCTAACATGGGTGGCTGCTTGGGAAAACTGGATACTGCTGATATCCAAAAATCGTCGCATTAGTGTAGTGTCTGTGCAGTCTCTGCACTAGAGCTATACAGTGGACGGGGCTGTAGTGACCTTGTAGTTGACGGGTTCTAAAACACCTACAACACAACACGAGACATAGTATATAAGGTACAGGACTTCGATCCTGGCGGAGGCAGATGAGGAGTCCCAATCAGCCTTTCGTAGAATGTGGTGTGTACATTGTCATCGCTACGTCAAAGAACCCTTACTACATGGAGTAAAATAGGCGTGCAGTTCGGTAAAATTTCCAGGTGGAAAAGCTCATCCCCTTGGTATCCATGGCTGAAATTGCTGTTGTTTTAGGGCCCTTCAACTACAAGGTCATTAGAGCCCCGTCCACAGTGTAGTTCCGATGCAGGGACTGCACAGACACTACACTAATGCGACGATTTTTGGATACTAGCGGTACCCAGTTTTCCCAAGCGGCCACCCATGTCGGTACTAACTGGGGTTGCGTTTCTTAACTTCAGTGATCAGACGACAACTGGTATGCCCAACGCAATTTGCCACTCGGCTGAAATTGCCCATTGACCATTGAAGAAAATAACCAAGGGCTCGTGGCATGACATCAGCAGTCGACTGTATCTGGATAAATTAATTCCCAACCCTGCCTTAGGCGGGATAAGGGTTTCGAATGATGATCATCGCACTTCTAAAATTGGATGCTGATGTTCCCTTTTCACTAATTGTCTTTAATTTTGTGTCATAAATCATTTGCTCTAGACCCTTCTTTGGATTGTTATCTATGCGTCTACGTATGAGCAACTTATCCATTAAAAGTGTTATATTAATTGATTTATAACTTAATATGTTTCCCTCTATTGAAACGAACACCCTCTCGTTTTTAATGAAACGATTGTGCTAATTTCGAATTTATATCTTCATTCAATTAAAGCGAATGCATTTGGACTTATGTTCTAGTTTGATGATTTGTAACGTTCTTCGGAGACGTTTTTCGTTGAATTGCAAAACCAAACAAAAATAAAAAGCATTTGAGTTAGGTTTGTTTCGAGGTAGAATATCCTTGGGAGTGACTGTATTGCGTTGGACACACCAGATCTCGTCTGATCACTGAAGTTAAGCAACGCAACACCAGCTCGTACTAACATGGGTTGCCGCTTGGGAAAGCTGGGTACCGCTAATACCCAAAAAATCGTCGCATTATCGTAGTGTCTGTGCAGTGTTTACATTCGAACTATGCAGTGGACGGGGCTCTAAAGACTTTGTAGTTGAAGGGCCCTAAAACTTCAGTGATCAGATAAGAATTGGTGTGTCTAACGCTAGTGCTAAGATATGTGACTGCTTGGGAACACTGGGTACTGCTAATGCCCAAAAATCGTCGTAACAGTAGTGTCGGTGCCACCTATGCATTAGAACTACTCAGTGGACGAGGCGCTAATGACCTTTGTAGTTGAAGGACCCTAAAGGATGCTTCTTTCGCCGTGCGCATGTCGTTTTCTCTCTGTACATGTCTCTTTGTATCTTCTTTCATTATCATACCCTGTGGCAAGGTCGGGTCAGCGGGTTCTGGCTCTCCACTCCCGTCTATCTCCCCCAGGTCTCCGTCCACCCCACACACGGACAACCTGCTCCCACGTCTGCTTCGATCTACCCATGCCCTAAGTGCTTCCAACCACCAGACTCCTGAAATAGACTTAACGAGCTAACCCTCCTCCCCCTTTTCTCATTAGGTGTCCATACCACCTCAACCTACTCTCCCTCATTTTTTCCGCGATTTCCGCCACCCCCAGGCTACCCCTAATAGACTCCTTCCTAACTCTATCAGCACTTGAAACCCCACTCGTATACCGCAGCATTCGCATCTCAGCTACTTGCATTCTGTTGCTGGATTGCTGGATTAATTTCATGAGTTGGGGACTAAGCCAAGCAGCCATAACAGGACGAACCCTTAGGAGGCTGTTCGGGGGAGATGTGAAGATAGGTGTGGAGGGTGTAGGAGAAGGGAAATTTGCAACAACCAACGTTCTTTACCAACCACCCATGTTGGTACTAACGTGGGCGTGCGCTGCTTAACTTCAGTAATCTCACGAGAACTGGTGTGCCCAACGCAACTGTTGGCGTGGCTCTTCCTAACTGCCCACACTCTGATCTATTTAGTATAGCAGACCTAGTTATTGGCCTGTAAAATTTCGCATTAAACTTGATTGGGACCCTCCTGTCACACAGGACCCCACAGGCCTGCCCCAACTCCAACCATCCTGATTGTTTCTATGGGTAACATCCGAGTCTTTGTCGTCTTCTCTGTACGTGTTTATTTCTTTTTGTTTGTCTCTTTTTTTGTATCTGTCTCTGGCCCTCCACCTCTTGGATGTAAACATTAGCCCTGAACTGTTCTACTGTGTCACACGCAGGCAACAACATTCTGTCTATCGCGAGTGGCTCAAATTTCTGCACGAAGGGAATGTCATCCCTCCTGGCGTCAGTTTGTAGACTTCAAGCTGAGTGGTCTATAGACCAGCCCTCATCAGTGACGATGCTATCATTGAAACTGACTTAGATTTGGGCCACCTGGGGAGCGGCGAGTTGCGTTGGACACACTAGTTCTCGTCTGATCACTGAAGTTAAGCAACGAAAGCCCAGTTAGTACTGACATGGGTGGTCGCTCGGGAAAGCTGGGTACTGCTAATACCCAGTAATCGTCCCATTAGTGTAGTGTCTGTGCAGTATATGCATTAGAACTATACAGTGGACGGGTCTCTAATAACCTTGTAGTTGACGGGACCTTAAACTCCAACAAACAACAAAATGGGCCACCTGACTAGAACCGATACCTAAGTTTTCAACTTTAAATTCTCCTTTCATCTTCGTAGGGTCCTATTTAGGGATGGATTCTTCTGCCTCAAGGGACATATTCAACCCTAAGGGGGATGGGGAATCTGGAATTTTCTCTCACACAGACACAAAGAGGCAAATAAAAGATTCAAAGTTCACTTAAGGAGCTTGGAAGTAGAAATGCTAATTTTTTTTTTCTTTTGAACTCTTCAAGGTGTTGCTTAAATTTGATGAGCACCCTCTGATGTCAATGCTGTAGTCACGACTTTGGCTTCATTGTGATTGTTGTATGACAAGATATTTGATGGTTTAAGCAGAGAATTCCAACTGTGTCTCAGTTGGAAAACGTCACGAATTTATCTTTGAATATATAATAGTAAAGACAACAACAACAAGAAAAATAAATAAACTAACACGCATATTTTTCAGAGAAGAACGAAATAGATACTTAGAAAAGAAAACTATTTATTTAGATATTATTTTGACTGGTGGCATCAAACTACTTTTCTACCTCCATCTAAAAAGTTCAAGTATTTGTTTAGATTGTGTTTGGAAAATATTTTGATGAGGAAATCATTTATAATGATTACTGGTCAGACATGAGAAATTCTTGTAAGTTGCAACTAGGAGATGAAACTCAACTGATACGTACACACACATACACACTGTTTGTTATTTTAGATAAATGTTAGCAAAATGACATGCTAAAATAACAAGCAGTTCAAGCATCCTAATATCAAGTGGCATCTGAGCCTCTTTTCTTACCCTTTGCAGATGTTTAAAGGTTAGAAGTTAGGACATGTACTAGAAATATTACAAAGACAGTAAAACATGGAAAGCTTGGGCAGAGGCGTATTCACCCGGTATGTCCCGGGCGCCAAGGTACTGGGGCGCCAAAATGAGGCTTACAACGTTACAGTGGCGTAGCCAGGATTTTCTGAAAGGGGGATATGACTCGGTAGGGTGTATAGCGCTGCGTCATTTTCGAGGCCCAATTGTTTTTTGTTGGAGTTTAAGGTCCCGTCAACTACAAGGTCATTAGAGACCTGTCCACTGCATAGTTCTAATGCATATACTGCACAGACACTGCACTAATGGGACGATTAGTGGGTATTAGCAGTACCCAGCTTTCCCGAGCGACCACCCATGTGCTTAACCATTGCTTAACTTCAGTAATCAGACGAGGACTGGTGTGTCCAACCAACTCGCCGCTGCCTTCGAGGCCCAAGCGGGGGCCCCCCGTTGACTACGCCACTGCAACGTTACATTATAATAGTGTGCAGTTAGTCCCCGGGCGCAAAATGTCCAAGCTACGCAGCTGGGCTTGGGTAGAAAACATTAAGGATGTCTATTTATTATCAAACGCTATGGTCGTCGCCCTCATTCCGAGCTCTTTTCCCAAATGTGGCAGGACCCCTTATCTATTTGTCCCATTGAAAGTAACCAAGAGCGGCTACATCGCGTTGGACACACCAGTTCTCGTCTGATCACTAAAGTTAAGCAACTCAACCCCAGCTAGTACTAGCATGAGTGACCGCTTGGGCATGAGTGACCGAGGGGCCCTTCAACTACAATGGTCATTAGAGCCCCATCAACAGGGTCCGCTCTAAGGGAGGGAACCCGGGCATTTTTCCGAGGCGCCATTTTGCCTGTAAGTGTAAGAACAGAGCGCTGCTTCAAGGGGCGGTAATTTGTCATTTTGTCCGGGGTGGCATAGTGCTAGAGCAGGCGCTGCCCATCCATTGCGTAGTTCTAATTTAGAGACTGCACAGGCGACGATTTTTGGATATTAGTGGTACCCTGTTTTCCCAAGCGGCCATCCGTGTCAGACCCATGCTAATAATCAGACGAGAATTGGTGTGTCCAACACGATACATCCGCTCTGCAAATACCCAAAAGTCGTCGTTACAGCATAGTGTCTGTTCAGACTCTGCATTACAACTACGGTATGGACTGAGCTCTAATGACCATTGTACTTAAAGGGCCCTAAAACTCCATCGATTCAATGGAAGCAACCAAACGTGGGCGAACTACCGCCCTAATGCTGCAACCGATTTGTCGCTCTTCCTGTTACACATACAGTATTTTGTCCCATTTAGATAGGGTTTATTTTGAGAGAAATTAGGTTGGGGTGGTATGGGCATGTTATGAGAAAAAGGGAGGAGCTGGTTGGGTCCATTACGGGGATGTTGGAATACCAAAGTAAACGGGAGACCAGGTTTTACGAAGGGATTTGACAATGTGTATGGGGTGGATGGGGATCTAGTGGCCGATCAGCGGGAGTGGAGGACCAGACCGGACCTGACTGTGACACAGGGTGGAAAGGGTATTAAGATGATGTAGAAAGGGTTTATTTCACCCGTATCATTGATGCAGAGATAATGTGCTGATCTGGTATCAATGTTTCCACGATCGATCCGTGACTCAGGTAGGTTTAGTTTCTTTCGGGCGAGAGACCAAGGCCCCTAATGCGCTTTCCTTCGGATGGGAAGTGAAGCCTTGGCCCCATGTGATTTGCACATCAGCTGCGTGCTACAGTGCCCTTCCTTAGTGAACCCTAAAGAACCCTGTATGCATAGTCGTCAAAGGAAATGCATCCCTGGGGCGAGTACAAGACCCCTGACTGCATGAAACAATATGTACAGCAGATAAGTTTCAAGGCCAGTTTACACGCTACGTCTTAACGGACGTTTTGTCGTAAACGACAAATTGTATCAGTTAAGAGGGAGCGTGTAGACCACAAAAGGGACGTCTTATTGAAACTGAAGCAAGTTCAAGGTCGCAAAGGAGAACTGATGGAAGGGGCATCCTTTTAGACGCAAGACGTCCCTTTTCAGTGCATTTCACTCAATGTTGGACTTCACCAGACGTCAAATTGGAGGTCCGTGAGCTACATGCAGCCCTTTATGCCTAGATTGCGGCCATCACAATCAATATGATGTCCATAGTATGTTATGGCAATGGGTTGGGATGTCAGCCAAGCAGCCATAACGGGCTGGATCCTGTGGAGGCCATTGGGAGAGTCAATTAGCAGCACCCAATGTTTCCAACCAATCACCCAGGTACTGTATTATTACATATGTGGTCTGCTACTCTGAGAGAGGGACAGTTGCCCCCGATTGCAGTTGAAAGGGGTAGCCAAGGTGGGGGGGTGTGCTATAGACCCTGTCAACCATCGTACCCCCCCTTCAAAAAATCCTGGCTACACCAGTAGCACCATGCGTCATACTTGAATTAAAACTTTTATTACACCATTTCAAGGATTGTCATGTAACCGTTGAGCTGGGCCTCCTGGTACATTTTAAAATAAAATATATTGGGCAGTGTTTTTCCCCAGCCGGTTGCTTATTTATTGTCGGTCTACTGTTCGTTAGGGAATTCTGCAACGCCAAGGAGCGAACCAACGATCACACAAACGCTAGAATCACATGTTGGAAATGTGATTGAAAACTGAGTAAAAGACGTTACGTGTAAACACCCAACAAAACGTACATTTTGTCTTCCATTTTATATGATGGACAAAATGTACGTTAAGACGTAGCGTGTAAACCGGCCTTCAGGTTGGCAAAATTTTCAGCTTTAAGAACTCCTCCTGGTCGCGTTGGTGGAGAAAAAGTACCCAGACAAAGAAAAAATAAGGCCAATCAATGCTCATAGCAGTTGCAGCATTAGATTGGCGGCCGGCTGCATGAAGTGCCGTCCAACACATTTTTATTTGCGCCGGTGGTAACCGTGACTCTCGTTACGCCTCTTAGTAGCAGACCGAATATGTACACTACATGGTATTGATTATGAGGGCCAAGCTTTAAGGGCCGCGGGCCACCTGTTTGACACCCTTGCCGGGTGAGGTACCCAGGTTCCTCGCTATAACTTTAAATACGCAGGAGAACTACTTTTGAACGGTAATTTTATGCTAACGAGTCATACCGTAGTACCCCGCCTTGGTGGCCCACAGGAGCGCGTTTGTTGATTCGTACGTCAGTAGCTGTAGTTCGATCCTTGCCTTGGCGAGTGTCTTTCAGGTGATAGCAAAGCCTCAGATGCGCCTTCTATTGGAAGATAACAAAAGCCATTGACTGTTGTCGGTTGTATGATGCATTTAAAAATGGATGAAATGCAAATTTGCCAACGTGAAAATTCCGCTTGTGGCAGGGTCCGGCTAGCGAGTTCTAACCCTCCACTCTCACCTATCTCTCACCAGGTTCGCGGCCACCACACACACACACACACTATATCCTTAAGGACAACCTGCTCCCACTTCCAGCTTTGGTCTCCCCTTGCCATGAGTATTTTCAACCCCGTGCATTCCTGTAATAGACCTAACGACCTCTTCCTTCCCTCTTCTCATTACGTGTCCATACCACCTCAGTCTACTTTCCCTTATGTCCCCCACCTCCAAGTTACCTCTAATATACTCATTCCTAATTCTGTCAGCTCCAATGTGCCCTCCTACTGCTGGTTCGTATGCAAAATCAAAATCTTGTGAGCAGATTTTTATTTGCCATAGTGCCCGCCCCTGCGTTGAACTAAAAATCTGTGCGTTACGAGCCCGAAACTGTGCGCCAGCGCACGCTAGCGCAGCTTGGAGGGAACATTGGTCAGCGCTCGTCCCCCCAGTCATGTACCGCAGCATTCGTATCTTGACTACTTGCATTCGATTTACGTGGCTCTTTCTCACTGTCCAGCACTCTGACCATAACGGGCCTAACCACTGCCCTGTAAAACTTTCATTTCAACTTTATTGCGACCGTCCAATCACACAGCGCTTCACTTCAACCATCCCCTCATTGATTCTATGGGTAACATGCAAGTCTATCTCCCCGTTGCTCTGGAACACTGATCCTTACTACTTTACCTCTTGCACCTTTGTCACCAAGTGAAACTTGTAAGGAGCGGAACTGGCTGGCGGAACTAGCTGGGGAATACACCAGTTCTCACTGAAGTTAAGCAACACAACCCCAGCTAGAACTAACATGGATGGCCGCTTGGGAAAACTGGGTATCGCTAATACCCAGAAATTGTCGTATTAGCGTATTGTCTGTACTTTACCTTTTGCACCTTCGTCACCATCATTTTCCTGTGCTTCCCAATTGACAGGAACTGTCTTCTTGTTCATTTTTAGGCATTCCTTTCCTATCGCTGCTCTAATATCGTGTAGGACCTTCCCGAGGAAGCGGCGAATTGCGTTGGACACAACATTTCTCGTCTGATCACTGAATTTAAGCAGCGCAACCCCAGCTAGTACTGACGTGGGTGGCCGCTTGGGAAAAATGGGTATTGGTAATACCCAAAAATCGTCGCATTAGTGTAGTGTCAGTGCAGTCTCTGCCCAAGAACTATGCTGTGGACGGGGCTCTAATGATCTTGTAGTTGAAGGGCCCTAAAACACCATCAAACTAACAGGACCTTCTCGAGTTGTTCTCTGGAGTCAATAAGTTTCTTTGCATCTTCTGCGAATGCCATGCACTGAGGGGCCCATTCTCCAATTCCCGTCAGCAGCTCGTCCATAACCAGAATGAAATGTTATCGGCCATAATCAAGCCTCAGTATTTCTTTTCAGAATTGGTCCGAAAAGTTGTTCTTATCTCTTCTTTATGGTAACTTAAAGGAACAGTCAACACTGGCACGTGGTTTGCAAATGTTTAGCATTTCTGGGGAGAAGAAATGAATGTCTTTTCTCCATTTTTCTCATGGTACAATATTTTGTATTTACAGTATTGTTAGTTGATCATTTCTTTGAAAAATATGACCCAAAATAATAGGCCGAAAATTTCGAATAGAGATTTTGCACGATTTGCTTTATGGTTACTCTTAGCTTGTTACAAAAAAAAGACGTACCTTTTCTTCAACTGAAGAAAAGCATGACTGACAGGTAGTCGTTATTTTTATTATGTATATATATATTTTTTTCTCCAAATTTCATTGTAGTTTTTTTCACCCCCACTAATTCGATCACGATCTACCTGAATTGAACTCTTGTCTATTTCATCGAACAAAAATGGAGAATTATAATTCCAGTTCAGCTTGCCATAAGTGGAATTAATAGCATTCAAGTAAGATGCCCCATCTGAAAATCTGTTAAATAAACAAACTTAGATCTACATAATATGCCAGATAACATGTTTGCACACTGTTTAACAACAATTGTTTGCGAGTAGCTCTCAAGACATTTTTTTCCACTCTTCTTTTCAAAATGTCCTTCAATTAGTATGCGTTCACCTGCGAGCGAGAGGGGTACGTTTTAGTTGGCATTGTTCTTTTAAGGTTACGGGGTGTTTTTTCCAACCTATTCTTTTGAACGAAACTTTCAGCTGGGATTCCTCTCGACTTCAGTAGAAATTCGGAGTTTAATTTCTGATTGTGCGATAGATTACATTTCCTATGTCGATGTTATTCAATAAGAAACATGACAGTGCAAAGTCAAAAACGCCTTCGTCAAATTCACACGGGCTGATGTTTAGTGATGTATAACGTTATCGTTTCTTTTCAATTTCTGTTTGAAATTATGCACAATTCGCGTGATATCCTTGGTGATCCATGGTTGCAGGTTCGAGTCTGACTGAGGAAGATGGTTTATATCGTGAGAAAGACACAGACGCCGGATGGAAGTCGCATTAGCGTATTGCGTTGGACACACCAGTTCTCGTCTGATCACTGAAGTTAAGCAACCCAACACCAGCCAGTACTAACATCGATGGCCGCTTGGGAAAATTGGGGAAGCGGCGAATTGCGTTGGACGCACCAATACTCGTCTGATCACTGAAGTTAAGCAACGCAACCCCAGCTAGTACTGACATGGGTGGCCGCTTGGGAAAACTGGGTACTGCTAATCCCCAAAAATCGTCGAATTAGTGTAGTGTCTGTACAGTTTCTGCATAAGAATATGCTGTGGACGGGGCTCTAATGACCTTTGTAGTTGAAGAGCCCTAAAACAAAAACAACAATGGGAAAATTGGGTACCGCTAATACCAAAATATCGTCGCACTACTGTATTGTCTGTGCTGTCTCTGCATTCGAACCACACACTAGTGACCTTGTAGTTGAAGAGCCCTAAAACACCAGCAAAACAAATAAAAACCAACAAGCAACAACACATGGGTACCACTAATGCCAAATATTCGTCGCATTAGCGTATTGTCTCTGCCTTAGAACTACGCAATGGATGCGGCTCCAATGACCTGGTAGTTGAAGGGCCCTAAAAAGCCAACAATACAAAATTAAGATGGAAGATGGCTAAGGAAGATGGTTTAAACCGTGACGAAGGAAGATGGTTTAAACCGTGTGGTTTGTTTCGTTGGTGTTTTAAGGACGTTCAACTACAAGGTCATTGGGGCCCCGTCCACTGAGTAGTTCTAATGCAGAGACTGCACTGACACTATACTAATGCAAAGATTTTTGGGTATTAGTGGTACCCAGTTTTCCCAAGGGGCCACCCATGTTATTACTAGCTGGGGTTGCATTGCTTAACATCAGTGATCAGACTAGAACTGAGGAGTGCCAAAAATGTAAACGTTTTACTGTTTCTCTTGAAGTACTAACGTGCCACATAGTATGTTATAGGAATATATATTAGGGTACCCTTGCTTCCGGTTTGTTAATGGAAATTCCACCAATCTATTGGTCTGGCTTTATATAGGTTGTCCTGTAGGACTATATACTGTATATATACTGTCCATAACACCTGCCAGCTAACTTCTTCTGCTTGTCTTAGGTTCGCCACCCCTCGGGTAGTGTCTGTGCAGATTCTTCATTCCAGCTATGCAGTGGATGGGGCTTTAAAGATTACTAGAGTTGAAGGGCCCTAAAGAATTTACAAATACACGACTGGAAAAAAGTGTTTCCTTCATTGAGTTAAATATACGTGCAGAGTAGTTAGGTAGTCGGTGAACGAAGTAGTTCCTTCCTTCGCCGCTCTTTTCTCACATTCTTCCTGTTGTAGCCTCTTTCCACCCTGTCAGTGTCGAACCTAGGGCAATAAGCGCCCTACAGCAAGTGCTCCCCTAAATGTTGGTTTACTCAACGAACCTCGGTGGTGCAGTGGGTAACTGGCTCGGTAGCTGTGGCTGTGGTTCTAGGTTCGCTTCTTTCGGACGAGAGCTCCAGCGGACAGTAGACCGACGATAAATAAGAATAGGGGTTGAAGCTTTGGTCGGCAATCGGCTGCTGAAAAACACTGTCTAATATATCACTCTTGTGTCCATTCACAGGGATACGCCGATCCTGCCATAGGCGGTCAAAGGGTTAGGAGTTGCTTTTTTCACTGTAATGGAACTCCTGACACAGTAGTCCAGTACGCTACCGCTGCACAACCGAGGAGAGTCTCCGAAAAATATTTTTGGAAAGGACACGTTGTATGCGCATATAGAGAACACGTTTCTCAATGGGACATGTTCTTGTTCTTTCCTTTCACCACCCTCCTGACGTTTAGGTTTCAGCAATATTGGTAAGGGTGGGGTGACTTACTCTGTGTCATTGCATGACCTTTTCCCAGTCAGTCCTTGTAGGCTTCAAATGCCATAGTTACCATTCTTGACAGACATTGTAAACAGCCACAAATTTCCCCTTATCATCCGGAAGTGTTAAGATTTGTGAAGTCTCAGCAGATTCTTGGTTGAACTGATATCATATGTCCTACTCAAAATGGTGAACTCTTTTGACATGGTGCTACTAATTAGAACAAAATATTAGTAACACACAAATATTACTATAATTTACAAGTTTTATAATTGATTTTGTTGCTGCAAATTGCTGCAAATGTTTAGTTTCATTTTAATAATGCGTGTGAAACTTCTCATAAGTCTTTCAAGACTTCATTTTGATGATCTCGTGGTGTTCCGGGAGAGGAAGTCTGTATTTTTGTTCAGTGACATTTATTACGCTTTTCTCACATATTTTCTTGAAGAATTTGAACGTGTGACACAGAATTGTATTGAACCTAACCTCTTTTGCCTTAGATATTTGACATGTCTACGTCGTTAATGCCACTCAAATTACCGAAGTTTTTTTTCTGAAATGTTATCACATTATTAGCCCCATCTGTCTTAGATGTTGCTTAGACATAATACGAGTAGAAACTTTGTTGAAACTTAGTTATTTGGAACTGTGAAAATATATTAGGGTGGAAACTACGCAGTAAATCGTATCCTAAATTTGAAAACTACGTCGACGTTGTTAAGGCGTTTGCAAAACATGTTTTCTTTTGGTTCGAAATAACCAACATAATTTTCAAGACATCATCATCATCATACCCTTATCCCGTGTGCGGCAGGATCGGGTCTGCGGGTTCCAGCCCTCCACTCCCGTCTATCTCCCGCCTGGTTCCCGTCCACCCACACACCACCATGTCGTTACGGACAACCTGCTCCCCATGCCCCGCGTGTTTCCAACAAGCTGCATTCCTGAATTGAACAAGTGAATGAGTGCAGCCAAGTTGCATTGGACACACCAGTTCTCGTAAGATCACTGAAGTTAAGCAATACAAACCTGCATCAGTGCCAACATGGGTGGTTGGTAGAGAACGTTGGGTGCTGCAAATCTCCCCTATCATACACCCCCTACACCTACTTCCTCCTTTCCCTTGAGCAGCCTTCTAAGGGTTCAGCCTGTTATGACTGCTTGGCTTAATCCCCAACCTGTTAGTGTTACATAACATAAATACCCTGTAAAACCTAACCAGCTTGGATGGCTGAAGGGGAGACAGGCAAGTGGGGTCCTGTGCGACCGCCAGGTCCCAATAAAGTTGAAGGGTAAAGTTGACAGAACCGTCGTTAGGCCCGCTATGCTGTATGGCTCAGCATATGCTGTTGGGCAGTTAGGAAGAACCAATATGTAAGTGACAAGATGCGAATGCTGCCCTACATGAGTGGGGCGGCTGAGGTGGTATGGGCATGTGATGAGGAGGGGAGAGGAGGAGCTTATTAGATCCATTGTGGGTCTGCAGGTAATTGGGGGCACCAGAGGTAGAGGAAGACCAAAACGGACGTGGGAGCAGGTGGTGCAAAGGGACATGGAGACGTGTGGGGTGCAGGGGGACTTAGTGGGGAAATAGGCGGGAGTGGAGGATTAGAACCCGTAGACCCGACCCTTCCTCAGGCGGGAGAAGGGTGAGAAGATGAAGATGATATATATTTGACATGTTAGACATCTTATTTGAAATACGTGCTGATAAAGTTATTATTGCAATATACAGTATAATTGTTTACTTCCCGATCTTATTTGGTTTTATAATAACAGTTGATATCCTCCCCTGTTTTTAACTACTGTTTACCTGTTGGACTTGAAAATAAGGATGGTCTTTCAGAAAGTGGAATTTCGCTATGAATTATGGCTTTCTTCTGATTGATAGCTCAATCAAATTTGAGGTTTATGAGTTACCAAACGTATACAACGTAATGCATGTGTGAAGGAAGCAGGGTTAATTGGATCACCACTTAGTGCAGAGAAGCAGTAGACAATAGAGAAAATAAGTTGAAGGGACGGAGCACTCTAATAGCATTAGAAACATGCAGGTGGAAAGGTAAGGGACTCTAGGGCGTGGTTAAGGTATGGACGAGAGACGGAGGCATAAACAAAACTATTGAGCCTATCGATTACAATGGCAATGTTCTGACTACTTATACGGGCTGACAGTTTATTAGGAAGAATCTGACTTGTTAATTCAGTGGTTGGGTACTTGACTTAAGAGTCTTTGGTTGCGGGCTCTCTCTAGAGCAGTGATTCCTCAAGCGGGTCGCACGCTCCACATGAGGGGAGGGGGGGGGGGGCAATTCGAAGTTTAAGGCGGGCGATTCAAATACGAATTTCTTTTCATTACACTTCATGATATGGTTACTTTTCTTTCAATTTCCTAATGCTTCTTCCTCACTATATATACTATCCTACTGTGTCCCTTGTTTGTTTCGTTGGTGTTCTAGGGCCCTTCAAATACAACTTCAAACGAGAACTGGTGTGTCAAACTGAAGTTAAGCAACGCAACCCCAGCTAGTACAAACATGAGCGGCCTCTTGGGAAAACCGGGTGCCGCTAACACCTAAAAGTCGTCACATAAGCGTAGTGTCAGTACAGTCTCTGCATTAGAACTGCAGTAGATGGGGTTCTAATGACCTTTTAGCTGAAGGGCCCTAAATCTCAAATACTGTGTCCTGAACAAGTTGTCACTTTACCTTCATCCACTGAAAAAGAGTTCACTTCTTGAATAATAAGAAATATCTATAGGTCACCATGAGGGCATCAGAAGTTTAGAGCACCTGAGATGGAGCAATTTTTGTTTTGTTGGTGTTTTAGGGCCCTTCAACTACAAGGTCATTAGAGCCCCGTCCACCGTGTAGTTCTGATGCAGAACTGCACAGACACTACACTAATGCAACGATTTTTGGATACTAGCGGTACCCAGTCTTCCCAAGCGGCCGCCCATGTCAGTACTAGCTGGGGGTTGCGCTGCTTAACTTCAGTGATCAGACGAGAACTGGTGTGTCCAACGCAATTCGCCGCTCCCTATTAACGATAGGAAATGCTGCTTCTTCAATCTTGGGCTAACTCCATCCATGAGAATTCAGTTTGGCAGGTCTGCAATGGAGCATATCTTCAATATGAAGGAATCCCATCCGAATTGGGATAGGGGATCAGATCCACGTGCCCAGATTTCAAAAGCGGCCATCCATGTTAGTATTAGCTGAGATTGTTGTTCTTAATTTTAGTGATCAGATGAGAACCCCCGATCCAAAATTCTCAGCTCTAGAAACATTTCTCCTTTTACCAAGAATGGGCTACTATCCGAATTGAGAAGGGGATCAGATCGACAGCACTGAATAGAATAAAAAACTAACCCATGGCTACACCCAGAACGCGTTAGGTTGAAAGGTAAGGATGAATCTTGTTTGACGTAATTGAACCTTCCAAAAAAGTGCAGTACTGATGACAGGTGCTTATGCTTATTGTTTAATCTTTTCATTAACTCTTTTGTGGTCACTTCACTTTGCTGTTCACCCCTTGCTTGAAGCGAAACGTCCATTTTAATTATCCAGAAGATTAACATCAGGTTTTTAAAATTCTATTTAGAAAAGAGATTTCTACTCTTTCTCCTGCTTTTCAAGAATCACAAGGGCATTTTTGGACTTATGTAAACGTTGTGGTGGTATCGTGGTAGCGGTTAGTTGTTTTAGAATCTAATCCGCGTAATGGACACTGCCTGAAAAGTTGCTGATAACACAGCAAGCAGGTGTTAATCAGGAAGTTGATATCAGTTGCTGTCCTATACAAAGAATTATGCCGGACTTAACCATGGATTTGTGTCGAGCAGTTAATTCCTTTGGCATACAGTAGCAATTACACCTACTACTCATCTTGTACATCTGCTAGTAAAAGTCTGATGATGGACAGGGTGATGTGTAGTTGAATACAAAGTAGGAGGATAACAAAACAGTAGACGTGTTGATTCTTGATATTCCATGTGTTCCTCCGTATGTCCGTTTTTTTGTTTCGTTGGTGTTTTAGTGCCCTTCAACTGTTAGGTCATTAGAGCCCCGACCACTGCAGAGTTCTAGTACAGAGACTTCACAAACACTACTGTGGTTAGGCTCGCTATGCTATATGGAACTGAGTGCTGGGCAGTGAGGAAGAACCACGAGAGGAGAATGAAAGTGGCTGAGATGCGAATGCTGCGTTACATGAGCGGGGTGTCGCGTGCTGACAGAGTCCGCAACGAGTATTTTAGAGGCAGCTTGGGGGTGGAGACATCGCGGAGAAGATGAGGGAAAATAGGCTGAGGTAGTATGGACTTGTGATGCGAAGGGTGAGGAGGAGCCTACGCAATACTCCTAACTATCAGATGTCATCCGGACTATCAGGACTACATATCACCTAACTATCCACCTACCTATCAGGTGTCATATCCGGACTATCAGGTAGCATCCGGAGTAGGGGGAGACCAAAACGGACGTGGGAGCAGGTTGTACAGAGGGACATGATTGCGTGCGGGGTGGATGAGAGCCTGGTAGGGGATAGACGTGAGTGAAGGATTAGAACCCGCATACCCGACCCTGTCATAGGCGGGATAAGGGTGTGATGATGATATTATATTTCGATTTTCATTTTTACTCAGTGAGATCCGCCTCCACGGTGCAGAGCAGTACCCAATTGTCCCAAGCTGCCACCCATGTTAGTACTAGCTGGGGTTGCGTTGCTTAACTTCAGTGATCAGACGAGAACTGGTGTGTCCAACGCAATAAGCCACTTCCAATCCTCTTTTTCCGTCACCATGCCATGGTGATGTGTCCCTTAGCCAGGTTTGTACGTTGAGTTCACGGGCTAACTATTCAATGGCATTTGAGGCAGCCAGCTGCCAACCAAATGCTGCGCACTCCTTCCTTGTTTGACGTCGTTCTAACTTTGCATAGTTGCCATTTGTTCATTGACACCAGGGATGTTTGTTCTGTTGGTGTTTCAGGGCTATTCAATTCCAATTGTCATTAGATTCCCGTCTAATGCGTAGTTCTAACGCAGAGTCTGCACAGACACTGCACTGTTAACGACGATTCGGGTATTAACAGTTACCATGGTCCTGAAGTGGTCGGCCATGCCGAACGGCCGAGTTGCTTTGGACACACCAGTTCTCGTCAGATCACTGAAGTTAGTAACGCAAACCCAAGTTCGTGCCAACATGGGTGGTTAGTAAGGAACGTTGGGTGCTGCAAATTTCCCCTTTCCTACATCTCCTACACCTACCTCCTCCTCACCCGCGAGCAACCTGACTAAATTGCAATCTGACTAAAGCCTTCATGGTGAAAGATGATGGCGAAGCAGTTCCTACTAAACTGATACCAGACGAGTCTTCACCTGCTTCGTCCCAAAATCGGATCACCATCCTCTTACCCTCCATCCCATCATTTACTTTCTTTCCGAGTCACTGTTATAAAAAACAATTTTAAGATCCTTTAGGAACAGATTATTGCAAAGCTTTTGATAACAATCGGAGGATCAGGAAGGAAAAAAATTCTTTTGAGAAATTAATATCATTATGTATTCAGCATGATATTTAGCAAGCTGCTATATGTTTTTTTTTATCGGATGATGTAAACTAAAATTCGGAGCATGTTATTATCATGCGTAGCAGCATTATCGTATGATAAATTGTCATCGTTAAAAATGAAACTAGCAAACCACCGGAAGTAGAATCTGAATTGCACCTGTCTTCATTCGGTTGCTTTGATCAGGTTTACTGAAAATGTGTTAGGTACATTACAGAACTTGTTCTCAACTCAGATACGATTTCCAAATGTCATGTTATATGCAATTTGTTTTGTTATAATTATCCATATTTTCTGTCACATAAATTACACATTTAAAACGTATACCGTTTAAATTGCAATGCCCATTTCTTAGGGTAATTTAGATGTTCGCGATTATTTCTGTCCCGGTGGCTAGTGTGCATTCGCAGCTTTGTTCATAGCGGGGGCCGGTAATTTTTTTGAGCTGCGAAGAAAACCTGCAGGTTGTAAAAACCCCTTTTTAAAAGGAGAAAAATATTCATGCCGAGTGGCAAAATTTCCAAGTGTGGGAGTTCGCCCGTCCCCTCGCTGTCTGGAGTATACGTAGTTCTAAGGCAGAGACTGCACAGTCACAACACCGATGCAACGATTTTTGGGTTACTAGCGATACCCAGTTTACCAAGCGGCCAACCATGTCAGTACTAGCTAGGGTTGCGTTGCCTTAACTCCAGGGGAGCGGCTGTATTGCGTTGGACATACCAGTTCTCGTCTGATAGTTTAAGTTAAGCAACGCAACCCCAGCTAGCACTAACTTGGGTGGCCGCTTGTGCTTGTTGTTGTTTGTTGGTGTTTTACGGCCTTTCAACTTCAACGCAGTGAACGGGGCTGTAATGACCGATGTAGTTGAAGAGCCTAACGAAGAAAGTAGGTCGACATTAAATAACAAGCGGTTGCTGCTTTAGGTCGGTAATTTGTTTTGTAAAAGCACTCCAGGGCTGCCCTTGCCTCTCTGGTCTCAGGCAGAATGGACTCTCAATCTGATTCATCATCATACATTCGTTCCTCCAACAGCGTGATGCAGCGTCTTGCAGCATCATACCCTTATCCTCACTGTGGTAGGGTCCGGTCTGCGTGTTCTAGTCCTCCACTCTCGCCAAGCTTCCACCAGGTCCCTGTCTCAGGCCTTCTCCTACCTCTGGTGCTTCCAACCACCTGCATCCCAATAATTGAGCTAACGAGCTCATCCTCTCCTCTTCTCATTACATGTCCATACCACATCAGAATCGTCGTCATCTTAACCATTCTAATCCCCAATTTTAATTCTAGAGTCTCTTTCAACCCCGAAACACGCTCATACCCTCATGCCATGTCATAGGCATTCCGACATCGTGTGCACCACAATGGGTTCATTTCCATTTATGTAACGGTATTTATTGCTGCCCTTCCAGCGACGATTTTGGGGTAGTAATAGCTGGGGTTGCGTTGCTTAACTTCAGTGATCAGACGAGAAATGGTGTGTCAAACGCAATACAGCCACTCCCCCTGGCTTCCAGGGGGAGTTCCCAAAAGAATAAAAATAGACAAACTTTAAATAAACAGACGGGATCAAGCATTAAGTTGGCCAGTCGCCCATTTCTCCCAATGGAACAAACATGGCCAGTAGCTGTAGGTTCGATACTGGACTGAGGTGGGTTGGCTTCTTTCGGGCGAGAGAGAGAGGCTTCGAGTGCGCCTCCCTTCGGATGAGAAGTCAAACCGAGGTCTCGTGTGGTGTACGATAGCATTTGCACGTCGAAGAACTCTACTATGCAACGGGTAGGTGAGGCAAAATTTCCAGGTGTAGGAGCTCGTCCCCTGATAACGGTGGAGTGACCCAACGAACAGTAGACCGACAATAAATAATCATAGAGGGTTCTGCTTTGGTGGGCAACCGGCTGTGGAAACGGCCTACCCAATATATCGCCCTTGTGTCTATTCAGAGGGACAAGATGAGTACCTGACAGTTGCTCTTGTTTGAGTCAACAGAGAGCAAAGTATGTTATGTATGTTACACAAAGCAGACGCATTATGTCCTGCGCATGTGCTAAATTCCTAATATGGACATTATTATTATCATTAATTTATTAAACGTACTGCTGTAGAAATTAAACATAAAAGAATACGATGTAATGCAATACAGAACACCGCACTGGATGACAGAAGCCCAGGAAACAGAGGATGGCAGAAGCCCAGGAAACAGAGGATGACAGAAGCCCAGGAAACAGAGGATGACAGAAGCCCAGGAAACAGAGGATGACAGAAGCCCAGGAAACAGAGGATGACAGTAGACTGGAAGCCTACTAGACCATGGAAAGGACAAGTGTTGGTGAAGTCGCCTCCTAAAGTGAATACAGTTACTGCGGCACTTGAACTCAGAACACATGAACACGAGCGCCCTGATCATAAAAGGTAGGGCGTTCCAGTGCTGAAAGTGGGTAAAAGGAAAGAGGCACGCGTGACAATCAGTAAAAGGAGTAGTGGGGACAAACTGGAACCTGCGGGAGGCTCTAACATTGGATGGGGGCACGAAATAATTGGATATGTAAGAAGCGGATGTAAGGGATT
This sequence comes from Trigoniulus corallinus, assembly GCA_013389805.1. Classification (NCBI taxonomy): domain Eukaryota; kingdom Metazoa; phylum Arthropoda; class Diplopoda; order Spirobolida; family Trigoniulidae; genus Trigoniulus; species Trigoniulus corallinus. The sequence continues at coordinate 25,871,655 of JAAFCE010009126.1, read as the reverse complement.
CCTGAGTGCAGAGGCAATGATCCCAGGGTTACAGAGCATAAGAAATAGGTTGAATGACAAAAGGCCAGCCTTATGGCAATGAGGAGTCATATGAGACCAGAGGGGGAATGGAATTGGTTGTTTGCAAGGCGAAGGGGCTTTTGCTGCAACTTGGTAAGGGCTGCAAAAAACGGGTTGGAAAACCTAAGCAACGACATCACTTTGGCACGGCATGTGCACCTGCACAGTACGTAATTCCTCTCCTTTGCATAACATCGTTGTGCACCAACGGATCACTCAAGCTCTCAATTAATGAACTGCAGATCACTTCTTCGTTTCTCTGCTGTAGTACATGAATGTAACATTCAATTATCACAGTTGAACTTCCGTTTGCAGGAACAATACACGTTTGATAGGAATCTCTGGTGATAATATTTTGTGATTTTCAACTATCTCCACCCGTGCTTTCGTCCTCTCCCCTGCCTTAACCCCCCTCCTCTTGGTCACATGTTGTGTTCAAGCAGGTTAGTTAGTAACAAGTGATAAATGTTAGTATCAGTTAAGTATCAATGTCTACCAATCAAAATTGATATACACTATATGATAAGGTAAGAAGTTAGAAATCAATTGCCGCCTTTGGGTGTTAAAACTGGCCTTGTGGAATCATTAAGGGGGAATCCTGATAAAGAACTGAAAGATGATTAAGATGAAGTGTCTGGTAACTCATTGTATGAGAGTTATGTAAAGATGAGAGGAGGGAGAGGGCAGTTTAGTTTCTGAAAATGATTATCTCAATTATCAAATCGCGATGTGGTTGAGTCACTCACAGTCAACCATAATTATTGCAACATTGACAATTATATATATTTGTGTAGAAAGGGTAGGATAAAGGGTGGACGGGTGTATGAGTGGAGCGAAGCAGAGTGCAGTAACTAATTGAACGTTGTTGGTGAAGGATGTCAAAACAATGGTGACGATTATCTTTAATGAATCCTCTTTTAGCTGCACACCCTGGTGTAGATTTTGGGGATGCTGTTCTACACAGTTGGTTTTCCGGTTTGGTGAGGATGCGCTTGATGCACTCACTGCACTGAGCTGCTTCACACAAGTTCTCAACTTTCCCTAATATGTTTTGTCGCTGGAGTTGGTTTTCCCACAAGCTGTCAAATTTCAGCCCCATGGCACCTTCTTCCTTTGCCCCCACCCTACACTGCCATCTCTAGCATATCCTTCCTGGGATGGGAACTCCGGACAGGGGAGTTGTAGGTTGCATGTGTAGATTTCAATCTCTAATGTGGACCATTTTTAAATAGATGTCCAACAGGAAAATCATTAACGTGACTTAATGGCGGGGCACTCATTTGTGAGTGCACGCAACACAGGATTACACCCCTCTACCCCTCCCCCAAAATAGGAGTGCTAGTTTCTTTTAAAATAAAATTCAATTATGGGAGATGTCGATTGTTTTTTTTTTAATTTCTATCCATGTGAAAGTAAAAGATATTAATCTAATTGAATGTGATTTATTAGTTTATTTAATAGTTATTGTTCTGGTCGTTATGAAACACCATAGAATAGTTTTCTACCTATGGCAGGGTCGGGTACTAATTTCTGTCTCTCTGGGACACATGGGTGATCTCCTAGACCAGTGGTGGCGAACCTGTGCCCCAGCGTGAAATTGTAATTGACCCGAACGTGAATCTTATCTAGTTTATCGTCTCATAATAAACAACAAACGTGAGAGCAGGTTGCCCGTACGCAGACCCGAAACCCTGCCACAGGCGAGATGAGATTATCATTAGGATTATGTCTCTATTTGCTACTTTAATAAAGCTTTATAATGTAATAATAATTTACATTTATTCATGAAATTAAATTGTGCTTCCACTTGACCCGCGGACAACATGGGAGCGGCGAGTTGCGTTGGACACACCAGATTTTGTCTGATCACTAAAGTTAAGCAACGCAAGCCCAGTTAGTACTGACATGGGTGGTCGCTCGGGAAACCTGGGTACTGCTAATACCCAATAGTAGTGTCTGTGCAGCGTATGCATTAGAACTATGCAGTGGACGGGTCTCTAATGACCTTGTAGTTGACGGGACCTTAAACACCAACAAACAAACAACGCGGACAACATTTTTGTTCGTGTTATTGTGACCCGTCTTTCAAAAAACGTTCGCCACCACTGTCCTAGACGGTATTCTTTACAAACACGATTGCCGACTTAAGCTGCAACTCCTATTCCTATTTATCATCGGCCTACTGATCTGTGGGGCACCCATCGGCGTCAGGGCGCGAGCTCCTACACCTGGAAATTTTGCCTGATTTACTCGTTACAGTATTTTAAGTGCAAGCGACATCCTGCAACACCCTGGACTCGGGTTTTTCTCTCGCCTGAAAGAAGGCAACCTCCTCGATCTAGTATCGAACCTGGAACCATCGATTCAGGCATGTCTTGAATAGTTTCATTATAAGTGGCCCTGAATTCTTCGGGCTGATGTTAAAATTTGGCCTGGTTTTCTCCGATGAACTATTACTGCTCGTATAAATCATCATTTCTGTTTTTCCCGCCTATGGCAGGATCCGGTACAGAATTTCTCGACTGAAACGGGAAATGTACTGGTTATTTAAAGGCGCATAGAAATCCATGACCGTTAATAGTAGTTATTGAACATTTTCGCCATTCTACGTAATTTTTTCCCTCTTATAGCAGTGTCGGATCTCATACTGGAACCAAAGAAGAGCGGCTGTATTGTGTTGGATACATTAGTTCTCGTTTGATCACAGAAGTTAAGCAATGCAACCCCAAATCGTTGTAACAGTGCAGTGTCAGGGTAGACTCTGCATTAGAACTGCACAGTTGACGGGGTCCTAATGACCATTGTAGTTGAAGGGCCCTAAAACACCAACAAAACAAACGCGTTGGAACCGAAAAAAAATAAGATAGGCGGGAGAGTTGCGTCCCACCAAGCAGGGCCTACCAATTAGGCCTAGTATTTAACATACAATGGGGGGGCCCGTCACAGGCTGCCATAGTTTGTTTGACTGCTGCCCGATCCTGCCACATCCAGGACAAATGTCAGTTGTCGTTGAAGTCGATTTCTTAAAAAGACCATCAAACAATTCCATCCATTTGTTCTTGGTTCCAAGTGAGTATTTACCTTGGGGCGCGCCGACGTAGTGTGTGGTGTACACAGGGACTAGAACTTTCATTTGAGGAGGAAATAAAAGCAAGCAACTCCTAACCCATTTCTCGCCTAGGGTCGGGTACCCATCTTGTCCCTCTGAATGGACACAATTGGACATTGTTTGCTGCAGCTGGTTGACCACCAAAACTGTTACCCCTCTGCTTATTCATCGTCGGTCTACTGTTCGTCTGGGCACTTCACCTACTCCAGGGGGCGAGCTCCTACACCTCGAAATTTTGCCATATCTACTCTTTCCATATTAGAGAGGGTTCTTTCACCTGCAAATGTCATCGTGGACCACACGGGACCTGGGTTTTACTTGTCCCCCGAAGGAAGGCGCATTCGGGGCATTTCTCTCGCCCTAAAGAAGCCCACTCACCTTGGTCCAGGATCGAACCTAGAACCACTGACACAGCTGCCGAGACGCTACCCAGTGCGCCGCCCAGGCGCGATTAGGTGAGGAGGAAATATTTGAAAGAATTTTGTTAATAAACTTGATGCTATTATATATCGATTTTCATTTTTACTCAGTAAGACCCGCCTCCACGGTGCAGAGGTACCGTAATGGTGCCAGGTTCGATACTGGATTGAGGTGAGGTGGTGAGAGACTCCGGATGGGCCTTCCCTCACATGGGAAATAAAGCCGGGACTCCGTGCGGTGCAAAATGCCATTTACAAGTAAAAGAACCCTCTCCATCGTGCAACGGGTAGATGAGGCAAAATTCTGAGGTGTAGGAGTTCGCGTCTTGGCATCGTTGGAGTGCCCTAAGAAACAGTAGACCGACGACAAATAATCCTAGGGGTTAGAGAATAGGTCGCACAGGTGAATTAGTCACCAATTTGTCCCAGAGCCACAAAATGGATATCCTATCCTGCCATAGATGGAAAAGTGGTTAATACTTGCTGTATTTGTAGTATGATACGATTTTATAGTGACTTTTTATTGTGGGGGAGGGCAGACGGGCGCCAACTAAAATTCTACACCCAGGCACAGGACACTACTGGCGCGCCGCTGACTCTACCCCGCCATAGTCAAAAAGTTAGGTATATCGATGATAAATTTTCTTTCCTTGGAATCTTTTTGCTTTCGTAATTTAGACAAAGGCTGTTAAGGGGGATGTCTCATTAGATTTCTTTTTGGTGGTTTGTGACAACTGCTGTTGTCAAAAAATCCGATTACATGGTAATTAAAATGGTCATGTCGTCTAACCTCGCATAAAATCGTAATTTTCATCAGGTACCCTACACTGTATATTTTTTGGTGGTTAGCCATCTTTCTTTGGAAACCTATAAACGTTCAAAGTGGAAGGTTTATAGTCAAGATTTATGGGTCCTCCTCGACGAGGTCAACGAGACTCCCTTCACGTAGATGTAAGATTGGAAATAGAGATGAAATATAGCTTTAAGTCTTGAAACCATTTTATAAGTTAAAGAAAGAGTCCCTTTTTAGTGGGTGTAAGATGGGCGTGGGTCACTCTGAAGGTCTCAAGCAACATCTTCAGTAACATGACAATGTCGAGACATAAAACAAGCATTTTGAATGAAATAGTGGTACTTGAAATGGTTTTTAAAACAAACATGTTGTAGAGAATGGTTTGAAAATGTGCGGTTAGGAACCGGAGGGGGAATGGGGCGAAGGGCTGAAAAATACAAGGACCATTTGAATGTCCTTTTCGTATTTGTGTCATTAAACTATGGATAATCTCGCGTAACAAATATAAAAGACTGACACATAGTTAACGCGTGTGTGGGCCAATTACTTTTTGTTTCAGTGGCATTTAAACAGGGATGAAGAGAGAAAAATCCTAACCTTAGGGGGTAGGAGATGGAAGGATGGGGTTAGGGTCTGAGGGGTTCAAAACAAACATTACTAGCATGTGTAAATAGCTAATGTTGTTGGCCGCCATGTCACAAAATACTTGGTATCAGAAGCTGAAGAAAACAAGTCAAAGGGCACCCATTTAAGAAAATTACCTGGAACTTGTCTGAAACTTTATGAAATGCCTACAAGGCTTATGTGATTGTCTACCTGAGAAGGGGTTGGTGGCGTTGGTGATAAGGGGTCGTAAGACTGATGTTGTCCTCAAAGTCCTGTCGTTAAATGGTTTTAACTCAATCAGATCTCCTAGCTGGACTGTACCCCTCCGGTAGCCATAATTTCTAACAGACGTTAGCTCGCCTCGGTGGCTCACAGATAACGTACTGGACCTCTGAGCATTGGTTCCAGCCTTGATCCAGGGCCGAGGTGGTTTGGCGTCTTTTGGGCAAGAGAGATTTCCAGCACTCTTTCAGTGAGATGAGATATCGTAGGTGAAGACATAGTGTGCTAGCACAATCCGTGGTGTCAGTAAAGCATATTCCCAGAGATAAGGCTTGATTTCTGGAATCCATAGAAGTCCAAAGTGTGTAAGCCCCCGTGTAGTGTGTATGATGTCACAATTACACAGAAAAGAAACCTTTCTACATAGAGTTAAATATATGTATAGATAGGAAACATTTTCAGATTTAGTTCACCCCCGGGGGCGTCGATGGGTTAAATGTGCACCACTGCTGTTTACAGAAGCCCAGGGTCGCAGCATTAGGTCGGCAGCCGGTTGAGTCCAACTTTTCGCCTGTGTTCCCAGTTCAAGTGGAACAAGAAGATCCAGACCTTGTATTAGGTGGTAAAAAGTTTTAGAAATGATGCAGGATGTCGAATGCCTTCCGTGTAGGGGCTTTATGACTTTGTCGCCCTTAGGATATATTGTTCTGCCGCCCCTAAAAACGTTACTCAAATACCTCTTGCTATGAACATGCCCTAAAGATTTTTTACTTCTGTTCATGAGCACCAGTTCTTGAGGTGCATTGAACACACCAGTTCTCATCAGATCACTAAAATTAAGCAACGCAAACCCAAGTTAGGACCAACATGGGTGGTTGGTAGAGAATGTTGGGTGCTGCTTATTTCCCCTTTCCTACATCCTTTACACTTACCCCCTCCCTCGGTTGCCGTTGGAAGCTGCAACCCACTATGATTATGTATAGTGAGTCTACTGTTCGTTGGAGAATTCCACCGATATTAGGAGTAATTTTTGAGTGTCCACCGCCTAGGCCCGAATGCAGTTGCTTAACAATTTGTTTCTTTTCTGCAGGATAAAATGGAAAAAGGTCGGGACAGTTTGAGGTAAAAGCCGACACTTTGAGGTATGACACTGGCATCCCTCCACAGGCAACCCGGCCAATGTATATGTGGGTTCCAGACGCCCGGCTTGGGTGCCCCCAGTCAAAGCAATCTCATCTAGAGAAGGGGCCACGCTTAAATTAGGAACGTGGAATGTGGGGACCCTTACAGGAAAAGCAGTAGAATTAGTTAGGAGCCTAGCGTAGGAGAATTACGTAGGAGCAAGTTGTCCGTAAGGATATGGTAGTGTGCGGGGTGGATGGGTACCTGGTGGCGGATAGACGGGAGTGGAGGACTAGAATCTGAAGACCTGACCCTGCCACAGGCGAGAGAAGGGCATGATGTAGATGATGATAACGAATGTTTCCACCTTAGGCTATATATAGCGGTTTTAGCCTATTCAGAAATCCGCCTGTGGGTGACATAGTACACACGGGGCCCCACCTTTAATACCTATGCAATTTGCAGCGTTTCATCTATGGTAGATCAGGTTTGAGCCTGCAACCATACACTAATGACTGAAGTACATTATCACTAGGATACTGAGGCAGTGCTAGTTCTGCGTTGAGAGTTTCTTGTAATATTTGAAGCTTTTGGCAATATTTGGAGATTCCTCGTCTTTTCAGTCTCTCCGACTCTTACTCCTAAGGGACGCTAAATGTTTGTGAACTACAAGTTTGTTATCGTTTAATCTAAAGCCCTGATGAACATCGTAATTCATGAACGTTTGACAAGACATTCGTGATCATTTTTTTAACGTCTGTCTTTCGACGATAGCCATTCTAGCGTCAGATTTTCTGGTTTTGGTGTCTTGACATGCATCGTTAGGATTTGTTATGGAAGGCATGGAGAACGAACTATGTCCTTATTTCATCGTTGGCGCCTAAAAATTTGGAAGTTCTTGTACGAAAATTTAGATACTGAGAGAAAAGGCCCTACCAATGTCGACATGTGTCACTCAACGCTATTGCTGTTGGTCATGCTACATGGTGCATTTATTTAACTGAACGAAATTCTAAATGAGGGGCGAATGTAGTTGACAACCATGAAACAGCAGGATTGCTTTCACTAAATCCCTGATATTACCCCCCCTGCTTTTCAAAAATTCCCCTCTGCTTCCAGTTTTCAGTAAACACCATTTTTTACATTGTTCGTTTGGGCCATTGTCTGGTCAGTGTGGTTGACTTTTTTTTGCCAAGAAGAAACCTTCAAACCTTCCGTCGTCTATTGACATAACGTAGGCTAGTGTTGTTCCAGTTATACAGATCTCCTGACAGTGGCGGATCCAGGATTTTTGTCGGGGGGGGGGGGGTATTATGCACATAAGTTTATATGTGCATAGGGGGTTGCAACCCCAAACACCCCACCCTGGATCCGCGCGTGCCTCCTGAGTACCGAAAGAAGACCTACTGTAATCCCAATGTGGCCATAAGGATTTTAGCTGGAGCTTGGCCTATGGGATAGTAGCCAGACCTAGCACGTAGAGACATGATAAGTTGGACCCATTTGTGAAATTGGGCTTAAACTTAACCCTGCTCTCTGCACGATCTGATTTCAGTATAGTCATTACGTGAATATTTCCTAAACGGTAGTACAACGTAAGGATTGGGCTGGACCAAAGATAGGCCGAAGAAGAAACTGGAAAAAGAAATCCTAGCCACAGACGTCTCCAGTGTTCCAGGGAGTGGATCCACATGTGTACCCTAATTTGATTTCTATCTCGGGGAATCACAATTCCTCCCAAATCGTCTTTCCATTTATGGCATGGTGGGTGCTCAGTTGGGTCGTTGGAACAGGGAACTCACGAGTGAATTATTAGACAGTATGTTTACGAAGAAGGGTGGCCCGATCTAATGCTGCAAATCTTTGATTATTTATCGTCGGCCTGTAGGGAGCGGCGAATTGCGTTGGACACACCAGTTCTCGTCTGATCACTGAAATTAAGCAGCGCAACCCCAGCTAGTACTGACGTGGGTGGCCGCTTGGAAAAACTGGGTACCGCTAGTATCCAAAAATCGTCGCATTAGTGTAGTGTCTGTGCAGTTTCTGCATCAGAACTACACAGTGGACGGGGCTCTAATGACCTTGTAGTTGAAAGGCCCAGAACACCAACAAACAATCGGCCTGTATTTTTCTTCGTGAGGACAATTTCAGTTGCTGACGCCAGGGGGCGAGCGCCTACGCGCCCTCAATTTAGGAAGGGTTAATTTACGTGCGGCGGTGACAGCATCCGCGGAAGCCACCATTGGGACTTCCCGCCATCTCGTAAAAGGGGTCTGGAGCGGTTGCATTTTTATTATTTCAAACGCCAAACGGGGCACAATATAATAATACAACAAATAGCGTTGAGCACGCCAGTTCTCAAGCAACGCAACCCCAGCTAGCACTAACATGGCTGACCGCGTGTGAACACTGGGTATTGCTAATACCCAAAAGTAGTCGTAACATTGCAACTCTGCATTAGAACGTTGCAGTGGATAGGGCTCTAATGACCGTTGTAGTCGTAGGGCCTTAAAACACCAAAAAATTAAAAGGAGCCATCTGCTTAGGCCAGGATCAATCCTACAACCAAGGAACTACTGGGACAAACCTTTATGGTGAAAAGAACAATGGATAATTGACGATTTTTGGCATTGCTGTTTTCTGTCAATCTTCTGACGTGACCAGCTACAGGCCGAAATTTGCAACGATATGTTGGACTCTTCAGCAGATGACCACTTAGATAAAGCAGCTGTAATCACACCCCGACGTACATGTCGTGTGCATATCATATTTTTCCAGGGCGGAATAATTATATGCTTTGTTGACATGCACGCATCCTGCAGACAGATGACCTTACAGGGCTTTGACTAAACGAAATCAGAACTCTTGCAACAAGAGTCCTCAGACTGTCATCGTGAAATGCGCCTAATTGGCATGTGATTAATTTGACAGGCGGAAGTGGCTCTAACACGGACTCTACCTGAAGACTGCTAATTAGAATGTTGAGCAACTTGAGTAGTTAAGGAGTTTCAGTGTTTATTTCGGTGGTTGGGGTAGTGCAGGTCGTAATTTCGTGATACCAGTAACGATCCTGACCTACACAAATATCTGCTGTAGGGCAATAGCGTGCGCCTTCCGCCGGATTGAAAGTAAAGCCGAGGTCCCATGTGATGTGTGAGACACATCTACACGTAAAAGTACCTTTTCTCCAACATTTCACCGCCCGTGTCAAGGTCGGACTCCCATGTTTGCACCATTAGGACACATGATGTATTTGTTGGCTCTATTTTATACAACCGGCTGTCCTAATACAGCAACCCCTAAGGAAGCGGCGAATTGCGTTGGGCACATCAGTTCTCGTCTGATCACTGAAGTTAAGCAGCGCAATCCTAGCTAGTACTGATATGGGTGGCAGCTTGGGAAAACTGGGTACTGCTAATACCCAAAAATCGTCGCATTAGTGTGTAGTGTCTGTGCAGTCTCTGCATAAGAACTATGCTGTAGACGGGGCTCTAATGACCTTGTAGTTGAAGGGCCCTAAAACACCAACAAACAACAAGCAACCCCTATGCTTATTTATCACGCCAGTCTATTTTTCTATTTTGGGGCACATTTTCCACCACCGACGCCGGGAGCGGCTGTATTGCGTTCAACACACCAGTTCTCGTCTGATCAGTTATGAAACGCAACCCCAGCTAGTACTAGCATAGGTGACCGCTTGGGAACACTGTAGGCCTACTGCTAATATCCAAAATTCGTAGTAACTGTGGTCCAGTGTCAAACCTAGTACCACTAACATAGCCTAGTTGCTGAGCACGCTACCCACTGCACCTGATGTTGGTTTCGGGACTACAACTACTACGCCACCGAGGCGGGATTTACCCCGAAAACAGCATCATCATCACCTTATCCCGTCTATGGCAGGGTCGGGTCTGCGGTTCTAGCCCTCCACTCCCGTCTATCTCTCACTAGGTCTCTGTCCACCCCACACACTACCATATCCTTCCGGACAACTGGCTCCCACGTCTGCTTCGGTCTTCCCTATCCCGGGTGCTTCCAACCTTGCCCCGGAAACAACGCCACTATTTATTGGAATGAAACATACGATTGATTAGGGCGTCATTAACTGAAGGTAAAAAATGTTATTCAAAGGATTGAACCGGATATGGTGGAATATTTCGTTCAATTACTGTAGAGGAACATTTCCTCTTAGAAAGAACCACACCTCGAACACGTGTCGCACCCCATGTTCTGAACGTTGGAAAGATACGAACGTAGGCAATGTCAATAAGACGGATAAAATTCATTTTTCGTCAGTAAAGGGTTGGAAGCTGAAGGTGAGGTTTCATTGGCGTTCGTGTTTAGTTAGAGGATTGTTTGTGATCACACCTGCCGATAACATTGATAGAGGTAAATTTTTGTCAAATGGTTGCAGGTGAACGTTAAAAAGTGGTGATGTCTAACAACAAATCTTATCTCATTTCAATCACCAACTGGTCTACAGGTGGACCACTAGTGTCCGTCTTATTAAATAAGTAATAAGTATGCTTTAGGAGTAAATCATTAAATTTGACAAAATTGACATGCTACCTATCTCCATTACAATATCAAAAAAGGGGGTTCCCAAATGTCACATTTCAAATGAAATTTGTAATCATATCAAGGATGTGCTCCATCTTCATTTTTATTGAATCATTTAATATTTTGTTCAAATACACCTGCACTTTTTAACAGCCACATTTTTTAATGACTATGGGCCATTTTAGAAATTTCCCCTGGGCCGAATTTCCTGTCCAGTTCAATCCTGTAGTCGTATCACTTCACACTAGTAGGTTTGTCTAGGGTTACCGGTTTCAATCAAAAATGTAAACATTAAGAACGGAAGTATTCCTGACTTCCACAAACTCCACTTCACCACACCCTGGCCTGGTGCAAAGGTATCAAAATACAACTGAAAAAAACAACATATTAATTAATATCTAAAATACCTTCGGCTTCTTTCGGGCGAGAGAGAGGCCGAGAGTATGCCTTCTTTTGGATGAGAAGTAAAACCGGGGTCCCTGTGGGTGTACGATGGCAATTGCACGTAAAAGAACCCTGTCTACTATGCAACGGTTGATGAGGCAAAATTTCCAGGTGTAGGAGCTCGTCCCCTGGCATTCCCCAACGAGCACTAGGCCGACGAAAAATAAGTTTAGGGGTGCAGCTTTGCCCTATTACCATTCAGAGGGACAAGATGGGTACCCGACTCTGCCATAGGCGAGAAAAGGGTTAGGAGTTGCTAGCTCATAAAAAATGAGAAATTCTGATATAGCATGTTCCTATACCTAAAATAAGCCTTCAAAACTACATTAATGAGAGCGTGTTAATGGTCTATGGCTGCAGGATTTTGTCTCAGGTATGCTCCTAGGCGCTCCGACTACCCAACTTGGAACACAGACTTGGCTATCTGGGAGCACAAACCAAGTCTGCACTCCAATTTAGCTAGTTGGAGCGGACCCGAGATGCAACCCCTGTGCTTATTTATCATCGGTTTACTTTCATTGGGGCACTCTACTCGGATGAACTCCTTCCCCTGGGAATTTGTGCCTCATCCACCCGTTGCATAGTATAGAGCAGGGTTTTTTTACTTCGGTTATGAGAACCCGATGCTGGGGGTGTGAGTAGTACGTGAATTGAAAATGATAGAATAATCGAGAACATGGGTGTATTTACTACAAATGGGAAGTGATATAAGGAATGGTGATGTTTATTTTGATAGTGAAGTGAAGGGGATATGGGACCATATTGGGAAATGCATTGAGCGTCTGGAATTATCAGAAGGTTAAGAACCTGCTGATGATAATAATAATAATAATAATAATAATAATAATAACCCCTCATATAGTGGGCTCTGACTGGCTGGGGTGACCCCAGTCCGAGGGTGTTCAGTGAACCAGAAGACCCGACCTTGCCACAGGCGGAATAAGGGTATTATTAACCCTGGAATCACAACGTGACATTCTTATGACATATCACAACGTGGGGTCATATATGACCCATTTCTCTTTTAGTCAGATTTTTAAATTAATAGGTATTATGAAGAAATATGACAATTCCTAATAACTTTTAACTAATAACTTTTAGCGGGGGTAACACTAAATGATGAATAAGAAAAACAAGATAATTTAACTTTTAAAGATATAAAAAAATTTAGCATTAAAAACTAGCTTGGAGTGGAAGACAAAAAATAGTTACACAAATCACAATGAGGGGTCACAGGTGACCAAAACGCAGTTTTGAAGCTGACTTTGAATGTTTGCAGCAGAAACTGAACCACCATTACATGCTAAATGTGGAAATTGAAAGATGCAAGAATGCACAAGTCAATAAATTAAATAATAACAAACATATGACGAATTTTAAAATGCATTGGGTCACCCGTGACCCCATGTTGTGATTCCAGGGTTAATAGAGAGTTTTCTGGCTGTGTTTCTATCGGACGTACGCTCAGGGCCGGCCATCCGGGGGATGCAGAGGGTGTATTGCACCCGGGCCCCACGATTGAGGGGGGCCCCATCATCACTACCCAGCTCATTGCTAATATTAAAAGTTTAATACGTCATTGTAGGGGCAACGTCCCTCATTCGACCCTGCCAATGCAACATAACCTAAACGTAACCTAACAACCCTGCCATTGAACGACACCAGGGTTGTACAACCTTTCTGGTGTTGTGGGTCGCTCGGCTGCTCCATGAACTGATCGCCACCCAAAATGTAATACCTTCCAAAATTAGGAAGGATCTCAGAATGGGATAGGAGGGCATCTAACAGGAGTCCATTTACTCTGAATCCTTCTATTTTTACTTTTGGAAAAATATTTTGGGGCCCCATAGAGAAGGCCGGCCCTGCGTACGCTACACAATGCAGACGAATCGTGAACTGCACAGACGTGTTAGTACTGACATGGGTGGCAGCTTGGGAACACTGGCTACTGCTAATACCCAAAAATCGTTGCGTTAGTTTAGTGTCTGTGCAGTCTCTGAATTAGAACTATGCAGTGAACGGGGCTCTAATGACCTTGTAGTCGACGGGCCCTAAGACACCCACAAACAACAACAATCCATTTACCATCCGATGGAAACCGCAGGGCGTCCTTCCATCTATTTAGCACACCAGCATTTAAGGTGAAAAGGCTTTCGTGCTGCACTCAGGTTCACCTTAAGGGCCTGTCCAAAACTGACATCAAATTAAACCTCATTAAGAACATCAGAGAGTTTCCATAGTGAGAGGGTTTTACACCCTGCGTTACGGCCTCACTCGACAACTATTGTAGTAGAGACAATATGAAAATGGACGGTTTTCTATTCAGTAATGACCAAATTGAGGGCTTTTTTTATGACCCATTTATTTAATTGTTTGATCAAATTGTAAGAGAGAGACTATAAGAGTCTCTTTACTGCAAGATGGCGTCTAGAGATTGTGTTTTGTGGCTCACCAGTGTTAGTTTTTTCAGGTCGAATAACAAGCTAACGAATTACGGGGGTAACATGACCGGAGTTGTGACGTGACTGGCAACAATTAAATTCGAGTAATTGTTGACATTTTTGTGCAATCCTCGGGGCTTTTTATGACCAGACAATATATGCTAGGAGGCAACAAGGAGGAAGAATGGCAATGAGGATCCACTTACACTTTGGGATGTGGAATAAATAATTTCATTATCCAAATTGCACTCATTCGTTCACTTTTTATGCAATGGGGGACCTGCCAAAATCAGGCAGTCATTGACACAAACTTACTACATTTATTACCTAGGTGTGGATTTTCGGTGTTGGAAGAAGGACGAGGACAGGAGTGCTAAGATTGAAGCGCCTACTATTATGGCTCCTTGTGTTATGCTCTTCATCATCCAAATTTCATCCCTCTCCTCTTGGCTCACCCCTTACACTCTGCTCCTTCACTTAGTACCCTGTTTAACGCCTCCACCTGTTTATGACCTGTTTCTATTGACCTAAGTTTAGCAGACAAATTGTGGACACATGGCACCAATCATGAAAGTGATAGCTGACCATAAAACTATATACTAAAACACTCGAGACTAAAGTGCAATTTGTCGTCCCCCCTCCGCCCAAAGCTTTGACGACGATCCACTGTTGGACAGTAGCAATAGGTACCTAGGAAGCGTACTTCGTAAATTATATCAACATTGATAAGTAGCATAACCTTGAGATACCAATTTGCCACCAAAAATACAATAAAACTTTTTTTTTCAGTGCTGTGGGGTGGGAAGATCAGTTGCCATATGTTAACAATGGCAGTTTTACAAGCATTCGAAAATTTTAGGTTCGATCCTGGTATGGTGAAGCCCGCCTCGGTGGCGGGTAGATCAGGCAAAATACTCTCATTGTTGTTGTTTGTTGGTGTTTTAGGGCCCTTCAACTAAAAAGCTCATTAGAGCCCCGTCCACAGCATAGTTCTGATGCAGAGACTGCAGACACAAAGCTAGTTCGACGATTTTTGGGTATTAGCAGTACACAGTTTTCCCAAGCGGCCACTCATGGCAGTACTAGCTGGGGTTGCGCTGCTTAACTTCAGTGATCAGACGAGAACTGGTGTGTCCAACTAATTTGCCGCTCCAGCAAAATTCTCTCATGTAGGAGCCCGTCCCTTGGCGTAGGTGGAGGGTTCCAACGAACTGCAGGCCTACAATAAATAAGCATACAGTAATGCCTAGTTCCGCATAACCACACTAAAGCGCTAATCGCGTTAACGCTGATGACATTTTGATGATGTTTTGTGCTAGCGCTTTATAAAGGAGCGTCAGCGCAATTCCATAAATGTAGCGCTTTTTGGAGTGACGTCACGCCGCCGTCATGTCTCAGCTTATATTCCGTCATTTTGCAAGCAGATAGTTCAATCGCCAGTCAATCAGACTCTAGCGGGACTTGCGCGACGCTATTTGAGTTGACTACCAGTCAACTCTTCTTTTCCGTGGAGTAGCTACTCTGCGGCGCTTGCAGTAGCGTTGTGACGTCACTGCTTTTTGTGCAGTGTCATCTGATTCGACGCTAATAGTGTTAGCGAAACCGTTGTACAGAACTAGGCATAAGAAGTACAGCTCTGGTCGGCAGCCGGCTGCGTACAACTACCGTCCAATAGATCGTCCATGTGTCCTTCTTCAGACAAAGATTGGTACACGACCCTGCCAAGAAGCAATCCAAGTTCACCATAATAACTTGGTGACGCCTTTAGGGCATGTGCTTCAAGTGACGTGCTCCAAGGCTTGCTTTTAAGCGCTAATTAATCGTAGAATTTCCCAGGTCCCGGCAACGTCTATCGTCGTTCTGTTGGTGGCTCCATTTGTGCCACCATCATCATCAACTATTTCCTTCCCTACAGCAGACCTGGGTGCCCATTTTCCCTCATCAGGACGCATGGGCCGGGACACCAAATGCTGCTACCCCTTTGCTTATCGACGGCTTATTATATTACAGTACTGGAATAGGTGACTGCCTGTGCGACTCAGCATTAGGACTATGCAGTGGACGGGGCTCTAATGACCATTGTAGTGAAAGGCCCTAAAACACCAACCGAAAAACAAAGGATCCAGTCCACTACCTCTGTACCAAAACTTCTCACCAGATGGCGATAGTAACAGATTTGAAATGCAATGAGGTGAACAGTGTCATGGTTGCTTTCAAGTTAGTTTCAAAATTAATAGATTATATGAAATCTTTCACAATTATTTACTTATTCGAAATGTCGGAAGTCCTTGATGTGCCCAGGTGATTACATATTAGGGAATCCGTTTTTGGTCTTCTTTATCTAAAATCAATTAAACAGTTCTTTCTATATACTCTTTACAAATATTAAATATTTATTTTGGTGGACCTTGTCGGCACCCGATCGCGGTAAGTTCTTTGAACAGTTGTTTCCTTTGCTGGAAATTAGAAAACGACTTTGCGTAATTTCCGATAACGGTATTGATATATCGCCCTGGTAGAAAAATAGGCAATGATAGCACGTTTAAAGTCTATTATAAGAGTTTCTATCTTATATTGATAGAAGTTTATCGATTTTGGCTCTATTAACTCTCAAGTTCCGTACTTCACCCTCGCACCCTCTCTCTCTCTCTCGTTCTAGTCGTCGAAACTTCAAAAAGTAGAGTTAAGATTAGGAATCGAGAAAACGGTAAAAACTCAATTTTCAAATCTTGACATTTGATATTTGTATACTTAGAAAACTCAATGTACTTCATCCAATCATCTGATAAAGACATCAAACAGTAGTCGAAAATTTCACTTGGGACTGCCACTGTTGCGATGTTTTACCTTCAAATAGAAATTATCTTGGCGGGGGCCTTTTTACCTGGATATCAAACACCAACAGAAAATTTGTCTTTTAATTAGTTCAGTTATCAAGTGGGGTGGTAGTGTGAAGTTATTCTTAAGTACGCACAGGCTGTATACGAGAGGGAGGACGGTAAGTGTGGCCCTAATAGATAATGTCCTAGATTTTGGCAAGAAAAACACATACTGCAGGACCCTCTACTTGACCTTAAAAGATAGAATCAGGTACCTGGCTCATTGTGGTGGTTCAACAGCGCACCCAAAGAATGCAGCCGCGAAAAATAAACTGTCTCAAGTAGAGGTGAGTAAGGGTTATAAATGGATAGTTTTGCAATGCCCATCAAAGTTTGACCAAGCTTGGAAGCTTAACCTTTGAACTAATTCAAAGCGTTATACTTCCCTACAGCTAAGACGGTCCATTTTGTGGAGCTGCACTCTTGAGGTGCGCGGACTATAACTTGAATTCGTCAGCTCATCGTTGCAAAATTGATCCTGGCTGTAATTGATTGATTCTTTATCGGGTTAGACCATTGGTCTCCAACATTTTTGACTGGCGGGCCGGATTAGGAATTTTTCGAAGGCCTATGGGCCACAACCCTATTTATGGTGGCTATTTTAAAAATTACACAAATGATAAAAGTTGTAATGTTGTCATAAATCAAACGCAGGATTCTCCACATTGTAACATCTGACTGACGCGACTAGCATTTGTTCTTGCTCAATGGCTCAACACTGTTTTATGGAATCTTTCCGCAGGCCGGATGTAATCCACTGGCGTGAGTTGGAGACCTATGGATTAGTCGACAGGATTCGATTGATTGATTTGTTGGTGTTTTCGGGCCCTTGAACTACAATGGTCATTAGAACCCCGTCCACTGCATCATTTGAGAGCTGAGTCTGAATAGACACCACGCTGTTACGACGATTTTGGTGTATTAGCAGTACCCAGTGTTCCCAAGTGGTCATCCATGCCAGTACTAGCTGGGGTTGCTTTGCTAAACTTCAGTGATCAGACGAGAACTGGTGTGTCCAACGCAATGCAGTCGCTCCCAAGACGAAAGGAGATCATGTAATGGCTAGGGAGCTACTGAAAACTACTGTACGTCGACCTCAGTGTTTACAATGTACATATTGTGGGGTCCCTGCACCACACTCTCTCCTTCCCAGAACTAAAGGATTGTAGGTCAAGTGAGATGTCATTGCTCCCCCTCTCCTGCAACTAAGAGCTGATCAGGTGATAGCATCATGTTATTATCATCTGGTAACATCACCTGCTATCTGAGTCAAGCATGGGGTCACCTCACCAATTCAATTCCCCTGCCTGGGGTTACGGGTAGGGGTGTCCAAACTGTATAAATGAGGGAACAGAAGATACAAGCTCTCTCTCTCTCTCTCTCGCTCTCTCTCTCTCTCTCTCTCTCTCTCTCTCTCTCTCAGGTAAAGTCGCACAGCAGAATATCTCTCTCAACAGGAGTACCCATACACGCTCCCGTACATGTTCAGTTTAACCAGAGAGATTTTGCTGCACGCACACAGTTTGATTCCCACTGATACACACACTATGTCAGTGATTCTCAACTGGTGCTCCGCGGAGCCCTGCGGATCCCTGGGGCATCACAAACGCCAGTCTATCGTTGTCCAGCAATGGACAAGTAGTTGAAAACGGAAAGGATTTCGGGAACAAGGACTTGTTCCTAAAACATTCCATATTATATATTTGCTTAGTCATTTCTGCGCATGTTTAGTTTTTCAATATTGTTTGAATCAAAAAGAGGCTCCGGCGAACGAACTAGCTGCCAGGTAAGGGTTCCTGAACTACGGGACGTCCATAAAGGACGTCACGCTTTATGGGGCGTGGGGGTAATGCAATGTTGGACAATAAGTGACATAGGGGTGGGAGATGTCATGACAAGTAGACGTCCCATTTCTTTTGTTATAGATATTAACTTTCACTGCACTTCTTTTTTAAAATACTGTGACATCCTTTATGGGTACCCCCTACTGTGTTATACAGTTCGGACTAAAGATAACGCCACACACCTGAAGTTGAGTTCAACTGCACAGTTAAATTTTTTGCCAGTCCAAAAGATCCTCAGTTAAAAACTGAAGATTCGATGAGATATCCCAACACACGTAGCGATCTGAACAGTTAGAACTAAAGGAGCCTTTAGTCTCACCACTCTTATGCAGAATCTCGCGTGCACTCTCATACAGAAATGCATATGTAGCGTTACTCTGTCACTCTCCCTCTTGCATGGCATGTACACCCAGGTAGAGCCATACAGATACTTGCTCTCACATGGATATGCACATATGGATAAAGTAGACACATAAATCGAGACACACGCAGAAAGACGGACTCCAAAGTCAAAAGATGGTTCATCTCCGAATGGGATAATCCCACGCATTACTGATACATGTGGCGCATATTTTAACTGATGCGTGATTCAACTTTGCAACTGATGAGGCACTTTTGCATTGCTATCCCCATTTCTATACTGCTAGTCCAACAGTTGCTGTCCAATCTACAGTTGGCTAAACCACTGAAGATGGGACATTGTCTAAGGGACAGTAGAGGACTTATTGTAATTGTTAGCTAGAAATATTACTAAGGGATTCTGAATATTTAAATATATTTGGGGTGCACTTTTTGAAGTGCTCCCCCGTGATCCGCCCCTGACTCCCTCTGATCTACTCTCAGTCTACTCACTCTCATCTACTCTCAGTCTACTCACTCTCATCTACTCTCAATCTACCTCCTTCTCTTTCATCTACTGTTAGGCAATTTCTCATGGCACTTTGGCTGTTTTTACATTACACAGAACAAGCAGAGGGCCAGTAGTAGTATGGTTCAGCTGGTATGGTTATTCTTCCACAACTAGGAGTTGAACTCAGTTCAGCAGAGCCGTAACGGGGGTATGAAGCGCCTGTGGCAAGTGTCTAACTTTCGCTTGCCCGTAACCCAATAATAACAAAAAACTTAAACATTTTCCGCCCCGAACCCAGTTGCGCCCGTGGCGGCCGCCTTCTTCGCCACGCCCTAGTTACGGTCCTGCAGTTCAGCTACACACTAAAAGGGAGCGACAAATTGTGTTGGGCACACCAGTTCTCGTCTGATGACTGAAGTTAAGCAACGTAACCCCAGCTAATACTAACATGGGTGGTCGCTTGGGAAAACTGGGTACTGCTAATACCCAAAAGTCGTCGCATTAGTGTAGTGTCTGTGCAGTCTCTGCATAAGAACTACACTGTGGACGGGGCTTTGATGATCTTGTAGTTGAAGGACCCTAAAACACCAACAAACAAACAACATGCACACTAGGAGAGTTATCGAGTCAATTTCCGCCATTAACCAGAGGAGTGCTTTTCAATTTTAGGTGTATAAGTATGTTCTAAGCTGTTGTAGGTTTCACTTCTGGAAGTGAATTAGAAATTGTTGGTGGAGTGTTATAAAAAGGCGTTATAAGAGGGCAGACAGAATGTGTGTTAGAAGAGAATATGTATGTGTGCGCAGATCCTCAACAAATCAACATCAATGACTCCTTAATGTGTTCTTCTAAGCTTTCAATTTTTGGTGGCCCCCAGTCTTGGCGTGATTGGTGTTATCGGTGAAATCCCATTTATCACTATTGGGAATACATTAATCATGGCATGTTTCACAAAAGCTGACAAGATGTGTAAAGCAAAAATGAAAACGTCGAAAATTGAGAGGATTGGCATAGTAAAGAGGCAAAACAGGCTTTTGTTTTGTTGCAAACACTAGCATAGTTGACAATTGGGAATACATTTATCATGCGTTGCTTATTGGGATTTGACAGCTAGCCTTTGCCAAACAGAGGAGGAGTAGGAGGAGGAGGGTGGCGCGGGAGGGAGGGTTAAGGAAAGAGAAACCAAAGAGATGCAATACTGGAGGTGGAACATGGTGCCTAAGGGATGGATAGGTCTTCCAGAGAAGTGAAGAGGAGGTAGATCCATCCAGAACTGTGAGCTTTTTTTACTGTTTGTTCAAAGATGTATACATACACATATCGAACTTGTACCTCTTGTGTGTCCTACACACATTGCAGTTGGCAGCAAACATGGATTGTGGTGAATAGGGAACATAAAGAGGCGTGAAAAAGACCCTCTCTCTCTTTTCTGAAATTTCCCTTCTTTTTTTTCTCAGAGGTTTTTTTTTATTATTATTGTTGTTACCAAACCTAGGATCCATACAATTTGAAGTTTCAAACATCACTCTATAGCTTTCCCATTAACTATCGTCTAAGAATTCATGCTCCCTCCTCCCTTCCTCCTCCACCATTTAGATAGAAATAGTTGTGTTGAAAAGAAATGCCATTGGTTATCTCAGCCCCTAAATAGAAAAGAAGACAGTTGCCATTAAATGGATCCTCTGCATCACACGTAGGGCCTTTTGCACACAAGCTGTCCCATTCTCTTTCTCTCTCTTACATCTCTATTTTTTTTACGTTGTTGATCACCAAATGTGATCAGTTTACCATCAATCATACTTTTTGGAAGATGACTTGTCACCTAGGACAATACTGATTGGTTGGTCGAAACCTCTTTTTTAACCCCCCCTTCCTCTTTCCTGCTTTTAAATGCAACGTTTGTGGAAGTTTTGGCTTTTGTATTTACTGTTAAGGCCTCTCTGTGTTTACTATAGGTTGAAAGTTTTGTTCGGATCTTGTCTATTAAAACAAGATTTTCTACAACCACTGCACGAGGTTTTTGTTGTAGTGTTTCAGGGGGTTAGGCACATATTTTGATATTTAAACTGTTATACAATCGACTGCAAGGGTACGTGCCCCTCCTCCATTGGATATTGATTGTGGCAAATCAGGGATATTTAAATAGTCTTTTAACAATGGATGGAAATACGCTGCTTAAATGCCCCTTCATATCGAGTATAGTATTACGTTGCTCTCTCTTTTTGTGAATTGAGCAGTCTTTAGACTCGCGATTATTTCAAGCCCTTTTCCCGCCTATGGCAGCGTCGCATGCCAATGTTTTGGGGAAACCAGAAACACACCAGCTAGCTATTGGACAACATGTTTATCCACCCTACTGTGGACCTAATGGTTCAACTCCTTGCCTATCAAACGGCAGTCTACTTACTTCGCAGGGATAAATTTCACCACCGAGGCCAGGAGGAGGGTGACCTATTACACGTGGAAATTTTACCGATATAGGCCCTACACATATGTATATGTTACTTCATGGAGAAGGGATTCCTTTAGCCCGCCTTGGATACTCAGTGAGTTGTACTACGTCAGGGTGAGAGGGGAGCGGTTGTATTGCGTTGAACACACCAGTTCTCGTCTGATCCTTGAAGATAAGCAACGCAACCCCAGCTGTTGTTGTTAGTGCTTTAGGGCCCGTCGACTGCAATGTCATTAGGACACAACGCAACCCCAGCTAGTACTAACATGGGCGGCCGCTTGGGAAAACTGGGTATCGCTAGTACCCGAAAATCGTCCCATCAGCGCAGTGTCTGTGCAGTCTCTACATTAGGACTACATAGTGGACTGGGCTCAAATGACCATTGTATGTGAAAGGGCCCTAAAACACCAAACGAAAGAAACAAATTAGGGTGAGAGGCCCCCAATCGGATGATAAGTCGTGGCGCCGTGTGATGTGTGCAATGTCGTCAGTCCGTGAAGGAACCCTTACTACATGGAGGAAAACATAAGTGTAGTTCGGCTATTTCAAGGGGTAGTAGTCCACCCCATGGTATCAGTGGAAGAGAAGGGCGACGATGAATGTACATGAGGATTGCAGCATGAGGTCGGCTGCCGGCTGTGTAGCGTGTCCCAATGAAATAAAAACAGGCTTTAATCGCTGCCAAAGGCGGGAAGAGAGAGAAGGCGAAATCAATCAATCAGTGGTGCCATGGTCGACCTGCTCCCTACATTGTTCTCACTAGGTGGATATTAAGTGGGAGCGGCGTATTGCGTTGGACACACCAATTCTCGTCTGATCACTGAAGTTAAGCAGCGCAACCCCAGCTAGTACTGACATGGGTGGCAGCTTGGGAAAACTGGGTACTGCTAATACCCAAAAATCGTTGTATTAGTGTAGTGTCTGTGCAGTCTCTGCATAAGAACTACCTATACTGTGGACGAAACTCTAATGACCTTTGTAGTTGAAGGGCCCTAAAACACTAACAAACGACAACAACAATGGATATTAAGTGAATAGGTTGCAGCATTTGGCCACAGCCAGTTACGCAAATATACTGTCCGTTCACAGTACCGATGAAACAACTGAGGGGGCTCGTTCCCAGGAGTTAGTGTCCAAAATTGCACCCGAGGCCGATAAGACAATACCTCTGACTCTAAAAATTCCACTTGTACTCTCTGCGACCAGCGGGTAACAAATAGGCAGGAAAAGGCAGTTAGACATGATAATGTCAGATGCTGCTACTAGTGCGGGCAAGTCAACAACACCCAAATTAACCTCTTCTCACCAAAGCTGTCGAGTACGAATGAATTCAGGTTGATTATCAAGTTGCAAATGTTGCTTACTGATTTCGATATTGAAATGTCGCGACCTCTTGCATCCTGCATCCTATTCATTTCAGCCCTTCCCTCCTTTTGCCTCTTGAGGAGCACCCTCCTCCACCAGACTCCAAAACTCTCTTCATCACTCATCTGCAACATCCGAATGGCTTTCCATTATGTCACCAACTCAGACAAATTTATTTATTTTGGGTATGGAAGTAATCACTTGAATGCGACGACAGTCTATTTACATTGTTTAACACGATTAAGTTCTAAGGCTTACACAAGCATATAAAATGCACTAAATGACCCACTCTTGCGACATAATGTCGACAACTTCATTGGAAATGTGTCATTATAAAATAGCTAAATGCCTTGCTACAAGTATTTCATTACACACATAGTTGTGCGCACTCATAATTGTAATTTATGAGTTTGGTGCAATGAGAAAATTGAGTGTCACTTGTTCATTCACATGGATATTTCAACTTGAATGTAGCTAAGGGAACATGAAGATGACGATGAAGAAGAAGAAGAAGAAGGAGAAGACTTGAAAATTTCATTTTCAGTCCTCGTGAAACCATCCTAATTAAGACTGTGAGACATAATGTTCATTGCAAGACCTCTCTATTCGTCATCATTTCCTCCTGTGTTGGTTTCCCCCTGCACCCTTTTCCTCCTTCCTGCTCCCCTCTTGAAGTTCATCATTATCATCAGTATTTAACGCTACTTCCTAAACAGAAACTGACACCATGGCTACAACCATGAGAGAGAGCGAGAGAGGACTTTTAATAATAGTGGTCATAATCATAATGTTGAAGACCACCAATTTATGTTGCTATCAAATATGTAACCTTGTAATATGAGATCATCAACTTGTCACTGTTGAACTGACATTTTCAACATGGTTTCTTCTGTAATGTTGTCAGGAGTGACACTGGAGGAAGAAAAACATCTTGACTGGATCACCAGAATGGATAATTGTAGAGGTTGACTCAAATTTCAGTTTTGAATTTTTGACAAAAGTTATTTTTTTCCCTTGTTTAATTATCTTTCCTCTCTGGCTTACTCTCTCGCTCTCTGAATTTGTCTTTTTACTCTTTGAACGTTGAAGGAACTATTTTGTAGAAAATTGGTTTAATTATGAGGTTTTAACGTGCACAGTGCTGTAACGGTGCAGGGGTGACGATATCAAATGTAAACATTGGTTTTAAAAGCAATTTAGTGATCGTATGGCTACTGGTGACGCTTTCAATCTGGCTGGAGCAGTGCCGAATTTAGATATTGAGAGGCCCTAGGCTATTTCAACTTTGAGGCCCTTTTCAAGCCCTTTGTAGTCCCTTTCCTTAAGTTCGCTAAATGTTGAGGCCCTAGGCATCAGCCTAATTAGCCCAATGGTAAATCCGGCAGTGGGCTGGAGGCGCAGTGAGGACCTCTCTCTCTCTTTCTGTGTGTTAGTCTCTCTCCGGGAGCGGCTTATTGCTTTGGACACACTGAAGTTAAACAAGTTTACTGAAGTTAAACAACGCAACGCCACCTAGTATTGATATGGGTGGCTGCTTAGGAAAACTGGGTACCACCAATATCCAAAACTCGTCGCATTAGTGGGCTCTAATGACCTTGTAGTTGAAGGGCCCGAAAATACCAACGAACCAAAAAATCTACCCCCTCCCCTCTCTCTCTCTTTCTGTCTGTCTGTCTCGCTCTCTGTGTCTGTGTCTCTCTGTCTCGCTGTTTTTATCTCTCTCCCTCTCTGTCTCTCAGTTTGTCTCATTCGTTGTCTGTCTCACTTTCTCTACTTGACTCCCTCTCTCTATCTTCTCACCCAATAGAATCCGAACCAAATTTGTCTAGCACCGAAAATGGAACCACTGACGAAGTTGCCTAACATACCCCGCGATCTACTCCATTCCCAGCACAATGATGACAATTTTCACGTTAAATATGGAAGATGACCAACTGTTAGATGAATCTAGTTGCCCGCCTATCTTCCCTCTCCACTACAAGTCCTGTTTTATCAGCTTCATGCCCCCTCCATTTTCGAATTTTGCGTTTCGCCAAGAAAACTTGCAAATTTTGAGTTGTTATTTGTTGGTGTTTAAGGTTCCGTCAACTACAAGGTCATTAGAGACCCGTCCACTGCATAGTTCTAATGCATAGACTGCACAGACACTACACTAATGCGACGATTATTGGGTATTAGCAGTACCCAGCTTTCCCGAGCGACCACCCATGTCAGTACTAACTGGGCTTGGGTTGCTTAACTTCAGTGATCAGACGAGAACTGGTGTGTCCAACGCAACTCGCCGCTCCCGCAAATGTTGAGGTGATGACTGCGAATGTGCTATTTCCTATTTTAGACAATGATTAAACAGTTGTTTTTATTAGATTCAGCAGTGTTGTCTCAAGGATTTGGAGAGGGGTAAAATTGTACGGGGGCACACTTGGACGCCATATTTTGATGCCCCATCACTTGGCATCATTTTCTATATCTGAGTAATTTTCTATATGTGTGAATGTTTATATATTTTATTGACTTGCCCTTCTTTTATAAGGCAACTACTAACTCTTGTTCTGCCTATGGCAGGGTCGGCTACCCATCTTTGTCCAGGACCTAGAAACACTGAGCCACTACGTCACCGAGGCGGGTCTTAAGTCAACGCATCGCGAGTGATCAACCAAAATTGGCTTGTTGGCCACCCCTGGTACAATGATTTCTACTTTTGGTCCCCCGCCCCGCGAACAAGATAGGCCTTACATATGGATTCTGTGAATGATCTCGTGTAGCCACGAATCTCCCGTTTGTACGGATCTCGCTTTTCTACGCACAGAAACATTTCACTTCTGCTTTCCTTCTGCCTGGCCCCAACGTCACCACACTCAAGTTGCAATTCTGTCATTAGAATAATAATGTTTATTCATAAAAATGCATGTTTGCGGCAATAATTTTGCCCTAAAACACCAACGAACCAAAAACCCTAACCAGATAAAAAGAAAAAGGCCGGAACACTTTGCTGTTGGTGTTTTAGAGCCCTTGAACTACAAAGATCATTAGAGCCCCGTCCACAGCATAGTTCTTATACAGAGATAGCACAGACACCACACTAATGCGACGATTTTTGGGTATTAGCAGTACCCAGTTTTCCAAGCGGCCACCCATGTCAGTACTAGCTGGGGTTGCGCTGCTTAACTTCAGTGATCAGACGAGAACTGGTTTGTCGAACGCAATTCGCCGGCGTCAATTCCAAGCGGACACTTTGAGGTATGACACCGGCCCTGGGGTTTTAATTCCCTGCGCAGTAGGTTGGGAGTTTCTTTTGAATTAATATGAATGAAAAATAGAGCTCTTCTCATCACAAGAAATGTCTTGAAAACATGGAGACATTTTTGTTTCAAGTTTTTTTACTTCAGTGGTTTCATCTTACGCCCTCAGTGGGATTCAATTTTGGTTTTTATCTAACGCAAACGCCTTTGTGTTTGGAGATCATTTTCACAAAGATTTCTTGAAGGACTTTAAGTACGAAATCCTACCTCCCAATCTCAATAATCGTATTTTTTGTTTACACCATGTAGAAATCTGTGTACTTTTAACATTTTGAGATATAAAATTATTGAACATAGTTTTGCTCTAGAAGTTATAAAACAGAGGTCGTGTCCTATGTGAGTCGTTTGCTTCCTCAGCGTTTCGAAGCATTAGGATGAAGAAAAAAGAAAGTAGAGCCGTTATCGCTACTTTTAGGTCTTGTAAATCCCCTGACTTGCCCAAATGGCAGGCACACCATTTTTATTCGTTGTTGGAACGATTCTCGTAAAATTCCTGATAAAAATACTTCTGAGTAGACAATGACACGATGTATATTGTAAATTCTTCAACTCGGTTGTGGTTTACACGAAGTAAAATTACGAAATACTGTTTGGAACATACTAATGACATCAGGGCTGAATCGAGGGTATGTGACACCTCTTGACGGGAGCGGCTTATTGCGTTAGATGCGCTAGTTCACGTCTAAGCAGGAGCGGCGAATTGCGTTTGACATACCAGTTCTCGTCTGATCACTGATGTTAAGCAGGGCAAACCCAGCTAGTACTGACATGGGTGGCCAAAAATCGTCGACTTAGTGTAGTGTGTGCAGTTTCTGCATCAGAACTACACAGTGGACGAGGCTCTAATGACCTTGTAGTTGGAGAGCCCTAAAACACCAACAAACTCATCTGAGCACTGAAGTTAAACAACGCAACCCCAGCCAGTATTAACATGGGTGGCCACTTGGAAAAACTGGGAGCCACTAATACCAAAAAATCGTCGCATCAGTGTAGCGTCTGTGCAGTCTCTGCATTAGAACTACGCAGTGGATGGGGCTCTTATGACCTTTTTAGTTGAAGGACCTTAAAACACCAACAAACATAAAAGGCGTCTTTTGAGCAGCTTGTTTTTCACCTCCTAACCATTCTTTTTTTTTATTAAAACATGCATGTCTAATAGGACCCCTGTGTACAAAATTTTCTATTTCCAATTGAAAATATTGGACACACCAGTTCTCGTTTAATCACTGAAGTTAAGCAACGCAACCCCAGATAGCACTAGCATGGGTGACGGCTTGGGAACGCTGGGTAGTGCAGTAACAGCGTAGTGTCTGTGCAAACTTTGCATTAGAACAACGCAGCGGACGGGGTTCTTAATGACCTTCGTAGTTGAAGGTCCTAAAACACCAACGAAACAATATCCTGCAGCACTTCTTGTACCCCACGGTTCTCTATAATACGATGTTGCCCCCCAAAGCGAAATGGCATTTAAGTCATTTAAGTCGATGCATCTTGTACTTAAGAATTCAGCCGGTCCTGGTTGACATCGTATTTTGTAAATGTCATTTGTTTGTTAATTTGTGAAGATCTATTAAGGTGGCCAGAGGTAGCTTTCCGCCTGTAAGTCGATGGCTAGAGATCCATTCCTGACTTAGGGAAGTCCTAAGTAGCCTACTTCTTCCAAAGAATAGATAAATACAGTTTGGAGTTAAATAGCACTAGTCCCTTCAGTAGCCCTAGTCATAAAGCACAAGCAACTACTAACTCCGTCTGTGGCAAGGTCGGGTACCCATTTTTGTATCATTAGGACACTCGGTAGATTTGTTGGACGGTATATTGTAACCCAAACCGGGCTACCGAACTAATGCTGCTTGGAAAAACTGGCTACCGCTAATACTCAAAAATCGTTGCATTAGTGTAGTGTCTGTGCAGTCTCTGCATCAGAACTATGCAGTGGACGGGGCTCTAATGATCTTGTAGTTAAAGGGTCCTAAAACACCAACGAAACGAGCCAATCCACTCTCATATCTGCTTTGGCCGTCATTTATTCCGACTTCCTTCGGTTGCTTGCATTCCCGTGATGGACCTAACCATCTCCTCCTCCTCTTATCGTATACATACTATACAGTGCCGGATTTACCAATAGGCTAATTAGGCTGAAGCCTAGTGTCTCAACATTTAGTGGGCTTCAAAGCTTAAGAAAAGGGGTTCAAAAGGGCTTGAAAAGGGCCTCAAAATGGAAATAGCCTAGGGCCTCTCAATATCTAAATCCGGCACTGTACTCATAACATGCCATTCCTACCTCAGACATGCATTTGTTCGTATCCTGTTTGTTATCCAACAAAAATGTTTTCAGACAAGATACAGGCAGAGAGATGAAAATCCCCAAGCAATCAGGAAACTGAATTCTACCTTTAATGTGGGCCTACTTAAGCCAATAAACTACTACTAAACAACCATTTAAATAAAATGTATCACTAAATTCTCCCGATATCACTACGGAAGACCTTGAGGTGGTCCTATGAGACAGAGATTTCAATTGCCGAAAATATATAGGCCTATTATAAGGTCTATTGGGTCCAATTGCAAGTAGTTTCTGTCAACAGACAAGGTAGAATCAAAACTTTTCTGTCGAATATTTTGGAGGACACTTTCTTGTACTCCCTTCCCTCCTAGGAGAGGGAGAGAGAAAAGGGGGGATGAAAAGAAAAGAAATGAAGATATAAACTACACCTATCACAGATATGGTTAACAATTTGTAGAATAAGTCCCAAATGGATTAAGTAACTTAACCCTCACTTCCCCTCTAAATTCAATACTGCAAGTGTAGCATTTTTATTTCCTGAATAATACAAGAGAAAAGAAAAAAAACTAAGGCGGTTTGTGTGGTAAGGTGTGCGTGGGAGAATAGGCAATGGGGCATGGGTGTTGAGACACCTCTCCCTATCTACATTACTAAGAAATGATCAAAAAGCGAGAAAAATTTAGCAATAAACGAGTACAATGAAAAGTTCATGAATGGTACTAACATGTTGGCAGCTTTTGAAAAAAAAAACACACCCCAAAACCTATTTTTTGACGTCAAATTACAGAAGCTGAGTATAAAACTCAGAGCACGTTCTTACCTCTGTGTATTGCCACAAACCATTAAGGCAGTGAGGACGAGTAAATGGATCTCTCCTTGCATCATGAAAGAAATAGAGGAGGGTGGGGGTGGGGGGAGGGGTCGAGGGCAAGGGCGTTAGGGCAGAGCGACAAACAGAGAGGGAGTAATCTATAGCTATACTAAAGATTGTGGAGGGTTTGCTAAAGAACAAGGGCTGATTGGTTGTGTATATGTATGGGAATTGATAGGGACCAGGGTGATAGTTTTTGGGATAAAGGGGCAGGGCAAGAGAGAGAGAGAGAGAAAGGTTTGGAAGAAGGTGACAAGAGTAATATCAAGATACACATTGGATAACTTTTCTGTAAGTGGATGTGCTTGAAATCATCTCCAGCAAAGTCCTCTTTTCAAACCATTTCGTGCTTTGCTTCACTGAGTATGTTTTTCGTCTCCACTCCGTCTTTTAGTTGGTCCCAAGACAGGCTTGTGAGAGCCTGTAATGGAATGTCCACGATCAATCGAGAAGCTCCTCTCTACAATGTTAGGGGATTAGGTGTCGGTGTAAACATGGCGAAACAAGTCAAACTAACATAGCTTGCATGTAGTGGTTGTAAAACACACCTCTAGAGTTTTTATTTTATTAGGCTATAAATTGAACTGTTCAGTTAGGAAAGGAACAGACAGAAATGTTGCCAACTCTGAGGGTCCATTTGGCAGTTTGCAATAGAGAAGAAAGCCGGGGTATTAAAGGACAAGGAGGGGGGAAGGGCAATAGAGTAGAGCCGTGCAACTGACTACCATAAAAACTGAGAACATTTAATCACTCCTTAACTGATCCAGCAATGATGGCCATCTTCAATGGATATAACAGCCTACTCGTGACTCACTTTTAAGGACGGTTATAGACAAGGAGGACTTGAAAGACAAGTGTCCATTCTAAGCCCAAAGTACCATTTCGAGGATTCGTTTCTTTTCGACGGTCTCACAACCATGGATTGTTACTGTCATTACCTCACTTTGCAGCGAAGATATTGCTGCTGTAAATGCAGAATTTCAATGAATCAGTTATTTGGAAGAAAATATCAACACTAATACAGTACTACAGTGTGGGCCAAGTCGAGAGTTGAAAAAATAGGACCTTTTCATCCAAATGAAAACCTGAAAAGTATCCAAGAATTAAATTCAAGTTGTGGTTTCCACAGGGCAACGTCATTTTAGAGTCCATAAATTACAGATTTATGACAAGAAAGCAATAGTATTTAGTTTTGAATTTTGTAACACATGGACCATGCAGGGCTGCCTGGCCATTGACAACTGCACTGTTTGCTCTTCCCTCTGTCTACTCTGAGCGACGAATTGCGTTGGACACACTAGTTCTCGTCTGATCACTGAAGTTAAGCAGAGCAACCCTAGCTAGTACTGACATGGGTGGCCGCTTGGGAAAACTGGGTACCGCTAGTATCCAAAAATCGTCGCATTAGGGTAATGTCTGTGTGCAGTTTCTGCATCAGAACTACACAGTGGACGGGGCTCTAATGGCCTTGTAGTTGAAGGGCCCTAAAACACCAACAAACAACAACAATCTCTCGACTCTTAGTCTCGCTTGAGATTATAAACCTATAATATATTCATTTTCTTTTTTTTCACTAATACTAGCAGACCCGCCTCGGTGGCGCAGTGGGTTAGCGTGCTCGGTAACTTTGTCAGTGGTTCTAGCTTCGATACTGGACCGAGGTGGGTTGACTTCTTTAGGGCGACAGAGCCACCTGAGTGCGCCATTAGGATGAGAAGTAAAACAGAAGTCCCATATGGTGTACGATAGCATTTGCACGTTAAAGAACCCTCTCTACTGTGCAACGAGTAGATGAGGCCACATTTCCAGGTGTTGGAGCTCGACCCCTGGCGTAGGTGCAATTCCCCAACGATCAATAGACCTGCGATAAATAAGAATAGTGATTGTTGCTGAGGCAAACTGTCCAATATATCACCCTTGTGTTAATTCAGAGGGACAACGTGGGTACCCGACTCTGCCATAGGTGGGAAAAGGGTCAGTAGTTGCATTTTTTTGTGACTGGGACATGTGACTGTGGAATTAAGCAAAACAACATGTACAAAGTTGCACATAAAATAATGGTCGAGCTTAGCACACAATATTTCAATTTGGGTCACCTACAGAGGTCTCAAGTTCTCCCAAGTGGAAAGTGAAGCTCTTGCTATGTGTAGTGAATATGATGTTACCTGCATGTAAAAGAACCTTTACTACATAGAGTCCTTTACTACATCAGCCTGCCCGAATATAACGCGATATTTTTTGACTAATTATTTCCCGTTAAAAAGTTGACTCGCACTAAATTCCCCCCAGACGCTTGGGTTGGATGACCCCAGTCACAATATGTTCAGTGGACCCGCAGACTCGACCCTGCCACCGGCGGGATAAGGGTATGATGATGCCACCGCCCGATCTGCGTGTGATGAACCTATCGAGGCACCAGAGGCGCGAAAACTCCTAGAAAGGGGTCGCGTTATATACGGTATGTACGGATAGTTCGGCAAAACTTTCCAGTGCAGGAGTTCGCGTCCAGGAGTCGGCTAGTGTCGCAATGAACAGTTGGCCGATGATATGACTCGATAGGGTGTATAGCACTTCGCTATATTCGAGGCCCAAGGGGGGGGGGGGGTTAATCCCCCCCTTGGCTACGCCACTGCCAATAGGCTGCTTAGGTGTTCGAAAGTGATGAATAAGAGTACTCAACTCTGCAATGGTGAGGAGAGGGGCAGTAGCAGAAGGATGCAATGGATGAAATCAAGTAAGTCACACCTAACCCCTTTTCGGTCTACGGCAGGGTCGGGTACCCATTTTGTCCTTCTGAATGGACACAAGGGTGATACAGTATATTGGGCGGTGTTTTCCGCAACTGGTTGCTGACAGGAGCAGCAACTCCTCTACTTATTTATCGTCGTTCCACTGTTCCTTGGTGGATTTCACCAACTCCAGACTGCGAACTCTTACACCTGAAAATTTTGTCTCATCTACCCGTTGCACAGTAGAGAGGGTTGTTCCACGTGCAAACGCCATGGTACATCACACAGGAGTTCGGTTTACCTTTTCACCCGAAGGAAGGCGCACACGGGGCATCTCTCTCATTCGAAAGATGCCAACCCACCTCGGTGCAGTACCGAGCCTAGAACCACTGATGTAGTTACCAAGCCCACTGCACCACGAAGCAGGATCTATTCGTCCTGTCTAGCACACAGAAATTGATCAAAGAAACCACTTCCGCCAAAAGAATCCGTATAATAATAAGATGTGTAGAGCAGCTGCATTGCGTTGGGCACACCAGTTCTCGTCTGATCACTGAAGTTAAGCAGCGCAACCTCAGCTAGCACTAGGATGGATGACCTCATGGGAACACTGAGTACTGCTAATACCCAAAATTGTCCTAACAGCGTAGTGTCTGTGAGGACTCTGCATTAGAACTACGCAGTGGACGGGGCTGTAAAGACCATTGCAGTTGAAGGGCCCTAAAGCACCAACGAAACAAGAAAAGAAAGATGCTTGATTTTAATTGTTGAGAACTAAATGAACGCCAAAGGTGCCAAGGGCCCTGGTATGGGTGCTTAATGTAGTAGTGGCCACAGACGGGATTATGTCACAAATTACGAATTCAAGACAAGTGAACAACAGAAGTTAAATGAACTTGTTGGAGGTGCTTGCTAGCTGAAGGACACTTACAATAACAGATATCAAATGCTTTCTGAAAATATTTATGGTGAATATAAGTTTTGTTGATTAGCAAAAAATACCAGTTTCTAACTTGTGCCTTTCGAAATTTTCGAAAGAATAATGTATGTTTTTTGCTTTATTATATTGCTGTCAATGTAGAAGAAAGTAAATGTGGTTATTTGTCATCAAACTATGTCAACCCTAAAATATTACACTTGGAAACAAACATAAATTTCTTAACTTTCAGTTGGACTTTAATTCATTGCAGTTCATTTCTAAAAATTCAAATAGTGATTTGAAGCTAGGCTGCAACTGGAAAGTTGTCTCTGAATGCCATTTGTTATTTTCAAGGTTGTCAACCAAATATGACATTTGAAACGATTAAAAGTAACTTAGACATTTTTTATTTTCTATTAAATTTACTGGTTGTACTACTGGTGTAAAGTTTGGCAGTAATGAGGAGCAGGTTCCTGTATCTCTGACAGACCATCGTGCCACTCCTGCAATTAATGGCCTGAAAATGTCATTCTGCTATTTACTTAGTGCTCGCTTCGGTGCCTCAGTGGGTAACACGCTCCGGAACTGAGTCAGTAGTTCTAGGTTCGATACTGGACCGAGATGGGTTAGTGTCTTTTGGTCGAGAGAGATGGTTCGAGTGCGCCTTCTTCAGGATTAGAAGTAAAACCTAGGTCCCGCCTGGAGTCGGTAGTTGTTGTTGTTTGTTGGTGTTTTAGAGCCCTTCAACTACAAAGGTCATTAGAGCCCCGTCCACAGTGCAGTTCTTATGCAGAGACTGCACAGACGCTACAATAATGCGACGATTTTTGGGTATTAGCAGTACCCAGTTTTTCCAAGCGGCCACCCATGTAAGTGCTAGCTGGGGTTGCGCTGCTTAACTTCAGTGATCAGATTAAAACTGGGGTGTCCAACGCAATTCGCCGCTCACCTGGAGTCGGTAATGTGCCCCAACGAACGGTAGATTGCGAGGGATAAGATGGGTACCCGATCCTAGGCGAGAAAAGGCTTTTTTTCTCCTCACCTGAAACGATTGATTTTGGAGTCGAAACTAATACTTTATTTCACTGAGTTCCAGCACAACCTCTAGGTCGCTCCTCCCCTTGACCAGCTGCTCCCCCTATTTCAGCCGAGGCCCAACGGGGGTTTAACCCCAATCCCCCTTCCAACGCCAGTGAGCAGATCAGTTTTCTTTTCGTTGGTTGTTGTTTGTTGGAGTTTAAGGTCCCGTCAACTACAAGGTCATTAGAGACCCGTCCACTGTATAGTTCTAATGCATATACTGCACAGACACTACACTAATGCGACGATTATTGGGTATTAGCAGTACCCAGCTTTCCCGAGCGACCACCCATGTCAGTACTAACTGGGCTTGCGTTGCTTAACTTCAGTGATCAGACGAGAACTGGTGTGTCCAACGCAACTCACCGCTCCTTTTCGTTGGTGGTTTAGGGCCCTTGAACTACACGGTCATTGGAGCCCCGTCCACTGCATAGATCTAATGCAGAGTTGGCACAAACACTAGGCCGTTACGATGATGTTTGGGTCTATTAACAGTACCCAGGTTCCCAAGCGGTTACCCATGCTGGTTCTAGCTGGTGTTGCGTTGCTTAACTTCAGTGATCAGACGAGAACTGGCGTGTCCAACTCAATACAACTGCTCCCTATAGTAGATCATGGAGCTGGATCTAAGCAAGTTGAGGGCCAGGGATTGCTCATGTGCGGTTTAACAGTATAGTCGGGTGAAAGCATTTCGCAGACAGGTAATAATTTCTTGCGGACCGGCACCGTTCCGCGGACCAGTGCTCTACGCTGCATCGTTTACAAGTACGGCTTACTTGGGGTTGGTGAAAATTGCGAATATCTGCCGTTCATTTCAACCCTTGGGCGGGTAGCTTGGTCTACCTGTCCGGTACCTAATGAAACCTCTGCTGAAGGAATGTGGTAAGAACTGAGTGTAAACAAGCTCATGCATCATTCACACCAGTTGAGGCAAACATTTAACAACAACTATTTCCTTCAAATGCTCGTAACGACAACTATCTTTCAAATAGTTGTCTTTACATTACGGCTCTTATTGAGCCTGTGAAACTTTTTGACAAAATTGGAGGTAAATGGAAGATGACCTTAGATATGAGGGGATAACAATGAGGCGGAGAGTTAACTCCCATCGAAAAAAATGTCATTTTTCTAACTCTGAGAGAGAAAAAATAAATGTCATTGTTTCGTGTAAGACTAAAGCAATTTGATGGGTTGCTTGCTTGTAAGTTGCTTCAATTAATGTTGTCGTCATCTTCTGACTGTCAAACTCCCATAAACAATGAAAGGGGGAGGGTAAAAGTGGACCCTAACCAACAAAACAGGGAGAACACGAAAAAATTTTTTTTCTTCAACTATTCACTGACGTTGGTCGACACTGGTCGAAAATGTCTGGAAAAGAGACAGTGAGGCGCCCTGACTACCAGACAAGCCTCAGGACTTGTCTAGAACTATGTCCACAAACACCCTAGGCAAGCGACCCATCATCTGTACATAAAAAGAAATGCGTTGACAGTTGAAATGCGATTAACCGAACATGGAGACATGGACAAAAAAAGGGGGGACAACACGACAACTTCAAAATTTTGGTTTTACTATATCGTTAGCTTGGTTTTAAGGAATGAGCGTAGGGCAGAGGTCAATTATGTACAGTTAAATACGCACGACAAGAGAATACGGGAAGGAGGATGAGGTGTGGAACAAGCCCTTAGCGGACTGCAACAGCAGCAACTAGTTGAAATAGCCCCCCGCCCCAACCAACCCTAAATGAGACTTGAAACAGCAGTGTAAAGAGCAGATGGTGGCTATCAAGTTTGTCACAAATGACCATTTATAATGGAAGACAATAATGTTTCCTTCTGTCATCAAAAAGTACCATGAAAACATAAGCAGCAAGATGGCAGGAATGAGTCCTTTGGGAAGTTAAAAAGTTTACAACGCCCTCACCATCGAAAAGATCAAAAAACTAACCCCAATCCATCGTGTGGAGGTTCAGTGTTGCATATTTTGTTGGCAGACGATCAGTAACAACACCTAATAGCCTTCAGGACCATAACCACATTCTTTGATTTAACAATGCTCAGACAGTCGGCTTTTATGGCCCTCAACTACAACAGTCATTAGAACTTCATCCACTGCATAGTTCTAATGCAGAGACTGCACAGAAAATACACTGATGCAACGATTTTTGGGTATTTGAAGTACCCAGTTAGCACCAGCCACCCATGTTAATACTAGCTAGGGTTGCGTTGCTTAACCCTAGTTTACTAACGCCTGCTTTGGAGTTGCAGTAGTCCCACTTAACCTACCTTCCTTTATCCGACGATCCGCAATAACCGACACGCTCGGGGCACAGTCTTCTTTTGTGCCGTTGGCACATTATTGCTGTCAGAAAGAGATACCAATGTGGAAAACAAAGTGTGATAACAAGTTTCTTTAAGCATTAAACATGTATTTTGGTATAATTAAATGTTATGAGCAATTAATACTTGTTTTGCTATCATTTTTAATACAGTATATCAATTTACAGTGAAGGAAATAAGTATTCATACGCCACGTTTCTTGATAATAACTTTTTTTATTTACAGCTGAAGTTAACTGAATGTTTTATATAATTAAAAGACGTAAATAACAGCTTACACAAGAAAAATTGGAAAAATGTATTCATACACTGATAGGTACTGTTAGGTATAAAGTCAGGTTTGAAGCTAAAATCACAAATTTAATGTCCAAGTTGCATCCAAGGGTGTTCCTAGTGTGTCCAAGTTGCATTGGGCACACCAGTTCCAAGTTAACACCAAGTTAAGCCAAGTTAAGTCCAGCACCAAGTTAAGCAATGCAAACCCACGTTGGTAAAGAATGTTAGGTGCTGAAAATTTCCCTCTCCCACATCCTATACACCTGTGTCCTCCTCTTCCATGAGCAGCCTCCTAAGGGTTCAGCCTGTTATGGCTGCTTGGCTTCCTCCCCAACCCATTAGTGATTAAGAAATTAATAATTTGAATGCAGTCCTTTATTGCTAATTATAGCTTAAAGTCACTTGGGCATCAATGAAACAAGAGCTTTTGTTGTGTCTGGAGTGATTTCTGGCCATGAGTGATGTAAATTTTAATCAAGTCAGACCTTGATGAAGACCTTTGGTTTTCTAATTTTTAACTTCAACTGGTGCCATAAATTTTTGATTGGGTTAATATCTAGTGACTGTTGAGAAGCTACTAATAATTTTATTGCATTATGTAGGAGAAATTTTTTTACTTATTTGAGCTATGTGTTGAGGGATCATTTTCTCATTGGGAGTAATGTCTTTTTGATGCCTAATTTCTTTCACACCCTTGGCCAATCGCCTCAGATCATTTTGATGCATACCCTGGCACTCATAATTCCTTCAATTATTACAAGTTCCCCATCTCCATGAGCACTCATACATCCCCAAACAATGGCACTGCCACCTCCATGCTTAACATTTTGAACAACATTTTTAAGAGCAAGTTCTTTATTCACTTTACTCCAAATGAATGTTCTCCCATCTTATGAAAAAATATTGACCTAACTTTCATCACAGAAAAAAAGATTATTCCCAAAATTCCAGTTTTTTTTCAAAATAACATTTAGCAAAGTCTAATTTCCTTTGGCGATTAACTCCACTAATTAAAGGTTTTTAACTTTGCACTCAAGTTTTTAACCAGCTTCATGCAGTTTATTTCTGATTGTTTTTAGAGTAACAGTGGTCCCAGAAGTTAATGCAAGGTCTTATGCAAGTCCCCTACAACTAATTTTTGGATTTTTTTAGAACGGTGAGATGAGGTGTCGTTTTTCCCTCAGAAAGTGCGTTTGATCTCCTTGATCTCTTGTCATTGTCTGTAGAACCACTTTTAAATTTCTTTATCTCAGACTGCACTGTTGCATGAAGCCATTTTACCAATTTCATGATTGCTATTCCCTTGTTTAAAACTAAAGAAACACTCCAATCTTTACAAGTTGCACTTAATTCTGCTGATTTGTGCCTCATTAAACCACTACTACTGCTTATTAAATTTGCAAAATAGATCACTTTCATGAGGTCTTTACTTAGAATATCTTAATTTGCAATTAAAACCTGCCCTCCTCATCACAGAATGGTTTGAAAAACAATACAGCAAGTGTATGAATACTTTTATCCAATTGAAAAATGTTACTTTTGAGTTTAAAAAATATATATGCAAGATATATCTTCAATTTTTTCAGTGTAAGCTTCCATTTATGTCTTTTAATATTATGAACAAAAATCAGCTAAGTTGAGCTGTAAATAACAAAGTTATTATAAAAAACGTCGTGTATGAATACTTTTTTTCCTTCACTGTATGTAATAATTACGCAGGTCTGCAAAAAAATACTTTTTAAAAATTGTTTTACTTTTGATAACTGATTTTTATATTATTAGGTGTGCTGATTCCAAAATCGCAATTCATTTTTTTCTATCATGTAAGGTTTTCTCTCAAAAATTTTTCATAGTTTGGAAGAAATAAGGGAAATTTCAGCATTGTGATGTTTCGATTTTCATTTTATCACTCTACAAATACATACTTTACATTTATATTATAGGTCTAGTAATGATTGAATACATAATGATTTAACTTTCCTTTTGTGGAGTTGCTTGAGATCATCTCTTTTTAACCGTTATGTCAATACCCAGAAAGTTCCACATGGTTCAATAAACACGGTACCCATATTGAATGAAATGGAATTGTGCCAAACACATGTTTTGACATGCAGGTATTTCTGAAACTATCATATTTCTTGATGCATGATGGCCCATAGATGATCTTTACTTATTGTTCTACTATAATCTTTCAACCATAGGCAGCCTAACTTTTGATACCTTTCTAACCTTTGATACCTTTCTAACTTTAGATACCTTTCTATTTGATATCAACCCAAAAATCCACTGTGTCAAACATTCCAAGACACCTGTTTCATGCATTTACTATCCCACACAACAGTAATCTCTTATGTTTCATCATCATATCCTTATCCTGCCTGTGGCAGGGGTGGGCCACTGGGTTCCCGACAGTGACAGATCCAGGAGAGGGAACAACGCAGCGATTTCACCACCCTCTGTGCCCCAGTGGGGTGCATATTTTAACTGATGCATGATTCACCTTTGCATCTGATGAGGCATTTTCACACTGCTATACCCATTTCTATACTGCCAGGTCAACAGTTGCAGTACAATCCACAGTTGGCTAAACCACTGAAGAGAAGACACTGCCTGATGGGCAGTAGAGCACCTATTGTAACTGCTAGCTAGATTCCCACTAATATTCTAGATTCTAGCAGGATTCTGAACATTTAGAAATATTTGAAGTGCACTTATTTGAAGAGCTTCCCCCTGATCTGACTCTGGATTCATCATTGGGTCTAGCTTACCACTGCTGCCTACCTCCAAACTAATCCCAAGTTCGTTTTGGTTCTCCCCCATGCTTCCTCTTTCCTCTTCACATTCCATGACCATATCACACACATCCATTCCTCATCATATCCTTTCCCTGCCTGTGGCTGGGTCATGTCGAAAGTGGCATCCCTCCACTCCCAAATGTCTCCCACTAGGTCCTCATCCACCCCACGCTACCATTTCCGTACAACCTCCACCAACCAGTGCAATAATGTTTTGTCTGATATGCCCAAAACCAGCTGCCTAGACAGTGACAAATGCCCCTTTCCAGTGGGGGATAAAGAGGGGGAGCAATGCAGGAATTGCTACCCCTCAGGGCCTCAATGGGGCACAACTGATGAGGCATTTTTACATTGCTCTCCGCATTTCTATACTGCAAGTCCAACAGTTGCAATCAAATCTGTAGTTGGCTAAACCACTGACGATAGGACATTGTGTAAGGGGCAGGAGATGACCTATTGTAATTGCTAGCTAGATTTACAGTAAAGGATTCTGCATACAGTATTTAAAAAATACTGTATTTGGGGTGCACTTTTTTGAAGTGCTCCCCCGTGATCTGCCACTGCCCCATTCCTTAATGAATGGCCAACAACCCTATCATCCTTCAGCCACCTATTTCAAGGGCCAAACTATTCTGCCCAAGGGACATTTAGACAGTAGTCCACCATAAATAATAGCATACTATTTCTTTGATTGTATTCATATAGACCAAATCTTAATTTAACCTTAATAGGTTCACGCAAGTAATATTTGCTAGGTGATAGATATACTAAACTTCTGAAAATTGAATTTTTGATTAAACTGTACGTGATAGAATATTTTAATTATTTTTCTAGTAATCAGCATCCATAAAACTAAAAAAAATAATTGTTTTGAAGACAATTTTTTCATCGCAGACCTGTGTTATTTTTATGCATTATATGTTATCCGACTTTTTGGCTTTTCTGATATACCGCCTGTCCCAATTAGGTCGGTAAGAGCGGCGAGTTGCGTTGGACACACCAGTTCTCGTCTGATCACTAAAGTTAAGCAACGCAAGCCCAGTTAGTACTGACATGGGCGGTCGCTTGGGAAAGCTGGGTACTGCTAATACCCAATAATCGTCGCATTGGTGTAGTGTCTGTGCAGTCTATGCACTAGAACTATGCAGTGGACGGGTCTCCAATGACCTTGTAGTTGACGGGACCTTAAACACCAACAAACAACAACAACTAGGTCGGTAAGTTAGACTACTGTATATGGTTACTAAGGGGTAATCTGACAGACTACGAAATGCAATCTTTCATTACAATTACAAAATATGTCAAATTAATTGATTTTAATGGATTAAGGGATTTTAAAGATCTTTCTCATTTGGTTTGTTGATTTTTTTTAGGGCCCTTCAACTACAAGGTCATTCGAGCCCCGTCCACTGTGTACTTCTAATGCAGAGACTACACAGACACTACACTAATGCGACGATTTTTGGGTATTAGCAGTACCCAACTTTCCCAAGCGGCCACCCATGTCAGTACTAACTGGGTTGGGTTGCTAAACTTCAGTGAGGAGACGAGAACTGGTGTGCCCAATGCAATAAGCCACTCTCCACCAATTTTTGTGAAAGCGACTGTATTGCGTTGGAACACACCAGTTCTCGTCGGATTACTTAAGTTAAGGAAGTTAGCAATCTAACTCAACCTACTACTAGCATGAGTGAACGCGTGGAAACGCTGGATACTGCTAATTCCCGAAAATCGTCGTAACAATGCACAGTGGATGGGGCTCTAATGAAAG
Organism: Trigoniulus corallinus; assembly: GCA_013389805.1. NCBI lineage: Eukaryota > Metazoa > Arthropoda > Diplopoda > Spirobolida > Trigoniulidae > Trigoniulus > Trigoniulus corallinus. Next base: position 25,830,127 of record JAAFCE010009126.1, on the reverse strand, counting down.
TTGTAGTTGATGGGCCCTAAACCCCGAAAGAACCGAAACCCATTTTTATCCGTCTTGGACTCATGGGCAGTTTGTTGGACGATACTTTTACGTAGCTGCTTACTGACCTACTGTATGCTGATCCGCTGACCACTGTCCTACACCTATTTATCGTCGCGTCGTCCTGCTGTTCGTTGTAGTGCTCCACGCCTGCAGGGTTTGAACTCCTGGCAATTTTGCCAAAGACGCAAGTAACATCGTTCACAACACACGTGGCCACGGTTTTACTTCCCACCCAACGGAAGGCGCTCTCGGGGAGCACCCGCCCCGATCCAGTATCGACCCCAAAACTACCGATGTGGCAATCGAGCACGCGACCTCCCTACCACGAAGGCGGGTCTGATGTGGTAGTTGAGCACGCGACCTCCCTGCCACGCAGGCGGGTTCTGTTCTACGTCAGGATAAGAGCTCCTACACGTGGAACGTTTCTGATCTACACGCGTATTTAATACGATGAGGAAAGGGTTCCTTCAAATCACACGACACTCCACGGGGGTCATTTGGGGGAAGATGCACGAGATTAGTGCATCGATTGGTCCTATTTCGATCCTGTTCCGGGTTCGGGCGAGAGCCACCCCAATATACATATCTCCACGCAATCTCCATTGATTACGTGAAAGCTTACGATACTGTTCCACGACAGGCAGTGGGGGGGCATTAAGGAAAAAGGAATTACGGTTCCATAGCCAGGATATGATCAACCTGGGGAAAAACTTAAGGCTTTACAATTGAAGGCTGGTGTGCATCAAGGTTCAAAGTGGGAGGTAGACGGGAATGGAGGGCTATACCCACATTCTCTACAATGCTACAGGCGGGATAAGGGTATAATGATGACGATGATTGTCGTATGTTAAACCACTACTCTGTTGCGGATGTTAAGTCACAGGGTGACGTGACTCAGTGCCTGCGCCACGTGACCCTGTGGAGCGCAGTGCCAATGCCGCAGTTTCCTGCGTGAAGTTGGCGTGACAATAACAAAAAGCGGTGCGAAGCAGAGAAGTTCTCTCGTTATTTGATGCAAGTATGGTGAAAACTGCGATTCAATGTGCGGTGATTGCCTGCTAGCAGAATTTTGCAGGACTGCTACACCCTGCGTCTCATTTTGCGCCTTACCTTAGCCAGAAGTCAATACCTGAGTACTTTGAACTCGCACCTCATACCTACTTGTTCCAGAGTCCGCCCGTCTTAGCCAAGACCGAGTGACACTGTACTCATTATGGGCCACTCCAACCCTATTTTCCAAATGGGACATCATTTTGCACTTGTCGCCCCTAGGCAACGCCTGAGTTGCCTAATGCATTCCAGTCGCTCGAAATGAGTGGCGTTTTTCAGCATAATCAACCAGTTAGTGCTAGTAAGGATTGTTGGCCTTCAGGATGGTGTGCCTAATTTGCCCAATTAATTTTATCAGTTGTTTCCAAAATATTAAGGACATGTTTTCACTTTGTAATAGTGAGCGATAATGATATTGTGTTATGACATGTTTACATCCTGATTTACGATTTTTGAAGATTGAAATTTCACAAATTTCTGAAAACTTGCTGGATTGAGTTAAAGGTAAGCTTAGCGTTGATTTTTTTTCGGCGAGTTGTCGATATAATACTGTACGTTGGAATGCAACCTCAGCCGTCGTCCTTGACTGGACCTGACTGTGACCATATGCGAATCACTTATTATTTATGAAATTTCATGAATAATTAACCGAATTTCGTACATACTGACAAGTGTTGACTTCGAACATGTTTATTAATGAGTATAGTAGTCTACCCACCAACATTTTTTTAGGCCAAAAGTAACGAAAAACTGTATGTAATTTTTGTGTTACCTCTCAGTTTACGCCATCAATAATAAAGTCCTAATTTGCATATCGTTAATTATCTACGAAAATTGCGTGTTCTAATTGAGTAAAATGACGTAATATGTAGTCCACACAATGAACCTACTACCTGAGACTTGTTCTTAATTGGTTAACTAATAATTTTTGGCGTTGTTTACATTTATAAATATTTCATGACTATCAGAATTTCCAATAGGAAATTGCGAAAGCCTTATGTAAGTTGCTGCTCTAGGTGTCCTTGACTCATACGTCCGTGGTTTCAGGCTCTCTCTGAGGCGGGTGGTGTGTTTAGGGCGAAGGAAAAAAGTGTTTCGAGTGGTGTGGATGATGTCACTATCGGTAAAATTTTCAGGTTTAGAAGGGCACCACCCCCTGACGTCCACGGCCGAAGTTACTGGATTAGTTTCATGGGTTGGGGAGCAGGCCCGGTCCGATAGGTTCGGCCGCCCGCGTGCAGTTATGTCGAGGCCGCCCGAAAGAAATCGTTATTTTGTTCTCATTTTCTTGTTTGCCAAGCAACAGCAACTCATCACCCTTTTCCCGCCTATGGCAGTGTCGGGTTCTCATCTTGTCCCTCTGAATGGACACAAGGGTGAGATATTGAACAGTGGTTTTCCACAGCAGATTGCCGACCAAACCTTCAACCCCTGTGCTTATTTATCGTCGGTCTACTGTTTGTTGGGGCATCCTACACCTGGAAATTTTGTCTCATCTGCCCTTTGCATAGAAGAGAGGGTTCTTTTACGTGTGCCAATGCTATTTTACACCACACGGGACCTCGGTTTTACTTCTCATCCGAAGGAAGGCGTACTTGGGGATCTCTTTCGCCCGAAAGAAGCCAACCCACCACGGTCTAGTATCGATCCTAGAACCACTGACGTTGTTATTGAGCCCGTCCAGCATCAAAGCATTCAAAGTTTCGTGTTACTTGTGAGTTGGAGAAGGCCGCCCGCGTTCTTTGCTCACTTTGAATCTATGGACGGACCGGCCCTGTTGGGGAGTAAGCCAACCAACCACCCGTGTTGGTATTGACGTGGGCTTGCGCTGCTTAACTTCAGGGATCTCACGGGAACTGGTGTATCCAACGCAACTTGGCTGCACAAAGTTGACGAAGTTGGCATTACGAAGTAATTAGACCGACGTTAACTAAATAAGGGGTTGCAACATTATGTTGGCAGCCGGCTGCGTAACAAACCGTCCAAGTGTTCCATAGGAAAAATAAGTACCCGGCCCTATCATAGGGTTGGAATTATGATTTTTACAAACGTGTGCAGTAATTTGAAGTGGAGACTAGCAAGTGGAGTCCTGTGTGATAGGAAGGTCCCAAAAAGTTGAAGGGAAAGTTTAACAGGGCAGTAGTTAGGCAGGCTATGTGGATCAGAATGTTGGGCAGTGAGGAAGAGCCACGTAAATAGAATGCAAGTAGCCGAAATGCGAATGCTGCGGTACCGACATGAGTGAGGTGTCGAGAGGTGACAGCATTATGAATGAGTATATTAAGGGTAGCTTGGGGTGGGAAACATTGCGAAGAAAATGAGGGAAAGTAGATTGAGGTGGTTTGGAGATGTAATGAAATGAGAGGAGAACTAGCTCGTTAGGTCCACTATAGGAATGCAGGTGGTTGGAAGCACCCAGGGGAGAGGAAGACCAAAGCAGACGTGGAAGCAAGTTGTCCATAAGGATAGGCGGGATTGGAAGGCTAAGTGGTGAAATTTCCTGACATGTGATCGACTCGCCTCTGTAGGTTTGATTCAGGGCGATGTGCTTTGGCTTCTTTACGGTGAGAGAGTGCCAGTGCGCCTTACGTCGGATGGGAAAGCTGTAGTCCCGCTCCTGTTGTAGGAGCTCGCCCTCCCCAGCGTCTATGGACGAATAGTACCCCTAAAAATAAATAGGGTTACAGAATTAGGTTGGCAGCCAGCTGCGTAAAATGCCGTCAAACAGGTCGTTCATTTGCAGCAATGGCGCAAAAAATGGACACCGATCCTTTGATGAGTGGGGGGAAAAGGGTTAGTATTGTTATTGTTTTTTTGGGGGAGGGGGTTAGGGCCCATCGACATCATTGGTAATTAGGGCCCGTTAGTGTTAATGATGCTGTGATCAACCTAAAAACGGTGTACTGGGTGTAGGAGGCCATATGCCTTGTTATTCTTTCTCTTCATAATTTTGGTTGTATCTAGGTAGAGAGGTGCCCCGAGTGCACATTCCCTCGGATGAGAAGCAAAACCGAGGCCCTGTGTGGTGCATGATGGCATTTGCTCGTAAAAGAATCCTCTCTGCTATTCAACGGATAGTTGAGGCAACATTTCCAAGTGTAGGAGCTCACCTCCTGGCGTCAGTGGAGTACCACAACGAACAGTAGTTTGTTTCGTTGACGTTTTAAGGCCCTTCAACTATAAGGTCATTAAAGCCTCGTCCACTGCATAGTTCTAATGCAGACACTGCAAACAAACTACGCTAACGCGACGACTTTTGGGTATTAGCGGTACCCAGTTTTCCCAAGCTGCCAACCATGTTGGCACTAGCTGGGGTTGCGTTCCTTAACTTCAGTGATCAGACGAGAACTGGTGTCCAACGCAATACAGTCGCTCCCAACGAACAGTAGACCGACGAGTAAAAAACCGTGCAATAGCGTCCATTTAGAGGGACGAGATGAGTACCCAACACTGCCGTAGACGGGAAAAGGGTTAGGAGTTGGTTGCCAGGTACAAACACAAATACAGACACAAACTACCTGTCTGTCTCTGTGGCTCGATGTAAGCGAGTTAGGTTCTAGCCGGTTGTCAAATTTCAAGCGGCTTTCTTTGAATGGGACGTTAAGCTACACTCCTGTGATGTCACCTGTTCGTAACAGAACCCTTCCTTCAGGATGTGATTGGGTAAAATTGCCAGGTGTAATACATCGCCCTGTTCAGTTGCAGGGAGGCTGAATTTAAAATATGCAGTCGCCTTCTTTAAGGATTGCCTACCTCGGTGGCGTAGTGTGTAGCACGCTCGGTAACTGCGTCAGTGGTTCTAAGTTTGATACTGGACAGAGGTGGGTTGGTTTCTTTCGGGCGACAGAGAGGCCCGAGTGCGCCTTCTTTCGGGTGAGAAGTAAAACCGAGGTCCCGTGTGGTGTACGATAGCATTTGTACGTAAAAGAACCCACTCTACTATGCAAAGGGTAGTTGAGGCAAAATTTCCAGATGTAGGAGTTCGCCCCCCACGGTGGAATTCCTCAAAGAATAGTAAACCGATAAATAAGCATAAAGGGTTGCAACTTTGATAAGCAACCGGCTGCGGAAAAGCAGTCCAATATCCAGGGCCGACGTGATGGGTGTTCGAGCTGTGGCCCCGCGCATTCGGGTTAATGAACCAATTTATAGAAGGGCCCCGCTCCATGATTTTGCACGGGGCCCCGCATCATTAGTTTTCACAGGACCCCGCAAGATATAACGACGGCCCTTCTCACCTTTGTGTCCATTCAGAGAGACAAAATGGGTGCCCGACCCTGCCATAAGCAGGATAGGGGTTAGGAGTTGCTTTAGTCATGTTTAAGTAAGGATTGAACTCAAGCTCAATAGTGAGCGTATGAGAATAAGTATAAGAACGACGAATTGAAAGTAAAAATCAAAGACGTTAACCCAAAGTCCAATTTATCTTTATTTTTAACGTCAAAACATGATACGAAATAATAAGAAAACAACTGAACTACTTTATTATTTATACGAGGAATTTATTTCTTTTCACAAATCAACATTTTTCGATGGTAATAAATAATTTTCCGAAACTTTGTGTTTTATTCATGTTCAATTTGATGAATGTTTGAAAAGCAGAAAAATGCAGTATTTATGCTCGTGTGTATTTATATATATATATTTATAATTCCAGACTTTTTAGTGCGCTTCATTGTCCCCTGCAACGAAAAAAAAACAAAGCACATAAAGCTTTTTTTCACCATAAAATATTCTACATCAACGTTTCTACATGCAGGGATGTAAGTTATTGGAAGCACTTGGGGCATGGGAAGTGGTTTGTTGGTGTTTTAGGGTCCTTCAACTATAAGGTCATTAGAGCCCCGTCCACTGCATAGTTATAATACAGAGATTAGACTGACACTAGGTTAATGCGACGATTTTTGAGTATTAGCAGTACCCAGGTTTCCCAAGCGCCCCCCCCCCCCATGTTAGTACTAGCTCGTCGTTGTTGTTTGTTGGTGTTTTAGCGCCCTTCAACTACAGGGTCATTAGAGCTCCGTCCATAGTGTAGTTCGTATGTGGAGACTGCACAGACACTACACTAATACGACGATTTTTGGGTACTATCGTGTTTCCCCGATAATAAGCCACTGTCTTATTTCAATTTTGGTGCCGAAATAAGCACTAGGGCTTATTTTCGGGGTAGATCTATTTCGGGGAATGTCTTATTCTTCTCTATAATATACGCAGTGGGTAGCACTCTCAGTAACGGCGTCAGTAGTTTTTGGTTCGATACTGGACCGAGTTGGGTCGGATTTTTCGGGCGAGAAGGAAGCCCTGAGTGCGCTTTCTTTCAGATGAGAAGTAAACCAAGGTTCTGCGTAACGTACGATGACACCTGCACGTGAAAGAGCCCTCTCTATTATGGAACGGGTAGAGGAAGCAAAATTTCCAGGTGTAGGACCTTGCCCCCTGGGTACAGTGGAATGTCCCAACGAACAGCAGAGAGATGATAAAAAGGATAGGGGTTGCAGCTTTGGTTGGCAACCGGGTGAGGGAAAACACTGTCCAATATATCGCCCTTGTGTCCACTCGGAGAGACAAGATGGGTAGCATCCCCTGCTACTTGTAACCCTAACGCTATGCATTTTAGCGAGTAGTAAGAACAGTAATATTCATGCCCATTGCTTCAGCCAGTCCCTCCTAGGAAGGCATAACCGATTAAACGGCTTGTCTGACGTCACTTACGTATGAGTATTCGCAGTGGCGGCACAGTGGTTGAGAATCGCTGCTCTATACTAATTACTCCCTTTAATGAAATCATCCTATCAGATGCAGGAAAAAAAAAAAACGGATGCAATTTGCCTTGGGGCTCTCGTAGGGCTTATTTTCGGGGAAGGGCTTATATTAAGCACATCCTGAAAAATCTTGGTAGGTCTTATTTTCGGGGAAACACGGTAGCAGTGCCCAGTTTTCCCAAGCGGCCATCCATGTCAGTACCAGCTGGGGTTGCGCTACTTAACTTCAGTGATCAGACGAGAACTGGTGTGTCCAAAGCAATAAGCCGTTTCTTGTATAAAGGGAAATGATAAATGTTTGGGATGGATGGGAACTTCGTGGGTGATATGATGAGGAAGTGGGGAGCCTGAATCTGGTGGTTGATAAACGGAAGTGGAGAGCCAGAATTTGGTAGGTAATAAGTGGATTGATTGTTTTGTTGGCGTTTTAGGGCTCTTCAACTACAGTGGCCATTACAGCCGCGTAGTTCTAATGCAGAAACTGCACAGACACTACAGGAATGTGACGATATTTGGTATTAGCGGTACCCAGTTTTCCCAGGCGGCCACCTATGCTAGTATCAGTTGCAGTTGCATTGCTCAACTCCAGTGATCAGACGAGAACTGGTGTGTCCAACGCAATACAGCCACTTCCTACTCATTCCTAACAATCAGTTCTCGACACCCTGTCACAAATACCGCAGTATTTGCATTTTGCCTACTTGCATTCCATTTACGTGGCTGTTACTCACTGCCCAACACTCTGATCCATATAGCATAGCGGGCCTAGCCACTGCCCTGTAAAACTTCCATTTCAACTTGATTTAGACCTTCCTATCACAAAGGACTGCATTGCTAGTATCCACTTTAACCATACGCCATTGATTCTATGGGTCACACCCGAGACTAGATCCCCATTACTTTGGAACATTGCAATGCAGTGCAATACACAAGTGCATCCTTTGGCGCCCAGTGGATTGGGAGGTGTGGACCTGCTGTTTGGTCTCCAAGGTCTCCAGAATTGTCGTGTACTGATTTCTTCTGATGGGGACACATAAAGAGCCAAGTATATGGCAATCCTTTTGACTCTGCAGAGGACCTGGCTGCAAGAATTTCAGTTAGTGGTGGAAATGTTAATGAACTTAGCATGTCGGGTATCTTTGAAGGGGTGCGGCAATCGATGAGGGGACGTTGTGAGGTGTGCAAATCCACCCGTGGTCTCTCCTTTGAGCATGTGTTGAGAAATGTTGTACATACAGTTGGTGTTTTAGGGCCCTTCAGCTACAAGGTCATGAGACCTATCCACTGAGTAGCTGTAATGCAGGGACTGCACAGACACTACACTAATGCGACGATTTTTGGGTATTAGTGGTACCCAGTTTCCTCAAGCGGCCACCAATGTAAATACTAACTGGGGTCCAGGAGGTCGCGTTGCTTAACTTCAGTGATCAGACGAGAACTGGTGTGTCCAACACAATAAGCCGCTCCCTCTAAATTATTATATTTCATCCTACTTTCCTTCTTACAGCCACATACAGTCTAATAATAGGTTCGACTTTCGTCATCACTAAACAGTCAATTACTCGCAGTAAATAATAATAACAGTACTGTGAATTGCATTAAGGGTGCTTATTATGTGACCTCCACGTGATGCCCTTAGGTCGTATTCACCCTCCGAAACCCCTTTGATGGTTTTTTTTTCGTTGGATACCAGTTTGCATTCACCCAAACAATACTTTGCAGTAGCATTTTTCAGACAGGATTTGTTGGGAAATTTTAAATGAGAGGTGCATGTGAACCCGTTTATTGACCCGTGGAAGTTCCTCTATTACAACAGCTAGCAGCCACCACCTTGTTGCCGAACGTTAACAGGTTCCAATTGTATTAACTACATGATTTAGTAATATTCATTTATTGTCATGCTACAGCACATCTGATTAATTAAAAGCGAGGGGGCACTGTTTGGAAGGAAAGGGACGAGTGGAGGAGAGGGTAAAAGGTGGCCTGAAATAAAAACCAAGAGAGGAGCAACAGGGTGGATACAACTGGTAAGGGTGTTGCTTTTATTAGATTGCTAATGAAATGATTGAGAGAAGGGCTTCATTAAAAGTCGTTACCATTGTCAAGATAATTGGGGTAATGAAAATAATTTTTTTGACCGGATGTCTTACCTCTAAAATAATGATTTAATTATAATCTCACAGTTGAGTTTGTTTTAACATCAGCTTGAGCTTTGAAGTTCTGATCTTTGGTCTGCAAGAATTCAAAAATGAAAGACGATATTTTAATAACTACTGTTTTTTTATATGATGACAAGCAACGTAATACAAATTAGTTATTGAAACTGACAATCACAAATCATCATTTATCATGTCTCTAGCCCTTGTCCCGTCGATGGCAGGGTACACTCACACACCCACCACAACTATTAGATGGTGTTTTTAAGCAGTCATTTGTGTAACTTATTTAATGTCTGCCTACTGTCTTCGTGGGGGCAGGGGGCGACCTCTTATTCCTGGATACTTTGGGATCTACACGTATGTTTCCCTTCATGTTGAAAGGGTTCTTTTCCCTGCATGGCGACATCGTACACGCCGCATACGGTGCCACTTTTACTTGCCAGTCGTCAATGATGCGATCGAAACTCCACTCCTCGTCATCCCTCTTTCTCTCCTTTCTGTGACGTAGGGAGTGGCGTATTGCGTTTGACACACTAGTTCTCCTCTAATCACTGAAGTTAAGCAATGCAACCCCAGCTAGTACTAACACGGGTGGCCGGTTGGGAAAACTGGGTACCACTAATACCCAAAAATCGTCTCATTAGTGTAGTGTCGTTGCAGTCTCTACATTAGAACTACGCAGTGAACGGGTCTCTAGTGACCTTGTAGGTGCAAGGCTCTAAAACACCAACAAAACTCCTTGACGGGTCCCTCTTTCTCTCCTCTCTCTGGTGTGTCCCTCTTCCTCTCCCTCTCTGACGTGTCTCTCTTTCTCTCCTCTCTCCCTCTCTAACGTGCCGCTCTTTCTCTTCTCTCTGACTTGTCTCTCTTTCCTCTCTCCCTCTCTGACGTGTCCCTCTTTCTCTCCACTCTCTCTCTCTGACGTGTCTCTTTCTCTCCTCTCTCGGACATGTCCCTCTTTCTCTCCTCTCTCTCACGTGCCCCTTCTTCTCTCCACTCACTGTCTGTTTGCCTCGATTTTTCCCTCTCTCTCTCGAATCCGAAATTATCTACCCACCTCGCCCAGGATGGAACCTGCAACCGTCTTTGCATGAGTCAAGTACGCCATCGAAGCGTACTGTTAGCATTCATACTGTATGCCTGTGAAGTTAGGTGTTCACCAAAGACAATCCGGATTAACGTTCATAAGTGTAACATTTTCGGTTTGTATTTTGCTCTTTTGTCACTGGAATCACGGTCACGTGACGCGAATGTACCTGGGTCCTAAGATGAATGTCTACCGCCATATACATCAATAATGCTTTTCGCCATTCTTCCCTTCCACTCCAATTAATAAACGTTCGCGATCAATTTTGGTGAATCTATGTGCAGCTTTTTGATTATTATTGCATTTTGCCAGTGTGGGACAGATGAACTGGTGTCAAGGAAATTCGGGGGGGGGGGTCTGTGACATAGGCGGGACCGAGGCAAAGTTCTCTACAGGACGACGATTAGACCAGATCAGTGATTAGCAGTGCAGAAGAGCCACAACAATAGAATGACATTAGAAATGCGCATGGGTGTGGTGTCAACTGTAATTAGAATTAGGGATGAATAGAATAGTTTAGGGGTGGTTTTGGAGCATGGGCCCGTTATGAGACGAGAAGAATTAGCTAGGTCCTTTAAAGGGATGCAGCAATTATTGCTAACACATAGGGTAGAGGTAAAGTCAAGATAACCGGTGAAGCCCTAAGGTCACAAGAAATGTGGTAATCAGTCCCCGACTATAGCCCAGGAGGAGGGGGTAAGTGTTTTAGTAGATAGCCCGGCAACGGGCGCACACCAGGGTATGAATGACTTCTGGGCCCTAATAACCAAAGTAGTTGTGGGCCCCAACAACTAACAAACATGGCAACAGGAGTCCTACACTCGGTGCGCAAACGCATTCCACCTACCCAGAAACGTCAAGATACACATGAAAACGGGGGTTGTGCCGAGTAAATGAGGACCTGGTAAGAGATCGGCGGGAGTGGTGTGCCATAGGCGGGACTGTTTCTCTGATGTTCCCAAAACTACTAAAATACTGCATGAACTTCTCACCAAAAATACATTTAATATCCGAATGCTCCTACATCAGTAGCAACACTGGAAACCGTTTGGGAATGTTTCGTTCGTGCAATGAGTGGAGTCCTTTTGCCTGAGCCGAGTCCTTTCAAACATTTTGCAGAGTTGGTGGGAACGCGGTCACATTTCAGGCTGGTTAAATTCTTAAGCTCACAAGGTGGCTGAGAATTATATTTCCTCAATTATTGGCACTTATTAATAATCTCTCATTCAAGGCCACGGTCGGTGTCAGGGCATGCACAAGAATTGCAGGCCCGGTAAGTGGATGACTTCTGGTAGTTTCTTCCCTAGTAGCTATCTATTATTAGACAGCCCCTTTAAAGTGCGATCTACTTTGAGCCCGCCACCAGCGTCGGATGACGGGGGTGGTTGACAGTACAACGGCCTGGGCCACTAATTAAACTTAAATGGATAGGCTCATTTTCATGAGGGGCATCAAAGTAACCCCTAACTCTTTTCCCACCTATGGCAGGGTCGGGTACCCATCTTGCCCCTAAGAGTGGACACAAGGGTGGTATATTGGACAGTGTTTTTCTACAGCCGGTTGCCAACCAAAGCTGCAACCCCTATGTTTATTTATCGTCGTTCTACTGTTCGTACACCAAACGGGACATCGGTTTTACTTCTCATCCGAAAGAAGATGCACTCGGGGCCTCTCTCTCTCTCTCTCTCTCTCTCTCTCTCGCCCGAAAGAAATTGGCCGGGGCCGGCCAACAATGAGTCCTAATTGAATGTGGAGCAAAATCTAGAACGATTTCCAGAACACATTAATTCTAATTACGTAACTGAAAATATAAAGGGCTACTGATTCATTTGTTGGCGTTTAAGGGTGCTTTAGCTACAGTGGTCATTAGAGCTCCGTCCGCTGCATAGTTCTAATGCAGAATCTGCACAGACACTACGCCGTTACGAAGAATTCTTTGGGTATTAGCAGTACCCAGTGTTCCCAAGCGGCCACCCATGCTAGTACCAGCTGGGGTTGCGGTGTTTAACTTCCGTAATCAGACGAGAACTGCTGTGTGCAACGCAATACAGCCGCCTCAGAGAGAAGAGAAAGAGGGACACATCAGAGAGAGGAGAGAAAGAGGGGAACATCAGAGAGAGAAAGAGGGGAACATCAGAG
>JAAFCE010009126.1:25800610-25817878 GCA_013389805.1 Trigoniulus corallinus | reverse complement strand
GGAACATCAGAGAGAGAAAGAGGGGAACATCAGAGAGAGAAAGAGGGAAACATCAGGGAGAAGAGAGAAACAGGGGCACATCAGAAAGGAAAGAAAGAGGGACACATCAGATGGAGGAGAGAAAGAGGGACACATCAGAGAGAGGAGAGAAAGAGGGACACATCAGAGAGAGAGGAGAGAAAGAGGGACACATCAGAGAGAGACGTAGTGAGAAAAGGGAGAGAGAGGGAGAGGTGTTTCAAGCGAACCATCTGATGGATGGCAAGTAAAATACTATTTTAGATTCGTGAGCGTGTGTTTGCGATTCGTATTGTATGTGTGCAGAAAACATTTTTGTCCCCAACAGCCTATTAGAACTTTGACAGAATTTTTCAAAAGCTTTTCCCTAATTCATCATTGATAATGATGACTTATCCAACAAACCATGTTCTGAGTTTGCGAACATTTATTTTAGTATTCTCAAACATTTAGCAGCCATTGAGAGTGCTACTTACCTTGCTGTACAGCCGAAGTCTTCATCGAGCCGATGAACGAACCACTTAACTGAGGTGCCATTATGAGACCTTTGGTTAAACTAGTCAAATTGTGAATAGTTTGTGCGTATGTTCGATTGAACAGGGCAGAATTCACACTCACAGTCGGACTACTATGGGCAGCAGCTGCAGCAGCCGCTATCGACATTGGATAGGACGTAGGAGCAACAGCTGAAGATACTGAAGTAGCCATATTGGACTTCACCAAAGGGTTGAGAAGCAGATTACAGGCATCGACAGTCTGACCATTAGATGCTAGAGAAGAGGCTACAGAGGTTGTCAAACAGGAGGTTGTGATCAAGGACGTAGCCGAGTTGCACATGGTAGAATATACAGATGATGATGGTGATGGTTGAACTGCTGAAGAATTGGATGACATCAGTGAGATAGAAGTAGATGAAGAGGATGACGATGAAGATGGGGACGAGGATGATAAGGAGGAGGTTGACAAGGGGGCTGACACAGCTGGTGTTGTTGTACATGTCACAGGAATCGTTGGTGCCATTGCTGATCCAAACGCCCCATTTAACCAAGCTGCCTTGGTGTATGGTGACGAATAACCTAGCCTTAAGTTCCTTGCAAACTGTTGAGATACTTTGACTGCTGGACCACCACCACCTCCGCCTCCCCCCGGACCTCCTGCAACCGCACTACCAAATCCGCCACCTACACCATTTGGAGCAAATAGACCAGAGCTGCCGACACCGAATCCAACTCCCATAAAGTTATTATTGTTGCTGGGGATGGGATGATGGTGTTGATGGTTGTGAGAGGTGGCCGTGTCCACGATGGACCAAATTCGTGGTTTTAATGATTGGGAATCTTGAAGACCTGTTGATGTCAAGCTCAAGCTGGTACTTGGCGAGTCAGTAAGTACTGGACTTTGGAGTGAAGAATGGGAATCTGATAAGATGGATGACCCTGGACTCGACATGGAGTCTCTGTGGGATGTGTCCATTGTTCCACCATTTGGTAGGCACAGGTCATCATCTTCGTCATCTTCGTTGTCTTTGTTCAACTGTCTGTTTGAACTGTTGCAGTTGTCAGACGGTGGATGAGGCTTCGGACATCTTGGATCAAAACCTGAAAGGATATCAGACAAATGAAATTGTTTTGCATTGATAAAAGCACTGAAATTTGGGTTAAGCTCTGACCCTTTCAGGACCACTTCCCTGACAGTGATTTGTCTAAGGGTTAGTTGTTGTTTGCCAGGATTGGAAAGCAGGGCGACAAAGCAAAATTGTTAGTAAACAATTTGTTCGTCAATGTGTTGGACACGGGTCACCGCAGTATCCAAGCAAACAAGCATTTTCAGTTTGTGAGCATCTTCTTTCGATCAGTATTGCATTTTTATACGTGTGAACGTTTTTCAAACGCCTTTCGTAAATGCGCACGACGTATCCAAAATTATATTGCGTCTGCAGGTGGGTTTCCAATCGTTCCGAAACATTCGTAAGCATTTTGAGTAATTCGTTAAGGTGCGAATTGAGTGTTCGACACATGGACGTGTAGTTACTACATGGTGACCATATGAAATGCTGCTGTCTGCAGGATCAACCTTAACCGAGGCAGACAGCTTGTTTAGGGCGAGAACAAGAGAGAGAGGGCAAAGTCCCAGGTGCACAAGATGTCACCACTTCCCATTTTTGTCCCAATGGAACACATGAAAAATCTATTGGACGGTATTTAAAGCAGCAGGCTGTCAACCCACTTATGTCACTCCCGCTTTATTTATTCTCGGCCTATTTCTTCTTTAAACTTTGCCATTCCTGCCATTTTTTGTTTTGTTGGTGTTTCTGGGCCCTTCAACTACAACGGTCGTTAGTGCCCGGTCCACTGCAGAGTTCTAATGCTGAGACACTACGCTGATGAGACGATTTTTCGGTATTAGCGGTACCCAGCTTTCCCAAGCGGCCACCCATATTCGCACTAGCTGGGGTTGCGTTGCTTAACTTCAGTGATCAGACGAGAACTGTTGTGTCCAGCGCAATACAGCCGCTCCCACAATATTTCATGCTATGGCATATTGTGAGGTTTTAGGACTCGAATGAGGTGGCGCTCAGACGTCGATTATGCGATCCTCAGGCCGAGGCACCGAGCCCAGTGGTGGCTCCCGCACTACCAAATTTTTAATAAAATTTAATAATAAAGGTTAAGGACTTTCGAAGTCCCGCAAAACATCTAGCCAGGCCGTTGCGTTGGATACACCAGTTCTCGTGAGATCACTGAAGTTAAGCAGCGCAAGCCCATGTCAATACCAACTTGGGTGGCTGGTAAAGAACGTTGGGTGCTGCAAATAAACCCTTTCCTTCGTCCTTTCACCTACCTCCTCATCTCTCGCGGGCAGCCTCCTAAGGGTTCGACCTGTTATGGCTGCCTGGCTTACTCCCCAACCCTCGAAACTAATCCAGTAATCCCGTGCCAGCAAGGATGATAACAGGTTAGTCATCTTCTTTTTTGAACGAACATACACCGAGCATTTGTAAAGATGATTGCGTTTGTTGTTTGTTTGTTTGAGTTTAAGGTCCCATCAACTACAAGGTCATTAGAGACCCGTCCACTGTATAGTTCTGATGCAGAGACTGCACAGACACTACACTAATGCGACGATTATTGGGTATTAGCAGTACCCAGCTTTCCCGAGCGACCACCCATGCGTTGCTTAACTTCAGTGATCAGACGAGAACTGGTGTGTCCAACGCAACTCGCCGCTCCCAAGATGATTGCGAATCTCATACAAAAATTAGCAAGAGGTTTGCTTTCAATAGCAAATAAATGGCTTCAGTCATTACAAACTTAATAATTGGATTCCAGATACCATCCTACTCTAGTCACTTGTTGAAAAGTCTGTTAATCTACATGATAAACACCAATATGCCATTGCTTTCCGCTGATGTCATCTTAAGCTCGACGATGATAATTCTGACGTCATTTTGATAACGTCGATAGTAGTTTAAATTTAATCACTTGCTACAATTGTCGTTGATCAGGACCCTGCTCGGAGGCGCAGTTGATTGCACGGCCGGCAACTGCATCAGTAGTTCTAGTTCGTTCATTGGTGTTTTAGGGCCCTTCAACTACAAGGTCATTAGAGCCTTGTCCACTGCGTAGTTCTAATGCAGAGACTGCACAGATGCTAGACCAGTGGTGGCGTAACCTGTGACCCGCAGTTCATAAAGTGAACCGCCATGCAATTTTAAGTGACCCGAACGAGAATCGTATCTAGTTTATCATCTCATAGTGTGTGAGGTGGACGGGGACCTGGCGGGCTAGAACCTGCAGACCCGACCCTGCCACAGGCGGGATAAGGGTATTATGATGATGTTCTCTATTTGTTGCTTTAGTGAACGAATTTATTCATTATTAATCATATTTTTTTTTCAAAAAATTAAATAGTGCACCTGACCCGCGGACAACTTTTTGGTTTTTTTTCGTCTTATTGTGACCCGTCTTTAAGAAAAGGTTCGCTACCACTGTGCTAGACTAATGCGACGATTTTTGGGTGTTAGCGGTACCCAGTTTTCCCAAGCGGCCACCCATGTCAGTACTAGCTGGGGTTTCGTTGCTTAACTTCAGTGATCAGACGAGAACCGGTGAGTCCAACGCAATAAGCCGCTCCCACGTCAGTCAGTAGTTCTAGATTCGTTACTGGACCGAGGTGGGTTGGCTTCTTTCGGGCGCGAGAGATAGAGAGCGAAGGAAAACCGAGTCAAACCGAGGTCCCGTGTGGTGTACGATGGCATTTGCACGTAAAAGAACCCTCTCTACTATGCAACGGGTAGATGAGGCGAAATTTCCAGCTGTAGAAGCTCATTCTCTTGTGTCGGTAGAATGCCCCAACTAGCAGTAGACCGACGATAAATAAGCAAAGGGATTGCAACTTTGGTCGGCAACCGGCTGCGGAATGTCCTTTTAGAGGAACAAGATGAGTAGCCGACCCTGCCATAGGCGGAAAAGGGTTAGGAATTGCTTTGCTACAACAGTGGTTGATCAATACTACATGACACAACATACTTGATAGCAGAGATAAATTTTGTCAAAATTCAAGATGACCATCATTTGAAACTCTTTGTCCGTCTATTGCTGGGCCAAATACTAATTTTCACGATCACAAACGACCGATTATGAACCCAGCTGCCCACCTAGTGCAGGAGCCAGTGGCGGATCAGAGGAGGGGGAAAGCACTTCAAAAACGTGCGCCCCAAATACTTTCTCAGTATTCAGAATTCATTAGTATAAATCTAGCTAGCAATTGCAATGGGTCCTCTACTTCCCCTTAGACCAGCAGTTCTCAATTGCAGCTCCGTAGAAGGATTTTCGGGGCTCAGGGGCACGAAGCGCTGCAGATCCCTGGGGACCCTCAGTGCCGCGTCTATAGCTCTAGGTGCGGTTTGCTTCAGAAAATCCAATTGATGCACTTTAAACTTGTGCATCTTAAATTTCGCGAATTTGTGTTGCTTCGCTACCCTTGACCCTTCTAACGTTTTCTGCTTGAGGTATCGCTGAGTTGATCGTTGTCCTGGAACTGCCTGCCAGGTAAGGGCTCCGCGACTCCAAATGGGGTGAGAACCGCTGCCTACGACATTCCTATCTTCTGTGGTTAAGCGAACTGCAGTTGGACTGGGAATATAGAAACTGGGATAGCAATGAAAAAATGCCTTCCCAGTTGCAAAGTTGAATCGTGCATCAGTTGAAATATGGGCCCCATTGAAGCACTGAGTGGGTTCCCTGGATCCGCCCCTAGTAGGAGCTTCCCTCCCAGACGTTGGCGGAGTGCCCCAACGAACAGTAGACATACAGTATATCACCCAGAGGGACAAGGTAGATACCCGACCCTGTCATAGGCGAGAAAAGGGTTAGGAGTTGCTTTTCCTGATTGCGCGAAATTGAGCCAGTCGTCGACCTTTGATCTCTAAAGGCATGTGACCTTACTAACGCTTTTGTACATTTTTCATTAAAAGTGTACATGACAATGTGATAATATATAGTGTTTACAACTGACAGACATTTCTTATTTATAAGAAATTTGAAGTATATTTCTTCACCCCAGTAAAATTGGGTGGTCCCTCTAAGTCCTTTAATAGGGGAAAAATGAAATTCCTCATAAATTTGATAACGTGTGCATTGCAAATACTGCATGCTGCCGTTAAGGTTCAATGCAGAGGTTGAAATTTGAACAAGTTTTGTAAGTGGATGAATGTTTATGCCATCTGTAACTAAAGGGGTCACCCGTGACTCTCCATAACCCTCTCCAGCTGCAGATGCCTGTGATTCTGTCGAGAATAACAAAATTAGGCAGTCGCTAAGATCTTGATTGACAATTATTACTATAGTTTAAACGTATTCTGTTAGAGTTATACAGAGGGGCGGATTTGTGAATAGGCTAAAAAGGGTACAGTTGGGGGGGGGGGGTGAATTTTGAGTGGTGGCAAAGCAATAATAATTCCGCTCATGAACAGAATTAAAAAGAATGTTTAGGGCATGTTCATAGGAAGACGTCTTTGAGCAACGATTTTTAGGCCCAGCAGAACAATTTAACCCACCATAAACCCACCCCTGATGACTTCTTTCCAGCCAGAGGAAGCCCCAAGTGCACCTTCCTTGTGATGAATAGTTAAACAGAGGTCTCATGTGGTGGACGATGGCATTTGCACGTAAAAGAACCCTCTGCACTAGGCAACGGGTAGAAGAGGTAAAATTCCCAGGTGTAGGAGCTCTGCCCCTTCCCCGACGTCAGTGGAGTGCCATCAGGAACACTAGACTGGCGATAAATAAGTATAGGAGTTGCAGCTTTGGTCGTCAGCCGGCTGCGGAAAAACACCGTCCAATATATCATCCCTGTGTCCATTCAGTCTTTGTGCTATTTTTTGAGCCTCTCCCTGGGGACGTATTTACCTTTTGTGTTCCAAGTATAAGTTGTTGTCATTTAAGAGCTAAGTGTTATTCTGTAATTTATTTGCCGTCACTAATGCCCTGCGTTTTCAGGGCCACCCGTGCCACTTCATAGTTTCCTTTTTCTCGGCCTCCACAGATGTGAGGAAAGTGCACAGTATATGCTGATCTCTTCACTACCATGCCAGGGATATGCGTCGTCGCTTCTCCCCCACTAAGTGCTCCAGTAGGTGGAACGCACTACAGTATATCCGCTCATCCGTTTACTCCTGCTCCAGGCTCAAATGTCTGACAAGTTGTCATTTCATGAGACTTGTACGCTAATTTGTTGTCTTGTATTCACTGAGCTGCAGTGTTATAGTTAGTAATGTAATTTTGTATGTGAAAATAGTAACTCCTAACCCCTTTCCCGCCTATGGCAGGATCGGGTACCCATCTTGTCGCTCTAAATGGACACAAGGGCTATAAATTGGTCATAGTTTTTCTGAAGCCGGTTGCCGGTCAAAGCTGCACCCCTACGCTTATTTATCGTCGGTCTAGTGTTCGTTGGGGAATTCTACCGACGCCAGGGGTCAAGCCTCATCTACCCGTGGCATAGTAGAGAGGGTTCTTTTATGTTCAAGTAACATTGTGCACCAACACGGGACCTCGGTTTTACTTCTCATCCGAAAGAAGGCACACTCGCCGCCTCTCTCTCGCCTGAAAGAAGCCAACCCACTTCGGTTCAGTATGCAACCTAGAACTACTGACGCAGTTGCGGCGGCGGCGGGGCGGGTACGATGGGTAACGAAATAAATAAAATATGGTAGTGTGTAGGGTGGACATGGGGACCGGGTGTGGGATAGGTAGTAGTGGAGAGCTAGTACCCACAGACTCGACCCTAGTACAGGCAGGATAAGGGTATGATGATGGTGATGTAGGTAGGTGCCCGTGTACGGGAGTACCCATATCGGCTCAGGAACTGGGCGAAAGGACCTTGCCTCCCTTCTACCAACGGCCTAGAAGTGACCTTTAATCCCTGAGTGTTTGCTAGTCACTATGCAGAGACATTCAGCAGAATAATTGTGCCAAAGGACTAAAACTGCTGTTGTTGTCGTCGTCGTCACTGTATATGGGCCAGCAAGCATATTAGCATGTTGCTCTTTGTTAGAAGAAAAATGCCCTTATTCAAACACTAAGACTCCTAAATTAACATTATCTGTTATGATGTTGACGTGGATCTTCAAGCTGGTTTCAAAAGATTAATGTAGGGACATAAAATTATGTGAAGAACCGTATGAATATGTATGACATGGGTTGTTTTCCTTTTTCTTCTTGTTGCCTGACATAAAAAAGAGATTAGAACCATGCTATATTTATGTACGTTGAGTATTCAAATCCGTTAATTAATTAGATTTCATAATGCTTTGTCTGACAACATGGGAACAAAATTATTGCTTTTCGACTGGAAACTGAAATGATATTTCCATGTTTTCCTCATAAAAGTCTAGAGAATAGTGTGAAGGAGAAAGGGGTAATGGTGTTCGTATGTGTATCTAGCCCCCCTTTTTTTTCTATATGGACACTTCAATGCACTTACAAGCTTTAGAAACAGCGTAGTTACTGCAAAATATGGATTAGTTATTCATTAGAGAATTTTAACGACGGATTCTTCGTGTAAAACATCATTTTTACAAAATATAATTACTCTCTTGAATGTTTCATCATTTTTAACGGTGAATGTTATCCATCTGCACCTTTAAAATCTCTCAAAAATACATAAAGAAATCTAGTACATGCTCCACCTAACAATGTAATCTCCTCTACCGTGAAAGCGCCGTTGAGAGGCTGAATCGCTTTCAGCGTTGCAATTGTGTAATTTGCATTGTTACCCAAATGTTAGATGCGCCTTATGAAATCACCACTTTACTCCATTTTCCCATTAGGCCCTCCCGTTTTATCATAGACTGCTTTTCAGTTGCAGTTAGAAAGTCGGCCATTATCAATTAAAGGGCTGAATAAGGACGAGGACCGTTTTTCAAGCCTTCTGCAGGATTAGCAGGAAACGCGCGCATGAACGTGCTGCCGGGTACCAAAAGCAACTCCTTACCCTTTTCCGGCTTTTGCAGGACTAGGTACCCATCTTGGGCATCAATAAGGAAGGAGCAGCAAACTGCGTTGGCCACACCAGTTCTCGTCTGATCGGGAGCGACGAATGGCGTTGGACACACAAATTTTCGTCTGATCACTGAAGTTAACCAGCGCAACCCCAGCTAGTACTGACATGGGTGGCCACTTGGGAAAACTGGGTACTGCTAATACCCAAAATTCGTCGCATTAGTGTAGTGTCTGTGCAGTCTCTGCATAAGAACTATGCTGTGGACGGGGCTATGATGACCTTGTAGATGAAGGGCCCTAAAATACCAACAATCGAACGAACGAAAGTATCATATTACTAAAGCATGTACCGGTATCTACCTCTCGAAAAACAGTGATCTAGGGCAAACAATGATTCGTGTAAGCATTGGGCTACTTTAGGAGCTAGTGGGCCAATGAATTTCATAGCCTGTGCTTTTCCCGAGCAGGCCGTGATAAGAGAAGTTTGAGAAACACCAGTTTAAGCCATAGAACGACGGAAGTGGAGAATCAGAAAGAAAAGGTGAAGAATGACAAGAACGGCCGGCTCAGACGTCGATTTTTCGGGTCTCAGGCTTACGTTCTCGGTTCAAGGGGAATAAGTACTTTCAATTTATCATCACACCCTTATCCCTCCTGTAGATAGGTCGGGTCATAGGGTTCTGGCCTTTCTCATAATACCAGCACTTTCAAAGGAAGTGTCCTCATGATGCAAACAGGTGAAGGGAGCGGCGAGTTGCGTTGGACACACCAGTTCTCGTCTGATCACTGAAGTTAAGCAACGCAACCCCAGCTAGTACTGACATGGGTGGTCGCTCGGGAAAACTGGGTACTGCTAATACCCAAAAATCGTCACATTAGTGTAGTGTCTGTGCTGTCTATGCATTAGAACTATGCAGTGGACGGGTCTCTAATGACCTTGTAGTTGATGAGACCTAAAACACCAAAGAAAAACAAAACAAAAGCAAACAGGTGAAGATTACAAATTTAACAGTTCCACTATGTGTTCCCAGTTCCAATAGGGCAAATAAGAATCCGGCCCTGCCATACGATAGGGATGGCGAAGGAGCTAGTCCTCGTTCACGGAAAAAAATGCCTCAAGTATTTTTCGCCCATGTAGTCTTTTTACAAGTTACTGCCCTGTTCCTAGTAAGTGATCGTAGGAAGTAAGTTTCTTACCATTTTCGTTGATTTTCTGGTCCTTATCCAGTTTTACTGGGTCCCTCTCGTTAGTGTCCGAAGCGTCATCATTATCATCATCATCCACCCGATTTCTTGGTTCCCACGTGACTTTATTCTCTTTTTTCAGACGTCTCCTAGCATTGGCGAACCAAGTTGATACTTGGGTTAGGGTCATTTTGGTAATGATGGCCAGCATGATTTTCTCGCCTTTTGTTGGATAAGGATTTTTTCGATGTTCGCTCAGCCATGCTTTTAAAGTGCTTGTCGTTTCCCTGGTTGCGTTCTTTCGGCGAGCCCCATTCAGGTCCACTCCGTACCTAAAAACGAACAACAGTAAATGACTTTAAACATTTAAAACAAATAATGTGAACATAATGAAGACCACAACGGATATTGGCTGCCATCGACTGCGAGCATGTTTGAAACGGCGGATGCAGAAAAACCACCACTCACGCGCGTGCGAGCGTTTTCCCGCTTGGGAAAACTGGGTAATGCTAATACCCAAAAATCATCGCATTAGTGTAGTGTCTGTGAAGTCTCTACATACGAACTACGCTGTGGACGGGGCTCTAATGATCTTGCAGTTGAAGGGCCCTAAAACACCATCAAACAAACAAAGGATTCATGAGCGTTTGTTTTCCCAATGTCTGCATGGATCATGAACGTTTGTTTGCTTCCAACGTCTCCGTGGATCATGAACGCTCGTTTTGCTTCCAATTTCTGCGTACATCATGAACGTTTGTTTGCTTTCAACGAACGAATGTTTTGCTTTCAATGCCACCATGGATCATGAACGTTTGTTTTGTACTGCAATGCCTACATGGTTCACGAATTAATTTTTTACTTCCAATGATTGAATCTATTAATGTTGAAGATATTAACAAATGTTCATGAACAACGTCAAACTCATTAGTTGCAGAAAGTGAAGGTAAAATAAGTTTTGGAAAACGTCAACGAACAGTTAGAAATAAGAGCCAGAAATGTTAATTTTGCTTTCTGTGTTGGTAGCTACTCTGCCTACAAATGAGTTAAAGCTGTGCTTTTGTCCGTGTTGACAGTTCGTGTTGATGCACTCGGCATATTCATGTGCTCGAAACGTTAATAACCAGGCAAATGAAGACTCCGCAGATGATGAGCATCTCAACTATAGTCAGTATAATAGGAACATAAAATTGTAAAAAAGAGACTAACGGCTATTTTGACGACTTTGTTCTAATATAATAAAACTCTTACATTTCGATAACAACAAACAGCAGCTATAAAACCGGTTAAAAAGCAGCAAACAATATATTTGTAGAACCCCTAATAAATCATTTAATTAAGACCTGTACATCCCCAGTCCCCACCACATGAGGGCATACAATGAATTATTATTTTCTCAAATCTTTGACTTCCTCCCCTTTCCAATCTCCTTCCTCACTCACCCCTGTCCGAAAAACAAACACGTCAATATTTTGAGTAGCAATTTCAGATCCCTTTAATGGCAAATAATTATAACAAGGCACGCTGTCCACAGTTGGCAGCGTTATTTGCCATGGTGAAAAAAGCAGGCCCAGGAACAGGAGAGAAGGAGCACTGGGTAGATTGCATAATGAATGGGATAGCCAACGTTTTTTTAGTCCTAACTAGGCCTAATAAAACAATAACTTAGAAAACATTGTAATATAATTCAATATCCTCCTCCCCCCCTTCAGCTCCCTTCTAAACATATAATAATAAACTGTAAATAATCAGTTTAGCTTTTTGAGGAATGTAGTAGGTTATGCTTTAGGGCACAATTGACTATTAATGCCAAGAATAATTCCCCTGAATAAAAGCCATAAAATTAAACACACACACAAGCATAAAAACACAACAACATGATATTATGTTTCGTTTACAACGCTTTGACAAAACGATCACCTGGTCTCTGTACGTGAGGTTTGAATTGCAACTTGTACACATCTTAATAGTGACAGAAAGTTAGATAACGTAGAATTATGTTCAGGAATTACAGGTTTGCCCTCACTTTCACTTTCATTCTGCTTTGTTTGATTGATTTGTTGGCTTTTTGGGGCCCTTCACCTACAATGGTCATTAGAGCCCGGCCCACTGTATAGTTCTAATGCACAGTCTGCACAGACACTACACTGTAACAGCGATTTTTGGGTATTTGCAGAACGGCTGTATTTTTTTAATTTTTTACGGGTTGGGGAGTAAAGTCCGCTTCACAATAACATCGGGAACGAGAACGGCAACGGCCGGGAAACGTAAAACTAAACGTAAGCCGTTTGACCAATAGGAGCGCACCTCCCCTCTGCACAAAATACGTTTTACGTTGCCGTTCCCGTTGCTGTTGTGAAGCCCGCTTAAGCCAAGCAGCCATAACAGGCCGAACCCTTAGGAGGCTGCTCGCGGGTGAGGAGGAAGTGGGTGTAGGAGATATTTGTTGCACTGGAAGTCGGCAGAACAAGGGAAGCGGGCGCGGGCGGTTGGACGGTATTTTTGCACAGTTGGCAGCCGCGCGCCGACTCTTTCTTATTCAAAATCGGCGCACTCTGTGTGGGGCAGACAGCCGATCTCTTACACTTAGGAATTTTGTTGGATTACTCTACGTTTTACTCCATGAAGTAAGGGTTCTTTTAATGCAATGGTGACATCGTCACAACCACAAGGAACCTTGGAGTGGTTACCCTTTCACTGTGGGGTTGAAGAATAAATTAATATTACTCAAGGCGTGTTTGACTATTGCGGCAGTGGATCCTGGATCGAGGAGGTTGGATTCTTTCAGACGAGAGAGAGAGAGAGAGAGAGGCTCTTCGTGTGCCTACCTCCAAATGGGAAGTAAAGCGGTGGTCCTGTGTGGTGTTTTTCAACCTTTTTATTGAAACGGAACTCTTTGGAGCATTTAGACTTGTCGCGGAACCCTTTGGAACATTTAGACCTTTCGCGGAACCCCATAACCCCATACAGTGACAGAAAAAAAACATTAATTGATACAGGTGTGTGTGTTAGCATAAGCAGTTGAATTCGTGGCCTAATGTTTGAGAGAGACACCTGAAGTTCATCCTCCACAGACAAAAGTCGTTCTCGTTTCTTGTGTTTTCATCATTTTTATATTTTACCTTGCCATTGGCGGAACCCTTGGGCGGATCTCACGGAACCCTGGTTGAAAAACACTGGTTTAGACAGCCAGCTGCGTAAAAATACCGTCCAATGGATCATCTGTGCCCCAGTGGGACAAAGATGGGTACACAATCCTGCCATAGGCAGGAGAAAAGGTTAGCACTTGCATGGTGCAATATTACTCTTTGGCACAGACTACCGAATGGCCTGATTTCTTTCCTACACCTGGGGCACATTTTGGGAATTTTCACGTACATATATTTAATTCCATGCAGAAAGGGGCTTTTGAACCCGCGATTTACAGCGCCAATGGTTGCAGGTACGATGGTGGCTCGAGGTGGGTTGGTTTTTTCGGGTGAGGGAGAAGCCCTTCCTTCGGATGAGAAGTAAAACCGAGGTCCTATGTGATGTACGTTGGAATTTGCACGGAAAAGAACCCTCTCTACTTGCAACGGCCAGATGAGGCAAAATTTCCAGGTGTAATAACCGGTGGATTGTCCCAACTAACAGCTGACCGACGATACATAAGCATTGGTCGGCAGCCGGCTGCAGAAAAACGCCGTCCAATATATTACTCTTGTTTCCATTCAGAGGAACAAGACGGGTACACGGGCCTGCCACAGATGGGAGAAGGGTTAGGGGTTGCTTTGCTTTGGATGCAGGGTTTATCCCTCAAAAAGGCAACCGTGAGAATTTGAGAAGTTCGGCTAGAATTTCCTTGCGTGTGTATTTTAATTTCACCTGCACCAAGACCTGAGTTCCTTAAATTTGAACAGCGCACCTGTTATTTGTTTAAAAAAAACAAGCCTCTTATCAAATGGCAGTTTCAATGAAGTAGCTAGCTAGATAAGTTAGTTAACTTGCCTTCATAATAAGCTGACGTCATAATCATCCATCATTAGAGCTACAAATTTACACACTTTGCAACAACCTTAAGCAAACATTATATTATCGGATTAGTAGAGTCACGTAGTGTAACAGACTAGAATTTCATTCGTTTCTACTGTGTTGATTTCCGTTTTGTTGCACGCGCACAGACCTTGCAAAACTAGACCAAGGCCCTACCTGATACTAATTGTCTCTAATAAGATCTCTATGATGTGGTAACTGTTAAATCAATGTTGTAGTAACAACCAACGTGCAATTTGAATTGCAAAGCACTAGAATGGTAAACATAGTTTATGCATCGCCTCATAGTACAGCCGCTTCTGTATAGGTCGGCGCAGAAAGCAGCAGATTCATCGTCATTATCATTAGAACTGTGTTGATATTTGGCAGAGTCGGATTTGCGAGTTTTGGCCCTGACTGCCATCTATTCCCAACCTGGTCTCCATCCACCATACAAGGTGCTATATCCTCCAAACAAGGTGCTTAGGTTAGCTATGCTATTTGGAGCAGTGTTGGGCAGCGAGAAAAAGCTACGTAAAAAGAATGCAACTTGCCGACATGCGAATGCTGCGGTGCAGGAGTGGGGTGTCAAGAACTGATAGAATTAGGATTTGTTTGTTTCGTTTGTGTTTTAGGGCCCTTCAACTATAAAGGTCATTAGAGCCCCGTCCACAGCATACTTCCTATGCAGAGACACTACACTAATGGGACGATTTTTGGGTATTAGCAGAACCCAGTTTTCCCGGGCGCCCATGCATGCCAGTACTAGCTGGGTTTGCGCTTCCTAACTTTAGTGATTAGAGGAGAACTGGTGTGTCCAACGCTCCCTTAGAATTATGAATCAGTAGAGTAGAGGTAGCTTGGGGATGGGGGAGATCGCGGGAAAAGATGAAGGGGATTAGATTGAGGTGGTACGGAGATGTAACGAGAAGAGGGGAGAAGGAACTCGTTAGGTCCATTACAGGAATGCAGGTGGTTGGAAGCACCCAGAGCAGGGTTATACTTTTGTTTGTTTTGTTAGTGTTTTAAGGCCCTTGAACTGCATTGGTCATTAGAGCCCGTTCACCGCGTAGTTCTAATGCAGAGTCCGCACAGACACTACACAGTAATCACTGTTCCCAAGCGGTCATCCATGCCAGTACTAGCTGGAATTGCGTTGCCTAACTTCCGTCATGAGACCAAAAATAGGTGTGTCCAACTCACTACAGCCACTCAAAATAATGCACCCGGGGCACGCTGCTCGTAGAGTATAGTAGTGTGTGGGGTGGACGTGGACCTGGTGTGAGATAGGCGAGAGTGGAGGGCTAAAACCCACAGACCCGATTTGCCACAGGCGGGATAAGGATATGATGATGACGGTCGCCGGTTGATAGTACAAGAAGGTTATATCTAAGGGTTTCAGGATGGAGGAATCGACTCCCAGGGCGGTGTTTTTGTTGGTCATTTAGGGCCCTTCAACCACAAGGCCATTACAACCCCGTCCACGGCATACTTCTAATGCAGAAACTGCACAGATACTACGCTAATTCGACGACTTTTGGATATTAGCAGTACCCAGTTTTTCCAAGTGGCCACCCATATTAGAACTAGCTGGGGTTGTTTAACTTAGTGATCAGACGAGTACTGATGTGTCAATGCAATAATCCGCTCCCCGGGGGCGGTGGAAGAGGTTCAAGAGTGGAGGACGAACTTGACTCCCAAGGTGAAAGGACTTGTATGAAGTGACTAAGAGTGTCAGAAATGTATCTAATTATAGCTCAGGAGTGGGTGACATGTCAGAAGGAGAAACGTGGAGCGTCAAACGAAGTATGGAAGTGGGGACTGAGGTAGTATTAGGCATGTGATGGAAAAATGGGATGAGCTGGCTGCGCCCATCACAAAGATGCAAGGTAGCAAGATGCATGACAGTGCTTGACGTTGTACTGGTACCGGGTAGGCAATAGATGAGTTTAGAAGGCCAGAACTGGCAGAACCCTATCCTTGTAGGCGGGAATAATAGCATGACGATGATTTCATTATCTCATCAAGGCTTTCAATTAGGTAATAAATGATTGGTGTTTATGGCGTCAGGCAGTTTTAACGGTCATGTGTACCAATAACCAACCAGATGGTATTTTCCGACTCCAGCTATGCTAACAATTGAGTGGAGTGGATTCCGCATTTTATTATTTGCAGTATTTGTGTGCTCAATTTAATGAATTTGAATAGATGGCCCCTTTGTTGCCATGAAGGATATAAACTTCATCTTTGTGTTTGATATTTCCAAAAAACTAAACCATTTTCCATAATTATCTTTTACTCTTAACAATTTATCCTATAACGGTTCAATCAACCGTACAAATTGAAATGTGAGACTGGAAAAATGTTGTCCTGGTCAACATGGCCGACGCCTTCCACCTGCGGTTTTGTAACATGATACTTAAAACTACAGGCCAGTTTACGATATCGCATTGTCCCAACTGTTTCTCGATGCTTACATGTTTCATACACAACAAGCAAATATTTTTTGGCAATTAATATACGGTGTATGACGTAGGGTGTGCGACAACGTGCATAACAGCTGTTAAACGCGATGTTCCAACTTGTTCTGACCCCAGCGCCACTGGGCACCGGATTGAGAATTAAAATCTCCTGGAGGGAGCATATGGGAATATAAAGAAATTGAGTCATCCTCAGCCATTACGGTTGGTGCTAAACTCTGGCTCAATTGTGCCTTTTCCCCGCCTACTGTAAGGTGGGCACCATAGGGGATCTGATAGACGGTATTTTTATGCAGGCTGCCAGCCTAATGCTGAAATCCCTATGCTTATTTATCGTCGCGTAGGCCTCTTTACTTCATTCGGACACTTCCTCCACCGACGCCAAGAGGCGAAGCTCCCACACCTTGAAGTTTTGCCGAATTAAGCACTCGGGGTGTCCGGTTCGTCCAAAAGATGGCAACTCACCTTGATGTAGTATCAAATCTGGAACCACTCATGCAGTAGTAGAGCACACTGCTGCTGTTCCTCTGTGGTGGGCCAGGGGTTCCGCTTAATTACATGTTTGAAACATTATAATACTGATGTACAACGCTTATACAAAAATATCACACAGTTGACGGTAAGAAGGGTTGATTTCCATTTCACTGGCCAAGTTTGGGAATGACCCACCTCGGCGGCTTGCTCAACTTACTGAGTCAGTGGTTCCAAGTTCGATACGAGGTGCCGTGTGGTGTTCGATGGCGTGTGCACATGAAAGAACCCTCTCTACTATGCAACGGGCAGATCAAGCAAAATTCCCAGGTGGTAGAGCTCCCCTCTTTGCGTCGGTGGAGTGCCCCAACGAATAGTAGACCGACGACAAATAAGCATTGGGGTTGAAGCTTTTGTCAGCAGCCGGCGGCGTAGAAACACAGCCCAACAGATCACCTGTGTGCCCACCAAGAGGGACAAGATTGTTACCCAACTCAGTTAATTTGGTGCAGCCAAGTTGCGTCGGACACACCAGTACTCGTGAGATCACTGAAGTTAAGCAATGCAAGCCCACGTTAGTACCAACATGGATGGTTGGTAAA
>JAAFCE010009126.1:25788612-25800510 GCA_013389805.1 Trigoniulus corallinus | reverse complement strand
ATTGTAAGTTTCAGCCAGTCCGAATTCCAAAAGTAGCCAGGCCGAAGGCCACGGGGGGGGGTGATCACCCCGATCACCCCCCCCCCCCCCGTGGATCCGCCACTGTTCCCATATCCTCCGCACCTACCTCCTCATCTCCCGCGAGCAGCCTCCTAAGGGTTCAGCCTGTTGTGGCTGCTTGGCATCCATCCATCCATAACCGGGGAAAAAATTGAGTTGCTCTATGCTTGGACAAATTAGGGGATTTCATGTGGGGTAGGGCGGCGTTCCCCACAGACAACCCGGCCAATATTTCTGCGAGTCCCCGGCACCTGGCCAGGGTGCCCCCAGTCAGAGCAACCTCATCGAGAGATGAGTTTACTCTTAGTTTAGGGACGTGGAATGTGGGGACCCTTACAGGAAGGATATGGTAGTGTGTGGGGTGGATGGGGACCTGGTGGGAGATAGGCGGGAGTTGAGGGCCAGAACCCGCAGACCCGACCCTGTCACAGGTGAGATAAGGGTATGGTGATGAGGGGATTTCGAAAATCGGAGTTATCAGTCCTGCATATGTATTATACGCATGTACGTTTGCACTGTCAATACTCCTACAACTCCTAACCCTTTTCCCGCCTATGGCAGGGTCGGATACCCATTTGTCCCACTGAATGGACACAGGGTGATATATTGGTCATAGATTTTTCTGCAGCCGGTTGCCGGCCAAAGCTGCACCCCTACGCTTATTTATCGTCGGTCTAGTGTTCCTTGGGGAATGCTACCGACGCCAGGGGGCGAGCTCCGACACCTGGAAATTTTGCCTCATCTACCCGTTGCGTAGTAGAGAGGGTTCTTTTACGTGCAAGTGCCATCGTACACCCACTCGGGACTTCGGTTTTACTTCTCATCCGAAAGAAGGCACACTCGCAGCTTCTCTCTCGCCCGAAAGAAGCCGACCCACCACGGTCCAGTATCGAACCTAGAACTACTGGCGTAGTTGCCGTGCCTACTATGCCACCGTGGCGGGTGTCAACGTCAACGTAATTTGTTATGGTTCAGTGGTTGCTTGTCAATGACCAGAAATATCTGGGACCTATAGCCGAAGTAGGCAAGCAATGTTATTTGGTCAGGCGTGTGGTGGATGCGTTTCTAGTTGGGTATAGTCAGTGAAAGGTCACAGTTCGCGTATATCTATCTTTTCTGTCGGCTTACTTTATTCTAAAATATCCTGTTGACTTAGTGTTCGTTTTTTATATTAGGGCCGTATAACAGTATCATCATGCGCAGGTGGAAAAAAAGGCTAATTTTCTTCGGTAATAACGAAAAATATTTTCATTTCAACATGGCGACACGAGTTTCCACGCAACGTCTTTATCTATGACGCTCTTGTAAACAATGCGTGACAGATAAATGAGATAGAGACGTCTAAGTAGCATAAGTATATGTTAAATAACATTTTCATACTACATTTCGTGTCAATTTATCTCGAGTAATACATCAAAAGTCTAAAACATGTTATTTTTGAAAGTTAAATGGTGGCTGTTCGATTCTCATATTTCAGATGCTGCGCGTTGTAAAACATGTAATGTAGGGCTTGGTTGGTTGGTCAAATTCAAAAATCGGATCACAAATTTCATCATCATCACATCCTTCTCCAGCCCATCGCTGGGTCGAGTCTGCGGGTTCCAATCCTCCACCCCAGCCTATAACCAACCAGGCCCCCCCCATCCACCCCGCACATAACCATGTCTTTCTGTACCATCTGTTCCCACGTCCGCTTTGGTCTTCCCCTCCCCTGGTGCTCCCTACCACCTGCAGTCCCACGATGGACCTAATCAGCTCCTCCACCCCCTTCTCATCACATGCCCATACCACCTCAGCCTATTTTCCCTCATCTTTTCCGCGATGTCTTCCACCCCCCCCCAGACTACCTCTAATACCGCATTTACACATTCACATGCGGTATAAAGGCTCCCTCACACCAACGCGAAACATCGCAGTCGCAGCGGATCTTTCGTGGTGAATTATTCGCATCAAAACGCTACCCATGACGAGCAATGGTCATGTGTACACCGCAGCGAATGTATCGCGCCCGCGGTTGCGAAAGTGCAGCGAATTATTTAAATTATTTACAATCGCTGCATGGCACGGCTGCAGTCGTCATCGTTGTTCGAATTTCAATAGAACAAGATGGCGTTCACAGAAAAACTAATAGAATTAATAAGAATGTATCCAACTAAACTGACGCGTTGGTGTGAATATCAAGGCGAATCCACCGCGTCGCCACGCGTGTTCCTGTGGCAAAAATTCCGCTGTGACTACGATTGTTTCGCGTTGGTGTGAGGGAGCCTTAATACCGCATTTACACATTCGCGAATACGACGAGGCGAGTGGCGAGGCGAGCATGTTCGACGAATGTGTGAACACTACATTCGTCATTCACCTCGTGGTTCGCCTCGCCATTCGTGGCGCTCGTGTTGAAAGCGGTTTTTTTGACACGAGTCAAAGGGCGCGAGTGACCTGAGGCAATTTGAGAATGACTATCTATCGAGACAATACGAGTCAAAGGGCGCTAGCGACGAGGTGACTGGAGAATGACCATCTGACTAGACATTCGGCGAATGTGTGAACAGCCTTTTTTCATCCAAAGTATGAATACGAACATTTCGACGAAAGTCTCGCCTCGTCATTCGACTCGTCTTATTCGCGAATGTGTAAATGCGGTATAACATGATCATTTAGGATTTTATCAGCTCGCAACACCTCGCTCATAAAGTGCAGCATTCGCATCTCAGCCACTTGCATTCTCCTTTCATGGTCCTTTCTCACCGCCCAACACTCTGAGCCGTACAGCATTACTGGCCTACCCACAGTTCTGTAGACTTTGCCTTTTAGCTTTATTGAAACCCGATGGTCACACAGGACTCAACTTGCCTGTCTCCTCTTTAGCCATCCTGGCTTGATCCTATGGGACACTACTGAGTCTATTTCACCGTTTCTCTGGCACACTGATCCTAAATATTATTATTATTGTTTATTTCAATACGTACAAAGAACATTCAAATGAATATCTAAACTCCTGCACTGCTGGTATCACCTCACTTCCGGAGCGAACCTCGCCCTCTGGTCCCTCACCACTCCAATTGAAAGCTAGGTATTCTGTCTTCTTCATATTCACCTTTAGGCCCCTCTTTTCCATTTCCACTTGGATATCTTGTGGGCCCTTTTGTGCCTTCTCTTTAGACGTTGCAAGCTTTCCCACATCATCGGCAACCCAAGTTAGTACCAACATGGGTGTTTGGTTGGGAACATTAGATACTGCTAATTTTCGCACTCCTACCTCCCCCTCATCCGTGCGCACGAGCCAGGAGAAGCCTCAGCAGGGTCCGGCTCGTTATGGCTGTTGGCCGACTCCTCCATCCTGACGGTAAATAAGCATAGGGGTTGCAGCTTTGGTCGGCAGCCATCCATGTGTCCTTTTGATGGGCAAAGATGGGTACCCAACCCCGTCATAGGCGAGTAAAGGGTTGACAGGTTACATCAATTTTTTCAATGGTCTCTGACGATCGTGGATTCTATCCATCTGTTTCTAGTATATTAAGATAGCATATCTGTACTGGACTTACACGAGGGTGGTGTCATCGAGTTCTAACCCGTCTAATTCCCTATTCAGAAAGCCAGATCACCTGCTCTCGCTTTTCACCTTGGTCCAATTATTTTCTCCCGTGTGTCCCCCAAGTGGCATAAAAGAAGTCTCGAATGGACCACACAGAGCTACATTTTACCTTGGCTTTGGCATTGTTAATCAGGGATGCGCGAAGTACGTTCCTCTAGGTTTATTTCTGCGGCCCACAGCATCTCATTTTATGTCAAAATCAAAACGTAGTAAACCAAATTCCGTGTCCTTGAGCTAAATTAGGAGGTTGAATGCAACTCTTTTTTTCAATTCAGTTTTGTATTTCGCGAACAGTTCCTTACGGTAGTTCAGTGAGCCCAAGTTTGAAGGATCAATTCTGGTCAAGACAGAATGGCATCTTTCGGGCGGGAAGTTGTGGCCCCGAGTAGTCCACAGGGATAACATACGCTTAAAATGACAAAATTTCCAGGTGTAGTGGGAACGGCTGCATTGCGTTCAAACTGATCACTGAAATTAAGCAATGCAACCGCTGTAATAATCATTGTAGTTGAAGGGCCCTGAAACAAACACCAACGAAACAAATTCAGTTTAGGGGCTCACCTTCAGGCGTTGGTGAGGAAAACGTTCCCAACGATCAAAATAGAGCGACGTTAAACAAAGTAGGAATTGTTATGTTGGCAGCTGGCTGCGTGTTCCCCATTCCAGCATGGGAAATATGTACTGACACTCCCATAGGTGAAAAAAGGATTTGAAATGATGATTGATGTGACGAACAAGGTTCGCTAAAGGTCTTACGAATGTTCTTGTGGTCCACACCTGTTGTTCCTCTGTTGTACACTACTATGAAGTTAAAAGCTGGTTCTCCACTAGCAGCCCATGACCCGTGTCTACTAAAGTTTCAAATTTCGATCTAGTTTGGTGGACACTTGTCGCGAGCTGGAAACATTCTAAAACATATGTTCATTTTTAGCAGCTGTGGAAAATCAGTAAATGCCTGTTATTGCTGAATTTTTGTCAACGTTCGATGAAGGTGTTCTTGCTATATAGTCTCCTGTTATATTTGCAATACAAGATACTCATCAAAAGCAAACATTCACAAACCCGAGAATTATTTATGAAAGTTTGTGGAGCAAAATGTGAGCCTCCACCGAATGTATGAATGTGTGTATGAAGTCACACTATGAGGAATCAACAGCATTTACAGGCGTTGGAGTAATCTGATCGTTGTTGGAACATCTTCGAGCATTCTATGATGTCCTCACAGCGATTGCAACGTAGACCAATGGTGGCGAACCTTTTTTGAAGACCGGTCACAATAACACGAAAAAAAAAATTCAAAAACTTGTCCGCGGGTAAAGTGCAAGCACTTTTTAATTTTATGAATAAAAAAATTAGTATTAATAATGAATAAATTAGTTTATTAAAATAGCAAATAGAAAACATCATCATAATATCCTTATCTCGCCTGTGGCAGGGTCGGGTTTACGGGTTCTAGCCCACCAGGTCCCGTTCACCACACACACACACACACACACACACACACACACACACACTGAGACTATAAACTAGATATGATTCACGCTCGGGTCACTTAAATTGCACGGTGGGTTACAGGTTGGCCACCACTGACGTAGACGAACGTTTGCCAGTGCTTCTGATTCGTGCATGTCCCGGTGGAGGAGCTGTGCACCTGCACGGGACGTAATTCATCTGCTTTGCGCAACATACGTTGTTCACTAAAGTCCAGCGCAAAATGAGACGCAGTCTCCGCAGGTGACGAAGGGTGACTCACCATAAATTTCTGTGGCTCACATAATAGTATGTAGTTGCGCATGTTAAGTCGCAGGGTGACGTGACTCAGTGCCTGCACCACGTGACCGTGCGGAGCGCAGTGCCAATGCCACAGTTTCCTGCGTGAAATTGGCGTGACAATAACAAACTGCGGTGCGAAGCAGAGAAGTTACCTTGTTATTTGATGCAAATTTCAAACCAGTGTGGTGAAAAACTGCGATTCAATGTGCGGTGATTGCCTACTAGCAGAATTTCGCAGGGCTGCTACACCCTGCGTCACCCGCGTCACCTTGCGTCTCATTTTGCGCCTAACCTTACATAGTGACACACACGTGAGGGCAAAGTTCAACTGTACAGTTAGATCTTTTGGTGTAGGTCACAGGATGACACAGATCACAGGCAAAGACGAGAGCTGTGGATTGTGTTGGGATCAAGTAGAGGATGTCAGCCTTATACTGGCATTTCCAAGGCTGGACCACTGCAGGAGAGGTAGGGGAAACCTCACATTGACAAAGGTCCAAGGGGTTATTGGTGTTGGGTTGGAGATCTAGACATATGGGTGTAGCATGAAAAATATCCCGCTAGCAAGGTATTAGTCACTCGAGCGGCTTATTGAGTTGGACCAAGACCTCCTAAACAGAAGGCCTTCTCACTGTTTCGTGACGTCATCCTAAGTAGTGCTAAGACCTACTAAAAATAATGATGAATGATGACGCTTGCCCTTACAAAGCAATGAGATATTTATTCATAAAATATAAAATAGATTTTAAACCTAACCTAACATATATGCCTAACACAGCTCACCTAACATAACTAACCTAATCTAACATATATAACCCAACATACCTAACATAACATGTATACCTAACTTTTCTACCCCCTATGATTATTCTTTTCTTAAAATACATATGCAACATCTTGGCTGCCATATTCTTAGTTTGAATGATGTGCTTTGTGTAAAACATTAGTAAAAACATAGTGTATCTAATTTATATAAGCCTATGGGTTCAATATTAAATCTGCTTACCATTCAATGCTTGGTCAATCTGGAAGCCTTTCTGTTACTAGCTATAATCCATTTTGGGGTTTTGAAAAACTGAAAATATTAACTTTAGGTCCACTTCTGTAGTTTCTCTGGCATCCAGGCACAACACAATTACATGGCACAATCCAAATATTAGATGATTTACATTGGAAAATGATTTGAGTTTAAAAATTCAACTCAAATATAAATTTAAAAAAGACGCTTGAAATGCACACAATATGGTCGTTCACATAGTGTGCTAGCACTACTTTGTGTGACGTCACTAGCCAGTGACGTCACACTGCAAAGGCCTTGTTATCTAGGAGGCCTTGGTTGGACACACCGGTCTCGTCTGGTCAGTGAAATTAAGCAACGCAATCCCAACTAATACAAACATGGGTGACCGCTTGGGAAAACTGGGTACTGCTAATACCTCAAAAAAATCGTCGCAGTAGAGTAGTCTCTGCTTTTAGAACTATGCAGTGGACGGGGCTCTAGTGATATTTTAGTTGAAGGGCCCTAAAACACCAACGAAACTGTACAGTTTTTGACTGCACTGCAGTTAGAACGGATGATAAAACAACTGACATGGTATGGGGGCCAAGTTTAACACTAATTTGTAAACAGGTGGACACTGAAGGAGGTTCACAGACTTTCCTCAAAACGATTAACCCCTTCCGTCCTCCCCTGTTAAACCTAGTAGACGTTTGCGAACAAACGTAAAATATATGACAAACACTAACTGATGAATAAGCAACATAGTGTAGGTGGCGTATAACCTCATGCTGTGTGGAAACAAATCTGAAACCAGACTTTGTTGACATGTATTTCAACGATTAAGAATTGGTTAACGACGTCAGTGTGTATATTTTAAACTCTTTTATCGACGTTTACCAATTCCAACACACTGGCAAGAAAGAATTGTTTATTGAATATCAGTTTTCATTTGAGGAAATTTCGGAAAGATGATTCCCCTCTCTATAGTGCGTGGTATCGTCACGTCTCATTCCACATACATCATTGTTTTCATTGATTTTTTTATATACAGTATATATGTGATTGCTACGCAAACTGCCTATGGTGTATTATTTTTTTGTCAAAATTTGGGTGGATCTTGTTAAAAAGACATATACATGGTTTGTGTGTTTCCTGTTTGAGGTCGATCCACGCCCTGAAAAGAGCACATTGTTGTAATTAGATACTGAAAGTGGCAGGTTTGATCTTATCAGTGTCTGTATATATTAGGACCTTAGATATACAATACAAAAAGGCCACGCTTGAAATGTCTAGTAGTAGCCATATCCGAATAATAAAATTGACCAAAATTTGTGTATAAGTTCTTGTATGTGACGTCTATTTTTTTTGGATGTTGCTCCTTTCCTGGAAATAGACAGTGTAACTTTATGATGTGAAGAAAAACAATGGTTTTGGGATACAAAAAAACAAATACATTGCTGTTGAAATGAAAATCCTGTCTCATACTCGATAATACATTAAACGATTGTGTGTGACCTGACCCCCATTGATGACAGAAGTGTACACTGACCATTATATGCTTGGTGGCGATTTAAAAGCTCCTGTGGGTTTAATGTGCTGTAAAATGTTCATTGACAGCTATTTCTGTTGGGCCTTAACCCAAGCAGGATTGTCATCCTCTTTAATTCGATTTTCACTGGAAGATGGTTACTATGTAATTTCTATGGGACTCCTCCAGTTTTAATCGTATCCCGCCTCGGTGGCGCTGTGGGTAGCGTGCTTGGTAACTGCGTTAGTGGTTCTAGGTCCGGCGACTGGGCCCAGGTGGGTCCAGCCTCCCTTCGGATGAGAAGCAAATCCGAGGTTCCGAGTGGTGTATGATGGCATTTGTACGTAAAGCAACACCCTCTGCTATGCAACGGGCAAATGAGACAAAATTTCCCGGTGTAGGAGATCGGCCCTTTGCTTCGATAGAATTCTTCAACGAATGGCTGAATTGCGTCGTACCCACCAGTTCTCGTCAGATCACTGGAGTTAAGCAACGCAACCCAAGTTAGTACCGACATGGGTGGTTGGTTCGGTAGACTGGGTACTGCTAATTTCCCCACTCCTACCTCCCCGTCACCCGCTAGCAGCCACCACAGGGTCCGGCCCGTTACGGCTGCTGAGCCGACACCCCTACCCATTGATGT
Source organism: Trigoniulus corallinus (assembly GCA_013389805.1). Lineage (NCBI taxonomy): Eukaryota > Metazoa > Arthropoda > Diplopoda > Spirobolida > Trigoniulidae > Trigoniulus > Trigoniulus corallinus. The sequence continues at coordinate 25,791,914 of JAAFCE010009126.1, read as the reverse complement.
AACTCACTAACTAGCAGTACACCGACGAAAAATAAGTATAGGGGTGGCAGATTTGGTCGATAACCGGCCGTGGAAAAACGACATCCACTATATCCCTCCTGTGTCCATTCAGAAAGACATGATTGGTATCCGACCCTGACACTGGCTGCCAAAGGGTTAGTAGTTGGTTTTGCTCTTCCAGTTTCAGTTTTTGTTTCCATGCCGCATTGACCACTAGAATGAATGCTGCAACTTCAATATTTAACTTGAATTTACGATGTGTGTAGCATCCCGTAGGAATTTCAGAGAGGTTCTTACCGTTCCCTGGATCAACAATTTCAGTTTCCCAAATTCTATAATGATGATGCATGTAGCAACTAGAACATTTCAAAAGAAATTGTATAGCTGTGATTGTGCGGCCCCTTTCGAGTGAAATGAAACTAAAGTGAAGATCCGTATCCACTAAGGTAGTTGACTGTATTTCGCTCTCTGGAGCTTAATGGGTCTCGTTACATTTCATTGAAGTGCTCCACCCCACAATTCCGCTTATTTCTATGAAGAAGGCGGTGAGTCATGTGATATTACTCGGTGAATAATTCGCTCCTTGTCTAATATTTCGAAGGTCGAACAGATAGCAAAGATTAAAATAATTAAATCGATTAAATACACTGCAAATTTAGTTGTTTTGGAAAATAAATATTTGTACATTCCTTAGTTCATATATAATCCCATCTCGGTGGCGCAGAGGATAGCGTGCTCGGTAAATGCGTCAGTGGCTCTAGGTTTGACGCTGGACCAAGTTGGGTTGACTCTTTTTGGATGAGAGAGGCCCCAGGGCCTCTCTGTCCTTCTGCCTTCCATCGGATGACACGTAAAATCGAGGTCCCGTGTAATGTACGATGGCATTTGCATTAAAAGAACCCTCTCTACTTTGCACCGGGCAGGGCCGGCCTTAGAGTTTGCCGGGCTCAAGACAGCAGACAATAGCGGGGCCCCAATGCCAAGATTTAGGAAGTTGATTGCTTACGAATGTCTTTAAACACACATGAAATCAAAATATAGCTTTTAAAAAAAAATTCAATTCACCAGCGTGGGACCCAAGGCAATTGCCTCGGTCACTTTGCCCTAAGACCGGCCCTGGTAACGGGTAGATGAGGGAAAATTTCTAGGTGTAGGAGAGTGAGACAACTAAGCATAGGGGTTGAAGCTTTGGTCGGCAATCGGCTTCGAAAAAAACACTGTCCTATATATAATCCTTGTGTCAATTCAGAGGGACAAGATGGGTCCCCGACCCTGCCATAGACGGGAGATGGGTTTGAAGTCTGTCCGTTGTCGCGACTACAAGGGGCGAAATGGTTGTATTAGTAGATGCCGAAATTTCCACATGGGCCGCCAAGAACTTTTTCGACAAAAAAGGGTAAAATGCGTACTATTTTTTTTCGTTATTTTGCAGTCCACCTGAAAAGTTCCACATATCTGCATGTTGCAAATGCCACCGCCACTTTAAAATCCGGCTCTAAATCAGAGGGTCAGGCAAAACTAAATCCCCAATTAAGAATATAGTTGCCAAACCGCACCTGCCAGTCTCTGCAGAATTTGGACCTCTTCGATCAATTAACACATCAAATCGTTAACCTCTTGTTGACAGACTAATGAAGCCCCCGGGCCATTTTTTGACGGTGTAATAGACTCAAAATGCACCTTGCCCCAAAAATTGCTTTTTAAGCATAGAAAACTGCTGCTATCAACTGCTGTTTTCATTACTGGAAACAGGAATTTACGAAAACTAATTTTATTCTCACTCGATAGAGACATGGCCGCCTTACCCATTCGGGAGAACGGAAATTTTTTGGCAGAAAATCCCGACTAAACACCTTGCTTAAACGTCAGCTAATGTTCGTTGCGGAAGCCCCTTACTGCGACGTGATCTCTACTACTTTTAGATATTTTACCGATATACAGTAGGCTACATCTGCATGGCACTCCATGTTTGAAGTGGAGACAGGTACGTGAAGTCCGGTGTGATTGGGGGGGTGGTCCCAATCAAGTTGAAAGGGAAGTTTTACAGGGCAATGGTTAGGCCCGCTATGCTACATGGACCAGAGTTGGGTAGTGAGGAAGAGCCACGTAAATAGAATGCAAGTAGCCGAGATGCGAATGCTGCGGTACATGAGTGAGGTGTCGAGAGCTGATAGAATTAGGAACGAGTATATTAGAGGTAGCCTGGGAGTAGTGGACAACGCGGAAAAATTGAGAGGGGAGGGGTAGTTTGAGGTGGTATGGACAAGTAATAAGACGAGGGGAGGAGGAGCTCGTTAGGTCCATTTCAGGAATTCAGGTGGTTGGAAGCACCCAGGTCAGGGGGTGACCGAAGCAGACGTGGGAGCAGGTTGTTCGTAAGGATAGGGTAGTGTGTGGGGGTTGACGAGGACCTAGTGGGAGATAGACGGGAGTGGAGGACTAGAACCCGCAGACCCGTCCCCGTCCCAGGTGGGATAAGGGGGTGATGATGACAGTAGGCTATATGTGCATTGCACTCCATGTAGAAAGAGGGCGGTGACACCGCTGGGGGCAACTTTCCAACCCACAGAAAATAGGTACATTGTGACTTGCCCATCTCATCTCATCTCGTCCCACCTCGAGCAAAGACAACGACTGAATTTTCAACGATGATCTCATACTTGTGTTTCCCATTCTGTTCTCTACCTGCCTGTCCGTTGATCCTTTTGCCCTCTACCTACCTGCCTGTCTGTCCGTCTGCCTCTCCTGCCCTTTGCCTGTCTGTTTGTCTGTCCCTCTGATCCCTACCTGTATGGCCTCCTCTCCTTCTGCCCTCTACCTGCCTGTCTATCCGTCTGCCCTCCTGCATGTCCGTCTCTCCGGCCCCCTACCTGCCAGTCTATCGGTCTCTCTGTCCTTTACCCTCCTGTCTGTCCCTTTGTTCTCTACCTGCATGTCCGTCTCTCCTCTGCCCTCTACCTGCCTGTCTGTCTGCGTGCCCCTCTGTCCTCTACCTGCCTGTCTGTCTGTCTGTCTATCCGCCCCTCTGCCTGCCTGTCCATCCGCCCCTCTGCCTGCCTGTCCATCCGCCCCTCTGCCTGCCGGTCCATCCGCCCCTCTGCCTGCCTGTCCATCCGCCCCTCTGCCTGCCTGTCCGTCCGCCCCTCTGCCTGCCTGTCCATCCGCCCCTCTGCCTGCCTGTCCATCCGCCCCTCTGCCTGCCCGTCCATCCGCCCCTCTGCCTGCCTGTCCATCCGCCCCTCTGCCTGCCTGTCCATCCGCCCCTCTGCCTGCCTGTCCATCCGCCCCTCTGCCTGCCTGTC
>JAAFCE010009126.1:25683753-25788512 GCA_013389805.1 Trigoniulus corallinus | reverse complement strand
TCCCGCCCCTCTGCCTGCCTGTTCATCCCGCCCCTCTGCCTGCCTGTTCATCCGCCCCTCTGCCTGTTCATCCGCCCCTCTGCCTGCCTGTCCATTCGCTCCTCTGCCTGCCTGGCTTTCCGTCCCTCTATCTGTTTATCCGTCCGCCTGCCTGTCTGCCCTTCTGTCTGTCGGTCTGTCCCTATGTTTTCTCTCTCTCACACACAAATTTTTAAATTTAGATTTGCAAGTCTATTGTAAAATATACCCAGAATAAGTACAATACCCGTCTTTAACAGCGAGCTACAGTATACGCCACACAAAGTTAAGGAAATCAGCTTGATACCAGTTTGCAAATTAATGGAGAATTACACTTCAATAACTGCTGTTTACTAGAGTAGATAGGAGCCACTTGGGATTGTGCAGGTGGAAATGGCCTTGGTAAACAAATGGTTTAAAGTGCATCGCTCTTTGTTGGACGTCGGGGTCATTATGCGGTGGGGTACCTTCATGAGAGTTATGTGAAAAACAGTGATACATCTGTTCGGTTACTCAATTACAACGCAGTGTTTTTCTTGAATTCGAAAATATAGTTAGCCACTGGTCGAGGTCAGCGACAATAGACAAGCCTGTGTGGTAAGAACAAGAATACATCTCTGCCTCAGTGGTTATCTTAATTTCGCTTCGTGAGTTCCTATTTGCTGGATTGATCCTGACCGGAAATCCTAAATGCACCTTCCGTCAGAGGAGAGGTAAAGTTGCGGTTTCGTGTAATATGACCTGCACGAAAAAGCCCTTTCTATATAAAGCAAAACATACGAGTAGATCGGTAAAATTTCCAGGTCACTCCTCGGTTGACCAAATTGTTGGGGATTGAGCATTGATAAAACTGTGTCCGTGTGTTCCCCGTGTGTTTCAACGGAATCCGAAAGGGTTAATATGATTCCTATTATAAGGCAGGATAATAAATGACCCTTTAAGTCGAATATACTGGACAAAGCATGGGCACGCGCGTGTTTTATATTTGTGGTCGAACTGAAAGGAAAATAAAGTCAGGACAAAGATTACAATAGATGCCCATTATTTTGATAAAAAGAAATTCAGAAAAGAATGTAGTAATGCGTCTTCTGACGACTATGATCAACCAGGGTTAGCCCGGTACACCTTATGGGGGTATACCTGATTGTAGCATTTCCCAATTCTGCATATACTCATTTTGAAAACACTACACTGAACCACCAAGTGGTTGAACAAAATGTTGAAGTAAAATTAGCAATTTTGGAAATATTTAGGCATCCTAATATGAGTCAATTTGAAAGAAAAGTATAACTTACCCATTGGCGAATGGATACCCGGATAAAGTTGGATCGTAGGGGTAGTACATGGAGGCTGGATATGGCCATCCTCCCAAATTGTCCTGCGGATTACAAGAAGAAATGATTAAATTCTTGTAGGTAATTCTGAAAACTGCTTTCTATTACACGGTAATCGTTTAATAGTGCCATATTACACTTTACAGCAATAAACAAACAGAAATCAGTGTACTTTTAATTAAAATCAACATTTAAAGCAAGGGAGAAAATTACGGCCCGTGACGACACAGTGGGGACCTGTGCCGGCCCCTGCCGGTCTGTAACGGTTAGTCTGCCGGTTAGTAACGTGGATATACATTTCGATCACAAATTTTCGGTAACTATTCGGTAAATTTTCGGTAACTATTCGGTAAATTTTCGGTAACTGTTGACTATTTCGGTAACTATTCGTTTAAATGAATGACTTTCAGTGATCTATTAATCACCATCATTGGGTCTGTGGGTTCACTCCCGCCTATAACCCACACGGCTTCCTTTCAGTGATTTATTTAGCAAAGCAGCTCCTTACCCTTTACACGCCTATGGCAGGGTCGGGCACCGATCTTGTCCCGCAGAATGGACACAACGGTGCTTTTCTTCAGCTGCCTGCCAACAAACTTTCTTTGTGGTGTTTTAGGGCCCTTCTACTACAAAAGTCATTAGAGCCCCATCCACTGCGTAGTTCTAACAGAGACTGCACACACACTACTCTGATGCGACGATTTTTGGGTATTTGCAATGCCCAGTTTTTCCAAGCGGCCAACCATATTAGTACAAGTAGCATGGGTTTGCGTTGCTTAACTTCAGTGATCAGACGAGAGCTTGTGTGTCCAACGCAATAAACCACTCCCTCCTGCCAACCAAGGCTGCAAACCGTATGCTTATTTATCGTCGGTCTACTGTTAAGTGGGGAATTCCACCGACTCCCGGGGGGGGGGGGGGCGAGCTCCTGCACCTGGAAATTTTGCTTCATCTACCCGTTGCATAGTAGAGAGGGCTCTTTTACGTGCGCCGCACGGGGTAGCAGTTTTACTTCTCATCCCAAGGAAGGCGCACTCGTGGCTTCTCTCTCGCCCGAAACAAGCCAACCCACCATGATGCCGTATCGAACCCGGAACCATTGGCACAGAAACACAGTACCTATTGCGCCACCGAGGCAGGTCTCAGTGATTTATTGAAAGGTACAAAAAGTAACCATTTCACAGGCCCCTCTGTACGGGGTAGGAAGAGGAATTTCAAAATTTTCTAATAAATTTTGTTGGAAGTATCGTTTCAAAATCGTGATAGTTTGGAAGTTAGAAGGTTCGTTTTGCCTGGTTTCTCGCAACGATTGAAAAGCAGGCGAACGTTTTCAAAATTTCCCGTTTGCGAGCTTGGGACGTCTATACTAAAATGTAGTATGTATTGTTTGCAAACAATTTTTAGAATTTGGGAAGTCTTTTAAAGGTTTCGCGCACTCAATGGGAAGCCATCTTCTTATTAGCATGTGCGAAGATCATATATTTAACATTCCTGGGGCTAAAATTCGTCTTCTGCATGCATTTGCGGTACGCCCAACTGTGTGATTATCTGTACCAGTCTCGTAATTATAACTGTCCTCAGCAGCGATCATGACACTGAAAGAAGACCGGCGTGACGAGGAAAGGGACAAGTCACACGCTTACTTAAGCCTGGTGTTCACCTGCTGCGTAAATGTTTGGAAACAATTGCCAACGCCAAACGTGCCGTTTGCAAACTCGTTATGATTTGCCTGGAAATTTTACGCGCATACGAATAAATTTTGCTTAAGCAGTTCCTAGTCGTTAAGGTGCTGTTCCACTAAGCAGTAGCTGCTATAGCAGTGTGCTAAGAGTAACTGCTAAGCTACTATTACTGCACAAAAGTGGGTAAATGCAACTGAGAACTATTATAAAAGTTAAAATAGCGCCCACAAAAATACAACGTGTAGCTGCTCTTCAAATATAAGGCAAACATAAGGAATGGGTCAATCAGTTTCTGTTCAAACGTGATTAGGCTCTAAAAATAATACAACCTGTAAGTGGAAGTATTCATCATCATCATCTCATCTTTATCCTGCCTGTGGCAGGGTTGGGTCTACAGGTTCTTATCCTCAACTCTACCCCACATCTCAATGTCCCGTTGTACCACCTGCCCCACTTCCATTTTGGTCTTCCCCTACTCCTGGTGCGTCCAATCAACCCAGTCCCATAATGGGACGAATAAAATCCTCTTCCCCTCCTCATCACATGTAATAATGTAATCGATTCAGATTCTGTTGGCTCATGACTCTCCACTCATGTAGCACAGCATTCACATCGCAGCCACTGGCATTCTCCTTTCATAGTCATTTTTGACTGACCAGCACTCTGAGCCATACTACATAGCTGGCCTAATAACAGTTCTGTAAACTTTGCTTTCAAATTTTATTAGGACCTGGCGGTTGCACAGAACTCCACTTTAGCCATCCATATGTGGAAATACTATAGAAACTAAATTTATTTTGATGAATCTTTAAACGAATTGTTAATTCTGGGATGTGTATCCATGTAGGATGCAGAGTTTGAATCTGGGACTGTCCCAGAAAATCCGGGACGAATGGTCACCCTACATTTGTTTGTTTGTTTGTTTGTTGGAGTTTAAGGTCCCGTCAACTACAAGGTCATTAGAGACCCGTCCACTGTATAGTTCTAATGCATATACTGCACAGACACTACACTAATGCGACGATTATTGGGTATTAGCAGTACCCAGCTTTCCCGAGCGACCACCCATGTCAGTACTAACTGGGCTTGCGTTGCTTAACTTCAGTGATCAGACGAGAACTGGTGTGTTCAACGCAACTCGCCGCTCTGTCACCCTACAGTGGTGTACATACTGCCCTGCATACCAGTGAAGATAAGGCACATTTAATGTGTTCTTCAGTTGACACCATTTTTAAATTACCCTTAATCCACTTCAACTTGGAAGAAAGTAGAAAAATTTCAACTTGAAGGTGTGGCTAAAAGTAGCTATTATAGCAGTTCAACTCTTATAAGAGTAGGGGTGTTCCACATAAGTTACTATTATAACAACTTTTATAGCAGCTACTGCTTAATGGAACAGCACCTTTAGACAGTGGTTTCGATTTCAGAGCACATATCATTTTCGCTAACTGCAAAAGTAGAGTAAGAAAGAGTTCATCAATTGAAAGTTGTTTGCACGTTATGGATTTCCGATTTTAGTTTTTTAAATTCCCAATTTAATGTTTTGGAAATATTATATCTTGATGAATAATAGCGACTTTCTTTTCTATTTATGTTTATAGAATTATCCAACAAAATGTTTTACATTCCGACGGAAAACGTTGGCTGTATTAATAGTGCTGTTGGATCCAATAAGTGCATCACGAACCGTTATGAAAAGCATACCAGGAAAATTGAAAAGGGAAACAGGTAAGAAATTCGCCTAGGGCAGGAGGTCCTAAAGCTACGGCTCGCGAACTAGATCAGGCTTTATCTACCCCGCATTGCTTCTAGGCAGTTAAAAAAATTTTAATTGCCCTAAACGAGTCGGTCTGAAGTCAGAGAGTGTAAGATTAGGAGATTAGGGCAGAAGTTTCAAAATCGTTTTGTAGGCGGGCAGTATTGATGACAGTGTGGTCGGCTTGCAGACCGCCTAGAGCGGCTGTATTGCGTTGGACTCACCAGTTCTCGTCTGATAACTGAAGTTAAGCAATGCAACTCCTGCTCGTACTAGCAAGGGTGACCTCTTGAGAACACTGGGCACTGCTAATACCCAAAAATCGTCGTTACAGCTTGGTGTCTGTGCAAACTCTGTATTAGAACTATGAAGGGTCCGAAACACCAACAAAACAATGCGGTCCTCAAACACGTTGTTGACCACTTTTTGCAAGTGCCTCTGTTGTGTTTGTTTTGTTGGTGTTTTAGAGCCCTTCAACTACGAGGTCATTAGATCCCCATCCACTGCGTAGTTCTAATGCAGAGACTGGACAGACACTGCACTAGTGCAACGATTTTTGGGTACTAGTGGTACCCAGTTTTCCTAAGCAGTTATCCATGTTAGTGCTAGTTGGGGTTGCGTTGCTAACTTCAGTGATCAGACGAGAAGTGGGATGTCCTCCTCTGATGAGAGCCAGGGGAAAGCTAAAACGGGCCGCACAAAAGGTCGTTGTGGGCCGTTGAGGTAGCTGCATTAGGAAATACAGTAGAGTTCAGCTATAGCGAACCCGTTATTAACGAACGCTTGGTTATAACGTACTGTATTTCAACAATGAAAGTTTCCCAGTGAAATCTTTCCCAATGAAATATTTCACCCGTAATAACGAACTTCGGACATAACGAACCGTTTTTAGTACATTTTCCTGGTTCGTTACAACCACACTTCACTGCATTTACTAAAAACGAAGGTTTCATTTTTTCGGGAAATCGCGTGACTGTCACATTGGAAATTGTATTGCATGTTATTGGATTTAGTGACCGCCCTGAACTAGAGTATTTGGGCATTCGAAAAAATAAATACTGTACTTCTACATAATTTACCAGACACACACTTGTTTTAGCTATACTTGTTGTACATTACTTTCCGGAATACGCGTTTGCAGGATCGATCCTTGACGAAGGATAGCTTGTGGGCCACAGATAAAAGGCTCCGCCCCCCAAACTCCAGTAAGCAAAGGTTTTGATATGTTTCTGTATATATTCCATTTAAATATTATATCGGTCCGTATCCGACAGCCTAGTGGGCGTCGCGTTTGTTACACCTACTACCTTAAGTCGGTACCCCAACAAAGAATAAAGATGATGCTCAATACGCAGGGGGTTTGTAACTTAGGTTGCCATTGGGGCAAAGGACAAGTCTAACATTTGGTTACATGTGAGGCTGTATTGGGCTGGGCACACCAGTTCTCGTCTGATCACTGAAGTTAAGTAACGCAACCTCAGCTGGTGCTAGCATGGGTGACCGCTTGGGAACATTGGGTACTGCTAATACCCAAAAAGTCGTCATAACAGCGTAGTGTCTTTGCAGACTCTGCATTAAAGCAATGCAGTGGAAGGGGTTCTAATGACCTTTGTAGTTGAAGAGTCCTAAAACGCCAATGAAACGAAATCCATGTGCTTGCCGGTTTCCAACGGGACAAATGGATATCCAATCCTTCCATTTTTCTACTTACATCCTCTATTTTCCTGAATACGTCGACTGCGTAAAAGTAAAGTCTAAAAATTTGCCCATGTATTCCCGGTTTCCAGTGTGCCAAGAACTGCTCGACCCCCTCTGACGCAGGTGAGAGAATGAGGTTTTGAATAATACTTAGGAGAAAAATGGCGGGGGGGGGAATAGAGGTGAGGGCAAACCAGTAATTTCCTGAACACAACTTGAACTTGTGTTTTCAGTTTTCAACGGGATAAATGGGTATCCTAACCCTGTCATAGGCGGAAGAAAGGGGATTGAAAAGCAGAATGATTGCGTGACGCTAAATGTGGATGATCTCGTGCCTAGTGTCAGTCAAGGATACCAAAAACACAAATAACTTCATATTTATGCGTGGTTATTATCATGTTTTATCCGACTAATAGTCACTTATTGAATAACAAGTACCTTGTATTATCTCTGTACTTGAAAATACAAGGTCTGCCATTTAATGCTAAACTATTCATTAGAAAACCAGTAATTAGACATTAAATGATGGCACGTGAATCACCCCCTCCTACCCGTCCAAAATTTTCTATTGCCCATCCATAAAAAACATCCCCTTCTCTCCCCTCTCCGTCTAACCCCCCCTCCACACACACACACGCACGAAAAAAAAATATGTAACATACTAACCGATGGTGTATAAAAAGCAGATTGCTCAGCAGTGAGGGGCAAATAACCCTGATCTCCATACGGTGACCCATAGACGTTAAGAGGTAAAGTAGAAGCCAGCCTTTGATAATTTAACAGCTGTTGAGCCTGAGAATCGTACTGACAGGAACATACTGTTTGGCCCGTTAATGGGTCGGTGATGATTGGACGTCCAGAGTCACAGCAACTGGACGTACCTGTGAGGGGCTGCGATGGAGTGGTCGTGGTTGCTTGACTAGACATGAGGTTCTGAAAAACAAATACATAAAAAAAAACTGATTAAAATATATATTGCGACACAATACAAGGTGAACTTGGTGAGGTGGGCCAAAGCTGAAGGAATCAAAATTAGTTTGCAATTTTAAAAACGAGGTAGAGATAACAGGCACATAAATATATTCAGCTAAGTAATTAACGTGTATACAAATTAGGAAAGTAGGTGACGTCATACTGTCACAAGCTGTAATCAGAAAGTTTTAGGAGAGGGCCGCATGAAAATTTGAAGCTTCAACTCAATTCGGAGTAGGGGCGATGAATATAAACCTCACATTCAGGATTGTAGTCCTCAACTAGTGCGAACATTTCATCTCGTGGGGTCAATGCATAAAATATGTAATTTCCGGTTTATTAAAATCGCTCCCTGGAAGTTTCCTGTTCCTGACTGCATAGGTTAGGATTTTATTCGTCGTGGAGTCTCTAGCATTTTTGCATTGCCCTGACATCTGGCATCAGGTTCAATATCTGTGTTTTTGATCACACTCTAACTTTGAACTGGGATTTTGTGAGTTTTGAGGCAGTAGTTATCGCCTGAAAGGCAACTCCTAATTATTTCCCGGTATGGCAAGGTAGGGTACCCATCTTGTCTCTCAGAATGGACACACGGGTGATATATTGGACGGCACATTTACGCAGCCGGCTGCCGACCAAAGCTGCAACCCCTAGCTTGTTTATCATCGGTCTACTGTTCGTTGGGGCATTCCACCGACGTCAGGAGGCGAACACCTACACCTGGGAATTTTGCCTTATCTACTCGTTGCATAGTAGAGACGGTTCTTTTACGTGCAAATGCCAACGTACAACACGCGGAACCTGGGTTTCATTTCTCATCTGAAGGAAAACATAGTCGGGATCTCTCTCTTTCCGAAAGAACCCAACCTGCCTCGATCCCGTACCGAACCTAGCGCCACTAACGCAGTAATTGAATCGTAACTCCCTGCGCCACCGAGGCGAGTCCAGTGGTCATCGCGCTGAAAAAGTATAATTCATAAGCCACTATAATAAAGTGTAAGTTTTCAGTGTAGGGACCAGTTACTAGAAAATCAGTCATAGCCACTAGGTTATGACTCACTAAGTAGAACAATGGACCTACATAACATAGGGACCTGTTCCTACTTGTTTACAGTAATAAAGTCTAAAAATATCTGGTCATCAGTTAGGGACGCATGAGGCAATAGTCGTTACAATGAGGAGTCATTAGTCAGGGACCCAAGATATAGATGCTTGGACAATAACATACTTTCTTTTCATCTCACTCTCACCCAGAGACTCTCTTTCGACTCGTTCAGTGATACACAAATTCTCTCAGTCTCATTTTACCGTTTTTTGGACATTGTGTATTATCGGACAGTGTATACCGCAGTCCTGTAGTTCGGCAGGACGAGCCCGGACTTCTCCAGATAAATAAAGACCGGTTTTCCAGTGTCACTTGTGCCTCAACTTATTTACTATCCGCGCACCAGCACAACACCTCACGCGTTTTGTCTCCTCAGCCGATCAACACACCACAGCCGCCAATCCAGAATATCTTACGACGTGCCCTTCTTTTAATGTCTTCAAAGGACCTTACCATTTAAAGATTATAAGGTGAACGAATTAATTCCCGAAATAACCATAAGCCAAATTTGGCAATGAACGGTAGATCTAGCAGGCAGTTTAGTACCATCAATAACACAAAATTAATCTTAGTGCACATGAGCGTCCGGGGAGGTAAAACTTGAGTGAGACACTTGGTAAAAAATAGGGCAAACAAACTGGTCAACCTGTAATATAATTGGAAGTCCACCAAAGGGTCCCACGTGTGGGTGACAGGCTACACATATCATTCAGTTACACCTTGTGGAATTTTGTACTGGTCCTAGGCAGTGGCGTCACTAGGGGGTGCGGGTCGCACCGGGTGACACCACTCGCACCATGAGAAATGGGGTGACACCAAAGCAGAAGCGGCTTTTTTTTCGGGAGAGGGGGTCAACGCAATAAGCCCTGTCCACTGGGGGTGACGCCACTGGTCCTAAGAGAGGGCCCCGTTCCACTGCGTGCAGTTCGTTAAGGTATCAATGTGATATTTCATACTGTGGTCGCCAAAGTACACCATTCCTGACTCGGTTGTAGGTATTCTAGGTTTCCCAGGTGTCTGACACTCTTAAAGAGGTTGCGCACGCAATCTGAACTCCAAACATGGGGAAATGGTGGTGCTTCGTGATAAAGGAGAATAATCTATGCCTACCTGCCTAAACAGTGAATGTCTGGTAGAGGCGGGCACATGACACCTTGGACAACAGCATCTGACAACTACGTAATAGGGCTTCATTCAATATGTAATTGTCACACCGGGGCCCCTTCATACACAGTGGGAAGAAGCAGAGGTGCAATAGCTCTGTTCCCATGGCTCCGGAGACCAGTATTACCTCAGCCAGTCCCGGGAGTCGCTTATTGCGTTGGACATACCAGTGCTCGTCTGATCACTGAAGTTAAGCAACGCAACCCCAGCTAGTACTAACATGGGTAGCCGCTTGGAAAAATTGGGTACCGTCTGTACAGTCTCTGCATTAGAGCTACGCAGTAGGCCGGGGTCTAACGACCTTTGAAGTTGAAGGGCCCTAAAACACCAACGAATAAAAGGAAATTTGGCGACGGAAAGTAATAGACGAGTTGTAGCATTAAGTTGTATCAAAATACCATCCAACAGGCCCAGGAGAAACGGATAACCGATCCTGCCATAGGCGTGAAAAGGGTTGCGAATGATTATGAGTTAAATTTCGTATCACCCAAATCGGTCCACTCGTCGTCGTTCTAATCTGAAATCGCAGCTTCTCTGACATACAGCGATTTTTAAGTGACGGAATCACGCTTCAACAGTTGCAATGGGTCATGCCTCAAAATCCAGCCCTCAACCAAATACCGTAGTTGTAAAATTGTTTTTTATTTAATCACATCTCCCATATATGTCGTTACGCCCAACCATGTGGCGCGAATGAAGCGTCATAACAACGTTAAAAAGACTTACACGCCCTTCAAATAATAATAATTACCAAATAGGATGGGCGGGGAAAATAACAGCTTTTGTTTTGAAATGTGACGGTGGTATTGGGGCGCTTTTAGTTTCAATTCAAAAGTAACCTTTCTCGACAAGGTTTTTCCAACTACTTATGCGATATTGTTTTGATTGTTACGTAACTCACCCTCAGCACTTTTCAAGTTATCATGACGGTAACAAGGAAATTGTTGGTCATTTTTTGCTACCGTGAAGGCCAGGTGAGAAACATTTTCTCAGGTGCTCATAGAAATTCAGTCAGTCTCTAAGTTTACTAGTGATTGGGACGGGCAAGGAAACAATGGAGGACGTAATGGGGGACGTGGTTGGGACTATTGGGAAGGGCAAGGAAATAATGGAGACGTAGGCCCTACTCTTTGGGGGCGAGGGGAAGCGGCTTATTGCGTTGGCCACACCAGTTCTCGTCTGATCACTGAAGTTAAGCAACGCGATCCCAGTTAGTACTTGCATGGGTGGCCGCTTGAGAAAACTGGGTACCGCTAATACCCAAAAATTGTCACATTAGTGTAGAGTCTGTGCAGTCTCTGCATTAGAGCTATGCAGTGGACGAGGCTCTAATGACCTTGTAGTTGATGGGCCGTAAAACATCAACGGGGGCGAGGTGGTAACAGAGGTGCAAGGATCAGTGATCCAGAGCAATGGGCAAATAGACCCAGTGTTCCCAAGTGATCACCCTTGTTAGTACTAGCTGGGGTTGGTTGAAGTGGAGACAGGCAAGTGGAGTTTGTGCGATCGGAGGGTCTCAATAAAGTTGAAAGGTAAGTTTTACAAGCGCCTCAGAGTGCTAGGGGTGAGGAAGAGCCACGAAAATAGAATGACGGTAGCTGAAATGCGTGGGAATGTCGTGAGCAGACTGAAATTAGGAATGAGCATTATAGGGATAGTTTGGGGGTGGGGGATATCGCGTTAAAAACGAAATAGAATAGATTGAGGTGGTATGGTGATGTAATGAGAAGAGGGGGGACGAGAAGCTGGTTAGGTCCCTTATAGATTTGCAGATTATTGGAAGCACCCACGGTAGAGGAGCAGCAAAGTAGACGTGGAGATATATTGTACAGAAGAGTATGGTAGTGTGGGTAGTGGACAAGGACCCAGTTGGAGATGAGCGGAAGTGGAGGGCTAGAACCCGCAGACAGGATAAGGCTATGACGATACACCAGTGATGTCAAACTCATACATGAACACGGACCACCCAATTCAATTTAAGGCATACCGAGGGCCGCGAACAAAAAGTCTCTCCTAGATGTTGTGCTTGGGGCTGCATTCTCAAGTCTTATGGGCAGTACGTGAGTAATTGCCATCGACCATGCAGCTCCTAGCCATTTTCCCGCCTATGGCAGGATTGGGTACCCATCTTGTCCCTCTGAATGGACACAAAGACGACCCTCGGCTACATGTCGAGCACGCTGTGACTGAACCACTGAGGCGGGCTTATATAGGACAAACTTCGCATACCTCAACCTGATAAAAAGAGTCACGATAACCCCCCTGTAATGGTGCTTAAATTTACTACCGAATTAGAGAAATCAAACAGAAATTAGCAGGCCCTTTCCTTTGAGACACAGCCCTGGTCGTAATTTGTGACATGGAAGTTCTTGGTCTCTCTCACAGTCCAAATCCAGTTAATTGTTGGTATTAAAATTCAGAGGTTGCCATGCCCCCCCCCAAAAAAAAAAAAACTGTGTAAATTTAAGACAGGTGCTCTAAATAACAATAGCATGACCTTGGTGTAAACAGCAAAGTATGCCCCTAGGGTGCACTTCACTAACTAGTTTCAGACAAGTCTCATTACCGCACCAAGGAATAAAAGCAGGTATAAAATGTTCAACTGTGCGTGTCCGTCATCATTATTTCACTAATGACTACTGACTAGTAATCCGTTTTCCGCCTATAACAGGGTTAGGCACCTATTAGTCTCATACGCTGAGGAGATAAAGAAGGTGCTGCAGAAATGAAGCATGCTGCATTATCTCCTCTCACACGTCTACCAGACCTTTAAGCAGCTGTTGGTGACGTAGAGTGAGCGTACTAGGCTGATTACAGCACTAGTGGTTCCAGGTTCGATACTGGATCAAGGAGGTTTGGCTTCTTTCAGGCGAGAGAGAGAGACCTCAAGACGCCTTCCGTCGAATGGAAAGTATAGCTGAGGCTCGATGTCATCTGCACTTGAAAGAACCCTTACTAAACGGAATAAAATAAGCGTACACACCGGTAGGAGCTGCACTATTAGAGAGTGTTCTGGCTGCGGTTCTATCCGACGTACGCAACGCAATGCAGACGAATCGTGAACTGCGTAGACTCAGGCCGTATTATGCATTATAGGCTACCTGCTATGTAACACCTAACGTTATCTTCACCCGTTTTGGTTTTGACAACCTGTGGCTGGCAATCAGTTCATGGAGCAGCCGAGTGACCCACAACACCAGAAAGGTTGTACAACCCTGGTGTAGTTCAATGGCAGGGTTGTTAGGTTATGTTGCATTGGCACGGTCGAATGAGGGACGCTGCCCCTACAATGACGTATTAAACTTTTAATATTAGCAATGATCTGGGCCCTGACGGGTACTGATGATGGGCCCCCCTCAATCGTGGGGCCCATTTGCAATGCGCCCTCTGCACCCCCCGGATGGCCGGCCCAGCTGAAACCTCTCTATGCTTACTCATCGTCCGCCTATTTTTCTTCATTGGGGCACTTTTCCTTCACTGAAGTTGCAGGACGAGTTGTCACCCCCGGAAATTCTTGCTCTTTCTGCACTTTTGCACGTAGACTCGCCTTGGTGGCGCAGTAGGTGGTGTACTCTGTAACTGAGTCAGTGGTTCTAGGTTCGATGCTAGACTAAGGTGGTTTGGCTTCTTTCGGGAGAGGGAGAGACCCCCGAGTGCGATTACCTTTGAATGAGAAGGAAACCCGAAGACCCGTGTGGTGTACAATTGCATATTCACGTAAAAGACCCCCCCTCTACTATGGAACGGGTAGATGAGGCAAAACTTCCAGGTGTAGAAGCTCGTCCCCTGGAGTCGGAGGAGTGCTCTAACAAACAGTAGACCGGCTTAGGTAGGCAGCCGACTGTGGAACAATACCGTCCAATATATCACCCTTATGTCCATTCGGAGATACAAATGAGAGGCTGTATTGAGTTGGGCACAGCGATTTTCGTATGATCGCCGAAGTTAAGCAACGCAGCGCCAGCTGGTATTGGCATGGGTGACCTTTTGGGAACACTGGGTACTGCTAATACCTAAATCACCGTACAGCGTAGTGTCTACGCAGACTCTGCATTAGAACTATGCAGCAGACGGGGTTCTAATGACCATTGCAGTTACAGGGCCGTAAAACACCAACAAACATCAACAGCAACAATAGATGGATACCCGACACTGCCATAGGCGGGAAAAGGTTAAGAGTTGCTTAGCTTGTTGCTCGCTGCATGTAGACAGGATTATCCCAAGTCTGCTAGGTATTGAAAACGAGACTTCGAACCATATTATGCCAAACTGGCGTGAGATATGCCGAATTGTATAAGCCAAATTGATGTGACCCCGTTTTGAGTTTCTAAGCAGTAGAGGGCCTGCCTAGGAAGCCACTGAACCAGAATGATGGAATCGCGTATTATTTGCAGTCATAGCTGGATTTATTACTACTGAACACCTGTCTTCCTTATTGGAATATTACTGGTCCAGATGCAAAATTTATTAATTATCAATATTTAATGAGGGAGCTGTGCAGGGTACTGAAATATGAAGAGACTTCTGTTGAACGTTGCGCCCTTACGGATGTTGGGAGCATTGCCGCGGTGCCTTTTCAGAAATTGGAAATATTTAGGTCCGGAAGTAGAAATGTTTTAAGGTCATTTTCAGAACGAGGTCAAAAGTAAATAAGACCTAGGCAAAACTTCAGTCAGGTTAATTATCATGAATATAAATGTCACTTTTAGGAATATAGTCCTCGACAAGCCGGGCATTTCTAATTTTTACTGAAAGCCTTCCTAACAATGGGGAGCGACTCTAATGCGTTGGACACACACCAGTCGCCGTCTGATCACTGAAGTTAAGCAACGCAACTCCAGCTAGTACTAGCACGGGCGACCGCCTGGAAACACCGGGTATTGCTAATACCCAGGAATCGCCGTAACAGCCTAGTGTCTGTGCAGGCTGTTTTAGAACTATGCAGTGGACGTGGCTGTAATGACCGTTGTAGTTGAAGGGCCCTAAAACACCAACGAAATGAAAGCTTCACTAGAATTTTCCTGTCTGACTGGTTTTTCTTGTGAGCTTAAGTTCCTGAGTAGGGCGGACTCTGCCTCAAAGGCCCTTTCCACTGGATGAGAACTAAAAGTAAAGTTCCAGTGAGTGTGTGTCACTTAAATGCCAAATAACCCCTTCTATATTGAAAAAAAAACATAGCTAAAGGTCGATAAAATTCCAAGTTGTACAAACTCGCCTCTTGGCGACGGTTTATGGCCTTTAGAGTTGAGACCTTCAATCAGTAAAATTAACAAACCTAAATACATTACTTGCATATGCCATAGGCTATACTGGCACCCTGGCTATAGGGTGGGACCCACTTTATAAAGTGGGTGCCAGTCAGTCGCGTAGTTAGGATTTTATGACCTGGTCATGCAAAACGTCAGGTGTGCCCAATTAGCGCAAAGTCTGCCCCATTATCTACAATGGTTTTAACTCAGACGCTTACTTGGGTTTGGTGGTAAAGGAAGCCCGGGGATAAACTTTGAAAAACCCCTTCAGCTATTAAAAACCGAGGAAGAGACCTAGGGTTATTTGTATAATGTCACCTGCAAGTGAAGATTCCCAGGAACAGGACATTGCCACCTGGTATCTAAGAAGGAGGTTGTAAACAGGAAGAAAATGGCCTGACGACAAAATAGGACTTAAATCATTACGCTGCCTGTCGGTTGCGTACAATACCATGGAACAGACAGCTCAAGTGTTCCAGTAGGACAAAAATGGGCATCCGACCCTGACATAGGCGAAAAATTGTAAGGGGTGATTTATTCTTATTCTATTATGGCCTACCAACGTTAAATAAGCATAGGGGTTGCAGATTTGGTCGGCAGCCAGCTGCGGAAAAACACAATCCAACACATCACCCTTGTGTCCATTCAGACCCTGCCATAGGCAGGAAAAGGGTTAGAATTTATGGCCTATCTTCGATTTCATACTAAAAGGATGAAATTCCTACTTAGAACTGCTATAACCCTGAGTAAAAACATTTAGAAATGAGTACATGGCCTCCTGCGGTAGGGTCGGGTCTGTAGGATCTGGCTATTTCACTCCCGCCTATCTCCTAATAGATGCCCCTGATTTCTAGTCTGTTTGGTCTTCCTCTGTTCCGGATGTTTCCAAAAGCCTTCTTCTCCGTGAAGGAACTAAACAAAAAGATATTGGCTCATCGTTTCCTAAATGTCGTCATTCACAAACTATCCCTAATATATTCATTTCCAGAACCCCTGTACCCAATTTCTGCCTTGAGAGACAGAAATGGGGCACAGGGTTGAGTACAAGAAAAAGAGCTCCAAGTTCAGGTTGATAACGTGTAGTTGTAATCCTAGGGTTGACTATGAAGAATGTAAGTCCTTACGCAGTAATGCCCGTAATGACCATTGAATCGATGGGCCCTAAACCACAACAAACAACGCAGTAATGGGCTCTGTCCTAGGGTTCAGTAGAAAGCAAGGAACGACGAAATCATTTAATGAACGTATAGGAAATGACGCCTCCAGAAAGAGTTCAGACTTCCAAATACTTCAAACATTCTGTAATGTTCTCACAACGATTGCAAAGCAAAGCAACTCCTAACCCTTTTCCCGCCTATGGCAGGGTTGGGTACCCATTTGTCCCTCTGAATGGACACAGGGTGATATATTGGTCATAGTTTTTTCTGCAGCCGGTTGCCGGCCAAAGCTGCACCACCACGCTTATTTATCGTCGGTCTAGTGTTCGTTGGGGAATGCTACCGACGCCAGGGGGTGAACTCCTACACCTGGAAATTTTTCCTCAATCTACCCGTTGCGTAGTAGAGAGGGTTCTTTAGGTGCAAATGCCATCGTACACCCACACGGGACCTCGGTTTTACTTCTCATCCGAACGAAGGCACACTCGCAGCTTCTCTCTCCGCCGAAAGAAGCCGACCCACCACGGTCCAATATCGAACCTAGAACTACTAGAGTAGTTGCCGAGCGTGCTAACCACTTCACCACAACGATTGAAACACAAAATTGTTTTCGAACCTTTTTGTTCATGCGCGTTTTAAAAGTTCTCGTCTGATCACGGAAGTTAAGCAACCCAACCCCCTGCTTAGTACTAGCAAGGGTGACTGCTTGGGAACTCTGGGCACTGCTAACACCCAAAATGGACACAAGGGTGATATACTGGGGGAGCGGCTTATTGCGTTGGACACACCAGTTCTCGTCTGATGAGGTTAAGCAACGCAACCCCAGCCAGCACTTAACATGGGTAGCCGCTTGGGAAAACTGGGTCATGCTAATACCCAAAAATCGTCCCCGCATATGTCCTACTATGTCCCCGCATAGTAGTGCTACAAGCAGTGCGACAAGTAGCTCTGCTACTAGAGAGAAGAGCAAAGCGACTAGACATACTTGATTTTGTCGCTCTTCTCTCTGATGTCACACAATGGACACCCAGTTGTTATGAGCGTCGAATTGCGTTGGACACACCAGTTCTCGTCTGATCACTGAAGTTAAAGCAGCGCAGCCCCAGCTAGTACTGGCATGGGTGGTCGCTTGGGAAAACTGGGTACCGCTAGTATCCAAAAATCGTCGCATTAGTGTAGTGTCTGTGCAGTTTCTGCATCAGAACTACACAGTGGACGGGGCTCTAATGACCGTAGTAGTTGAAGGGCCCTAAAACAACAACAACAACTTAGATCACTGAAGTTAAGCAACGCACCGCAAGTTAGTACTGACATGGGTGATTGTTTGAACATTGGGTGCTGCTAATTTCCCCTCTCCTACATCCTTCACTCCTACCACCCTCTCACCCATGAGCAGCATCCACAAGGTTCGGCCCATTATGGCTGCTTGGCCAAATCCCCAACCTGTGTGTGTGTGTGTGTGACACCACCCACCAGGTACCCGTCTATCTCACACGCTACCTCATGGACAAGCTGGTCCCATGTCTGCTTTGGTCTCCCCCTGATTTTGGTGCTTTCAACCACCTGCAGTACTGCAAGAGACCCAATGATCACCTCCCCCTCTTCTCTTTGTGTCTGTACCACCTCAAGCCACCCCCTAATATGCTGATTCCTAATTCTATGAGCTCTCGACATCCTACTCATGTAGTGCAGCAATCACACTCTATTATGCAACGGGTATATGGGGCAAATTTTCCATGTGCAGGAGCTGGGTGGAGTGCCCAAACGGACAGCAGACCGACAATAAATAAGTATAGATGTTGCAGCTTTGGTCAGCAACTGGCTGGGGAAAACCATGTCCAATATGTCGCCCTCATGTCCCTTCAGAGGGACAAGATGGGTACCCGACCATGTCATAGGTGGGTTAGGAGTTGCTTGCTTTTCGTAGGGACTTCTTGTTTTTTGTCGCATTTATCTCCGCTCCACTATGCGGTGCTATCGCATTACTGGTAGCACTCTTTGCTTGTCGCTCTTCTCTTTCCTTGTCGCGCTGCTGTTATTGTCGCTCCACTATGCGAAACAAACATGCGCGTTTTGCTCATGTTAAACTCACGCGCATGAGCTCTCTTATTCATGCGCGTGAGTTTGGAAACAATTTTCAACATTCGTAAACGTTGAATGATTTAAACATTTGGAAATTCGGTTACAGGTGTCACTAAACTAAAACCCTGTCCAAGCGCCAACATAATTGATAATGTATGTTCTGCTGTGCTGAAGAAGTTGACGGTTTGCACCTGACGAAATATATAGGTAATATTTCACGCCCACTACGGTTTGACGTACAGCATCGGTTACTGGAACCAGCTGGAGGACATGAAAATACCATTAAACATTTGTCTGGCTAACCCTTTCAGGGAAATTCACATAAATTGTAGCTTTACAGAGGTACAGTCGAACTTCGCTATAACACACCCTGGTTATAACACTTTTTGGCTTATAACACACACAAGGGAAAGTCCCAGCCAGCGCTAAAGCATAAGTATATAGAAATTGATTGGCTATAACACACTCGGATATTGCATATAACACACAACTGGTTTTGTCCCTACAGCACTTTCAACGTGTGAGAGACCTCCGATATAACAAACAGCTGTAACATGAAACTAGATGGCATACCCCACAGCTTAAGTAAGGCTATATGGTGCAAGAGTTTTCCTATCTAGGATCAGTTTTCCAGAGCAATGGGGAAATCGGCCCGTAGCGTTAATGCAGGATGGCTGAAGTGAAGATAGGCAAGTGGGGCAAATTTTACAGAACTGTCATTAGGCCCGCTATGCTATATAGCTCAGAGTGTTGGGCTGTTAAGAAGACCCATGAAAGGCAAATGCAAGCGGCTGTGATACAAAGGCTACGCTACATGTGTGGGGTGTCATGATCTGACAGAATTAGAAACGACTACGTTAGTGGTAGCTTGGGGGTGGCAGATATTGCGGAAAGAATGAGGGAGAAGCGTTTGAGGTGTTATGGGCATGTGATGAGGGGAGAGGAGGAGCTTATTAGGTCCATTGTGGGACTGCAGGTAGTTGGGGGCACCAGAGGTAGAGGAAGACCAAAACGGACGTGAGTGCAAGTGGTGTAAAGGGATATAGTGGCATGTGGGGTGGAAAGGGACTTGGTGGGGGATAGGCGGGAGTGGAGGATTAGAACCCACAGACCGAAACCTAGCTCAGACGGGAGAAGGGTGAGATGATGATGATGATGATAATAAAAGGATAAAATTCTCAGCAGAGTGGAATCTGGCAAAATTGCAGCTGACTGCAAGTGTGTGCGTCTTGAAGTATAATTATACAAGTCTAGGTCGACTAATCTAGGTTGAAATTATCTTGAAATTAGCATATTTTTGTTCCATTAAAATAGCTTTGGCATCATTTAGTTTCTGTTATAACACACACTCGGTTATAAGACACAGACAGGAGCAGTCCCGAAGGTGTGTGTTATATCCGAGTTTGACTGTATATATTAGTCTCTACAGGACATGGTGAACGTGTGTTGGTAATTGTTGTACAAAGCATTCTTTACAAAGGTTAGATCAACGTTAAATGGCAGTGGTCTATGTGGCTAGTCAATGGGCCACAAAAAATTACTACAAAATTCATAGACCGTTTGATAGTGATATTGATTAGGTCCTAAATACCAGCCGCAACCATCCGTCATCCTCAATTTGCCACAAAGTGATTTCCTTAAAAACGCAGTGTCAAGATTGACTTCCGTAAAGTGGCGTATAATCCATCAATCACGTGACTCCAACGCTTTAAGGTCTAGACGTCAATGGATACATTATATACTATTACGGGGTTGTCCATTAACGGCCAGACTAGCTCATTTTAATAACGCCTTGGGCAGAGCTACTGCGCCAGTGATACTGGATCGAGGTGGGTTGGCCAAGATCTTGCGGTTGGTTTCCCTTTTGGCAGGACTTATCTTGGGTTTTTGAACGGGTCCAAAGGAGGGCAGCAAGAATTGTACTCCACAAGTTTTCATGCCGGGAGAGTGTGTCTGACATAATTAGGGATTTAGAGAGGGGCACATTAATACAGAGGCGTATGTCTCACACACAGACTGCTGCTGATGGGGTGCAATAGACCTCTGGTTGGAAGTATATCCCTGGTTAAATTATAAGGGAGAAGGGATCGTTCATATAATTGAAGGTGATAAGGGCACGGACTCGTACTACTGGTCTTTTTACCAAGGACCATTCGGCAGTGGAATATCCTTGGAGAGGATAAAGTGGAGGGCTTCCTGAAAGGGAAGGTCACCATGGCAAGTACAGTCGACGAACTGGCCTGGGCCAATCTGGGACAAGCCTGGGCCAAAGGAGAATGATTTATTTCAATGAGCACACCAGTTCTCGTCTGATCATTGAAGTTAAGCACCGCAACCCCAGTTCGTAATGACATGGGTGGCCACTTGGGAAGACAGGGTACTGCTAATACCCAAAAATCTTCACATTAGTGTGGCGTCTATGCAGTCTCTGCATTAGAACTACAAAGGATGCGGCTTGACGACCTTATAGTTGAAGAACCCTAAAACACCAACAAAACAAACCAAAACTGGGCCGACAGCCAAGGCTGGGGGCCGGGTTCGGCGAAAGGGCGCAGAACCCGCTTCGTGCGGGCTATAACGAACGAATTGTCCATCCCCTTCGGGTTCGTTATAACGAGAGCTGACTGTATTGTAGGGAGACACAACAACTATAGCTTAGGGTTTTAGGAGTTTTATGGTACCATATGTAGGAATGAGAGTTGGTCTCTCCACTGCCAAATTGGCCAAATAAGGCTGCTTGCAGCGTAGTGAATTAGAAAGAGAGAGAGGTTCCCAGTGCGCCTTCCGGCCGGATGGGAAGTGAAGGTGTAGCCCCGCATTGTGGGGAGCGGCGAGTTGCGTATTGGTGTAGTGTCTGTGCAGCATATGCACATTGGTGTATTGGTGTAGTGTCTGTGCAGCATATGCATTAGAACTATACAGTGGACGGGTCTCTAATGACCTCGTAGTTGACGGGACCTTAAACCTTAACAAACAAACAAACCCGCATTGTGACCGCTTATGAGCACTGGGTACTACTAATACCCAAATCGTCGTAACGGCGTAGTGTCTGTGCAGAGTCTGCATCAGAACTACGCATTGGGCTGGGCTATAATGACCATTGTAGCTAAAGGGCCTCAAAAACATCAACAAAACAAACAAATGTGGCATACGACGTTATTTTCAAGCGAAAGAGCCGTCTCTACAATGGAACTAGTAGCTGAGGCTCAATTTCCCGGTGTAGGAGTTCGTCCCTTGCCTCGGTGGAGTGTTCCAACGAACAGTGGGCCAGTTGGTGACTGAATCAGAAGTTTGAGTTTCTGCACAGTAAACATATTGGAAAGTAGGCTATTGAATAAGTTCCCTGGGTGGTTGTTTGTTTGGCAGCGGAGTGTTTACTTGGCTTTCAAACATTAGACAAACATTTTTCCAAACAAATGTATTTTAAACCTTTTGATGATTTCAGTGGAAGACACTTATTTGATAATTTTCTTTCCACATGCACATGAGCGCTGTCAGCCGCCCAGGGCGTTTAGAAGGATCCCAGAGGAATACGGTCGGTGTCAACTAAATTCTTACGGCGCTTATTCAGCATTCTCCAGTAGCAGGTAGAAGAGGAGCAGAACTTACAAAACGATGTGTTGTTGGTAGTGGAATGGAATTTGTGAGTCGCCTGTTAGGCTATCCATGATGGGCCATATCAGATCTCCAGCTGTGAAAAACGTTTCTAAATGCAGTAAACTGCTAAGCAAACGCAGGACTGTGTTAGGTAAACGTCACGTTCCCAGGTACAAAAACACTATTGCGTGTCATTTATTGGGGAAACATCCGAAAAATATTTGCAGTTTTGGTTAACTGGGCAACAACTTTAGAGCGATGTAATGATGCAATATTCATCGCGTCAAAGAGGATATTGAGCTCATTCAGGACCAGAGGACAATCTCACTGTGGGATGAAACGGACATACAAGTCAGGTTTCACCAAAAGCTTCCAACAAAAAACAAGGGAGAGTTCTACAAGGCAGCAGGGAACGACTTATTGCGTTGGACACCCCAGTTCTCGCCAGATCACTGAAGTTAAACAACGCAACCCTAGCTAGTACAAATATGGTTGGCCGCTTGGGAAAACTGGGTACCGGTAATACCCAAAAACGTCGCATTAGTGTAGTGTCTACATTAGAACTCTGCTGTGGACGGGGCTTTAATGACCTAGTAGTTGAAGGGCCCTAAAACACCAACGAACGAAATCCTTCCCTAGTGCGCATTCTGTCAAATGTTAAGTAAAAATAATTGTCCCGTGAGGTAAGATGTCATCTGCACATAAAGGAACCTTTCCTA
Organism: Trigoniulus corallinus; assembly: GCA_013389805.1. NCBI lineage: Eukaryota > Metazoa > Arthropoda > Diplopoda > Spirobolida > Trigoniulidae > Trigoniulus > Trigoniulus corallinus. The sequence goes on along the minus strand of JAAFCE010009126.1, from coordinate 25,765,979 downwards.
CATGAAGGTACGACCCCCTTGGCGTCGGTGGAGGGTCCCGATGAACAGGTAGCCGTCAATAAATAAGCACACAGTCTGTAGCATTCAGGGCCGGCCATCCGGGGGGTGCAGTGGGTGCATTGCACCCGGGCCCCACGACTGAGGGGGCCCCATCATCAGTACCCATCAGGGCCCAAATCATTGCTAATATTAAAAGTTTAACACGTCATTGTAGGGGCAACGTCCCTCATTCGACCCTGCCAATGCAGCATTACCTAAACGTAACGTAACAACCCTGCCATTGAACTACACCAGGGTTGTACAACCTTTCCGGAGTTGTGGGTCACTCGGCTGCTCCATGAACTGATTGCTAGCCACAGGTGTTACATAGGTGTTGCATAGCAGGTAGGCTATAATGCATAATTAGAAATGATGCACCATAGGCCACATTACAAGCCTCAATGGGCCACAGGTTAAAACCAAAATACCTTTAATAATCAGAAGTGTAATAAAAAAATATAATGACACAGGTCCAACTGAAAATGTTCCAAGGTGTGGACTATTTAGGACACATGGCATCATCCAAAAATGTAATACCTTCCAAAATTAGGAAAGATCTCAGAATGGGATAGGAGGGCACCTAAGAGGAGTCCATTTACTCTGAATCCTTTTATTTTTACTTGTGGAAAAATATTTTGGGGCCCCAAAAGGATTTTTGCACCCGGGCCCCTTTATAGAGAAGGCCGGCCCTGGTAGCATTAGGTTGGCCGCCGGCTACGTAAGGATATCGTCCACAGATTGCCTATGTGTTCCAGGGCTCATAACAGACAAGTGCGTAGCCATTTTACTTTCAAGGCTGAAACATCGCCTTATTCATTCATAAAAATGTTTTGCAACTTTCATACCAATGGCGACGCGTATGTGTCGAAGGCCAAAACCTCAAAATTTGTCCTTGAAAAAAACTTGACGTAAGTCGAGAAATAACTGCGACGGACAGCTGAATGGGAGTCATTGCGAAAAAAAAAGGTGATACAGAAAAGATAAGTGGTACTACGAGGATTCGTGAAGGGGATCTGCTAAGGCCCATCACAAGAGATAAGGGCATAAATACTGTAGCAGACGAGCTAGACATGTCGTGCAAAACAACTCCTATCCTTCTTGCGTCTCTGAATGGCCACTCGGATGGTAAATTGGACGGTATTTTTCCCCGGCCGGCTGCTGATCAAAGCTGCAACCCCTATGCTTATTCATTGCCTGGGGGGGTGGCGAGATTCTAACCTGGGAATCTTGCCTCATTTACAGTACGTTGCATAGTAGAGAGGGTTCTTTAAGTTTGAATGCCATCGTACACCACTTCTCATCTGAAGGATGGCTCACTTGGGCTGCTCTCTCGCCCAAAAGAAGCCAACTCTCACAAACCAGTATCGAACTTAAAACCACTCACGTAGTAATCGAGCACCCTACCTCCCGCGACACAGAGGCGGGTCCTAGTTAGGCATGTCGGGCGAAAGCAACAAGTGAGAGGCATGGTCCTTTGTCCAGTTTTCCCAAATTGGTCATTCAAAACTGTCACAGCCAAAATTGTCACGTACCGGTCGATACTTTTCTGGTAAACGGCATATAGGGGGGGGGGCTTACATTTTCCTCTCTTTTGAGGTCTTCGCCAGATCAAAACATGCAATAATAACACATTTTTGTTGTTTGTTGGTTTTTAGGGCCCTTCAACTACAAGGTCATTAGAGCCCCGTCCACAGTGTAGTTCTGATGCAAAGACTGCACAGACACTACCAGACGGCACCCAGTTTTCCCAAGCGGCCACCCATGTCAGTGCTAACTGGGGTTGCGTCTCTTAACTTCAGTAATCAGACGAGAACTGGTGTGCCCAACGCAATTTGCCGCTCCCAACACGTTTTTGTCAACATCTATGTCACTAAATGGCTGCAAACTTGAAGGATTTGTTTGCTTGTTTCGTTGGTGCGTTAGGGTCCTTCAACCACAAGGTAATTAGAGCCCCGTCCACTACGTAATTCTAAGGTAGAGACTGCACAGACACTACACTAATGCGACGATTTTTGGGTATTAGCGGTACCCAGTTTTCTCAAGCGGCCACCCATGTTAGTACTAGCTAGTGTTGCGTTGCTTAACTTCAGTGATCAGACGAAAACTGGTGCATCCAACGCAATCAGCCGCTCACCAACTTGAAGGAAGTGGAGTAATCCTCTTAGGGGGCTTGGTCGGCAGATAAACTCCTGGCCTTGATTTTGGAGTGAACCACGCATCGCAGAAAGGCTTTGTTTAATTGCGTGAGTTGGAGTTTTAATCTCCCTCTCTAGGTAAGAATTAAAAAAAAAAACAACAGAAAAATTAAAAAGCTGTCGAAATTCCATGCCTGGAAAGAGAAATATTAAAATGGCCTTGTTTTCTTAAAAATACTCCTATTTCCTGTCAAGAGACTGGATGAATTTGTCAATGCACCCTTTTCCCGCCTATGGCAGGGTAGGGTACCAATCTTGTTGCTCAGAATGGACACAAGGGTGACATATTGGACAGTGTTCTTCCGCAGCCGGCTGCCGATCAAAGCTGCAACGCCTATGCTTATTTATCGCCCTTCTGATGTTCATTGGGGCATTCCACCGACGCCAGGGGAGGGGAGCTCTTACACCTGGAAATTTTGCTTTATCTGCTCGTTGCATAGTAGAGAGGGTTCTTTTTACCTACAAATGCCATCGTACACCGCACGGCACCTCGGTTTTACTTCTCACCCGAAGGAAGGCGCAGTCGGAACTTCTCTCTAGGCAGTGGCGAATTGCGTTGGACACACCAGTTCTTGTCTGATCACTGAAGTGAAGCAGCGCAATCCCAGCTAGTACTGACATGGGTGGCCGCTTGGGAAAACTGGGTACTGCTATTACCCAAAAATTGTCGCATTAGTGTAGTGTCAGTGCAGTCTCTGCATAAGAACTATGCTGCGGAGGGGGCTCTAATGACCTTGTATTTGAAGGGCCCTAAAACACCAACAAACAAACAAAGGGACTTCTCTCTCGCCCGAAAGAAGCCAACCCACCTGGATCGAGTTTCCAACCTGAAATCACTGGCGCAGTAAATCGAGAACGCTACCTATTGTGCCACCGAGGCAGGTTCATAATGAAGTAAAATCAAAAATACATTCTAAGCAGACTATACAGAAAATTTGGCCCGGGGGCTCTCTTAAGTAGAAAAACGGCGGAAGAACAAGCGAAGGACGAATATGAAATTATTTTTTTCAAATTTAGGCCTAATGTATAGGTCCGCAGAGTAGTGATCTGTTTCGTTCTTATTATTTTCGTGTATTATTTTGAATGGTGACGCGGTGGCCCTAGGAGGAGGTTTCTTTAATCGTCAGTATCATTCCGCCTATGGCAGGTTCGAGTTTTTTTTTCTGACCTCCGTTCACCTATTTCTCAACCATGTCCCAATCCTCTCCCCTAGTACAGTGCTGTGTTATGTAGTATAAACTGCTCCTGTGTTTATTTAGCCCACCTTTACCTCTTTTCAGCTACCTAAAAGCTCTACCTAACCTCTTTCCCCGTTAATGGCAGGGTTCTGTACCCATTTCTGTTCCATTAGGACATATGGGTGATCTGGTGAACGGTATTTTACGCAGCCGGCTGCTGACCAAAGCTGCCATTCTCCTGTTATATTATCGTCGGCCTACTGTTCGTTGGGACACAGTCCTCCAGCGCCACGGCGACGAAGTTGTGTAGTAGATAGGGCTGTTTTACGTGCAAGTGACATCGTACACCACACAGGGCCACGGTTTAAAATCTCTTCCGGGGGAAGACACATTTGGGACCTCTCGCTCCGAAAGAGACCGACTCACCTCGATGGAGTATTGTACTTGGAACCAATGAAGAAGTAGTGGAGCACGTTCCCTCTTGCACACCGAGGCGTGTGGTTTTTTGAAATCCAAATCCGTAACACTATTAGGATCACTCACAAATCCCTTGAGACTACTGTCTCATCTTTTATCCTAAGGGACCCTTGTTTCAAAATAGTGTGGAGCGGCTGCATTGCGCTGGACACACCAATTCTCGTTTGCCCCACTGAAGTCAAGCAACGCAACCCCAGCTGGTTGGTACTAGCATGCGTGACCGTTTGGGAACACTGGTTACTTCTAACACCCAAAATCGTCGTAACAGCGTAGTGTCTGTGCAGACTCTACATTAGAACTTTGCAGTGGACGGGGCTCTAATGACCACTGTAATGGAAGGGCCTCAAGCACCAACGAAGTAATCGAATTCAAAATTGTGATTTCTGACTCCATGTGCCCTTGACATAATCCATCCTCTACTGTGTTCCTCTACTTACTTCATAATGGAACCATGCTGCCGTGTTTGCTGGGAGCGACTTATTGAGTTGGGACACATCAGTTCTCGCCAGATCACTGAAGTGAAGCAACTCAACCCCAGCTAGTACTAGCATGGGTGGCCGTTTGGGCAAACTGGGTACCGCAAATACCCGCAAATCGTCGCATTAGTGTTGTTTCTGTGTAGCCCCTGCATCAGAACTACGCAGTGGACGGGGCTCTAATGACCTTGTAGTTGAAGGGCCCTAAAACGCCAGCGATCAGCCAAAAGCCGTGTTTGCTTCTGGGTTATGTTAACGCTGCCAATGGCGCCTGTACTTCAGGTAAGAAGTTCTAATGTTGTTGTTGTTTGTTGGCGTCTTAGGGCCCTTCAACTACAAGGTCATTAGAGCCCCGTCCACTGTGTAGTTCTAAAGAAGGGACTGCACAGACACTACACTAATGCGACGATTTTTGGATACTAGCGGTACCCAGTTTTCCTAAGCGGCCACCCATTTCAGTACTAACTGGGGTTGCGTTGCTTAACTTCAGTGATCAGACGAGAACTTGTGTGTCCAACGCAATTCGCCGCTCTCTAAGAAGTTGTAAAAACGCTTTCGATTTTGGTGGAATGGAGTCTGGACAGAGGTTAATATCGTTGTGCCCCGTAAATGTCAATTAAGGGCTACTGTATTTTGCATAGAAATGTTTTATTTATATGAATTTGGAACGACCCACTGCACCTGCATTTGGCAGATGAAACAAGACAGTGTTTTAATTTAGGGAGTTAATCAACCTTAATTCCAGGATACGACTGTACTTCATATTCGCCATTTGCATTTAAATAAACAAGTCCATTAATCCTAAGAGCACAAAATACTGTGGGGGAGGGGGGAATAACAGTCTAGTTTGGTTTATGTTTTTGATTATTGAACTTTGGTCCTTCAATATCTGAAAGTAATTTATCGACACCAAAAGGAAGGGGTCGAGCTCATACACCTGGAAATTTTGCTTTAAAAAATTCCATGTAGAAAGCATTCTTCAACATGCAGGTGGCATCGTTCCCGTCACATGGGGACTCTGCTTTATTACCTATGGGGCTCTAATGACCCTTGTAATTGAACACACCAGTTGGACACGCCAGTTCTCGTCTGATCACTGAAGTTAAGCAACGCAACTTCAGTTAGTACTGACATGGGTGGCCGCCTGGGAAAACTGCGTACTACTAGCATCCAAAAATCATCTCATCAGTGTAGTGTGTGTGTAGTCCCTGCATCAGAACTACACAGTGGACGGGGCTCTAACCTTGTAGTTGAAGGGCCCTAAAACACCAACAAACAAACAACAACCTTGTAGTTGAAAGGCCCTAGAACACCAACAAAACAAAACTGGGTTAAAAATCATTCCGAGGGCAAGGAATAGGTAAATGTAAACTTTCTTGCCGACGGTAATATTTTCTTTTAGCGCTAAATGGCGAGGTTGGCTGCACTTCCCTCAGCTTACATTTCCCCACCGAAATTGCTTTTAACCCTTTATTTGGTATTATTGGAGACGCCCTCACAACTTTATATATAAATTGATACTGGATGGTCACTATAAAGATACCAGAAAAAGGACCTTTCTTGTTGCCCCTCCCAATTGAAGTTGTCAAATTTTAAAACTGCTTGTACCATGGCGGATGAAACGAAAGGTAGATTTATGGTATATGATGTCACTCGCCATATAATTAAATAGTTTTGAGACTGGAAAGAATGGAGAGGGTAACTCCTTGCCCCTTTCCCCTTAATTTTCAGTGTCTGATTTAGTAACTGAAGGAAAGTTAAAGCAAATGACCCATATGATTATACAGTATTTTGACCGCAAACTTACGAAATTTGCAATAGTAATCTGTCCTTTTCCCTCCATTATTACTGACGGTTTTGGACCATTAAGCACCTAAACATCTCCTATGTTGGCATGAAAACAAAGCGAATTCGCAGCGGCTGGGGAGTGTTTGCGCAAAATGTTTGGGAATCCTAGAAATGTTCTCAAACACATTGTTATGTTTTGGGCGGATCATAAGCCGCATAGGTGTAGTTTGCTGATTTTTGAATTTCTCAGCGCGTTTGGTGAGGAGACATTGTTTGCTACATAGACATCCGTTACATTCGCAATTATGATTCGCACTGAAAATCAAATGCTCGTGAACGTTTGTTTGACGAACGAGGCAACGGAGGAGAGCAAACTTAAATGAATGTTTGTTGAAAATTCCAATTTCGGTGGAAGGAAGCAACGGCAACTCTAAACCCTTTTCCCGCCTATAACAGGGTAGCACACTCATCTTGCCCCTCTGAATGGACACAAGGATTGTCGCCTATATTGGAAGGTGTTTTTCCTCAGCCGGCTGCCGGCCAAAGCTGCAAGCCCTATGCTTATTTATCGACAGTCTGCTGTTCGTTCGGGCACTTCACCAACGCCAGGAGGAGAGCTCCTACACCTCGAAATTTTGCCTTATCTACCCGTTGCAAAGGGGACCTCTGTTTTACTTCTCATCCGAAGGAAGGCGAACTCGGAAACTCTTCTCTCTCACCCGAAGGAAGGCGAACTCGGAAACTCTTCTCTCTCACCCGAAAGAACCCAACCCACCTTAATCCAGTGTCGAACCTGGAACCACGGCGCAGTTAGTCGAGCACATTACCTATTGCGCCACCCAGGCGGGTCATTTTAGTGAAAGGAAGACAATACATAAATAAAGACCCTTCTGGGCAACCATCTAATTCCCAATCCAGTACATTTTATTTGGTGGTTCCAGGTGGGGCCTGGCCATACTTTGGGTTTCAAAATTTGTTAGATTTTTAATGATGTGCAGCTTTTAAGCACTTCTCAAATTTTTTTTTTGCATATATTTATTTACTATGCTCCAACATAATTATCATCATCATACCCTTATCCCGCTTGTGGTAGGGTCGGGTCTGCGGGTTCTAGCCCTCCACTCCCGTCTATTTCCCTCTGGGTCCCTGTCCACCCTACACTCTACTATGTCCTTACGGACAACCTATCCCACGTCAGCTTCGGTCTCCCCTTGCCCCGGGTGCTACCGACCACTTGCATTCCTGGGATGCACCTAAAGAGCTCCTCTTCCCCTCTTCTCATGACGTGTCTATACCACCTCAGCCTATTCTACCTCATTTTTTTGGCAATGTCCACCACCCCCAGGATACCTCTAATGTACGCATTCCTAATTCTATCAGCTCTCGACATGTCACTCATGTACCTCAGCATTCGCATCTCGGCTACCTGCATTCTATGGACGTGGCTCTTCCTCACTGCTCAACACTGATCCATAAAGCATAGCTGGCCTAACCACTGTCCTATGGACTTCCCTTTCAACTTGATAGGGGCCCTTCTATCACACAGGACTCCGCTTGCCTGTCTCCACTTCAGCCACTCCCCTTTGATTCTACGGGTCACATCCACGTCTATCTCTCCATTGCTTTGGAACGTATTTACTATGCTCCAAGAAACAAAAAAAAGTTTTTAAATAATTATTTGGGTACCGCAAGTTACTTTTGGGGTAGGGGTGTTTTGAGCACCCCACATACCCATCTATGAAACTTTTACTCACCAACTACTTAAGAGTCTAAAGCAATTTCCCCTGTGCCTGCCGACGTCTCTCGACGTTCTCAGGGGTCAAGTGGTTAGAATACTCGATATTGATTCCATTGGTTGCAGCCAGGATCCGAAACAGAAGGCGTCAATAACCTCGAAAGCCCATATTGTCCCTCTGGTAGATGGAACGTAAAGCGATAGCCCAGGTTGGTGTCTACGATGTCGCCACTGCGCTCAAGAGAATCCTTTCTAAATGGAGCTGGTTTGAGTAGGAGCCTCCCCACCTGACGTCGGTCGAGGAAAAAGTGCCCCAGCGAAGAAAATGTGCTAGCGTTCTAAAAGTAAGGAGTTGCAGCCTTAGCCCGACAGCCATCATCATAAATATCATCCAACAGTTTACCTTTGTGATCCTGGTTTTCTCAGGACCAATGAGTAGAATGCACCACCTACCACAGGCGGTAAACGATTTGGGATGAAGATTTGAAAGGGTACCGTAATCGCAAACTCCATTTTACACATGAATAGCTACCATTTCACTTGGGGCACAACGGGTATCATTCTTTTTATAGAGCCCAAGAGTGAAGCAAGGGCCAGCTAGAAACTGGAACCTATGTTGAAATTGCGTAGAAGGGACCCATGTCAGGTTTCCCCGGTTATTTCTGCTTTGGATTCTGTGCTACTTTTCTATCTAGTCCCCATCTCTTCCTTGTTATTATTTTTTAAAGGGCTGCGGCCCTTTCTTGTTATTTTACCAAGAATCTAATTTTCCTTTCAGCCTGACCCTGATTCGAACTCAGGATCCTGGCTTGAACATTCTGCAAAAAGAGAGCAATGAACAAATTGGCAAAATTCCCAGCCGGGTCATGATAAATGTCCCTCATAATTAGTTCAACGTCAGAACCCTAGTTCTGCCTGTGGTACAGTCGAAGGCCCATTTATGCCGTCAGTTGCAAGAACACAGGGACGAAGTGACGGGACAATGCTTTCACGCAGGTAGACGAACGTCCACCTTACACTACCCCCTATTTGATAAAGGCACCTTGGCTAGGAACATTTGTTTCTTTGGAGTTTTAGGGCCCTTCAACTACAGTGGCCATTAGAGCCCAGTCCACTGCCTAGTTCTAATGCAGAGTCTGCACAGACACTACTGTTATGACGAATTTTGGGTATTAGCAGTACCAAATGTTTCCCATGCGGTCACCCATGCTAGTACTAGCTGGGGTTTGCGTTGCTTAACTACAGCAATCAGACGATAACTGGTGTGCCCATCGCAATGCAGCCCCTCCCGGCTAGGACCGAACTTGAAACTATGAACTCTCTTATTATTTGCAAACTGAAAATCGGCTTATCTGCTTTGCTAACTATTGAAGCCTTTTTTTTCGTAAATTGTACCTTCTCCCTAGTACCCAAATAAACAAATTCTAATACTGTAACGGAATTTGTACTCCGGCCTGAATGTTCCCGTTTCCACGGCAACCGATAACCGGTTGAGTCACATCATCATCTCAAAACATCGCCTCCTTGTCCTTTCCTTGTTTGAGGCAATGCCAACCTTCGTTAACCGCAATGTCTTAATTGAATCTAAGTCCTGTAATAAAATGTAACCGGTGTTATGAGTCCCTCGACATAAATTTCTGGGACCAAAAACATTCTTCTATAATTAAGGTCCTAGAGTACGTGTACCTTAATTAGAAAGGAATTAATTACAAACAATTAATCATTTATTAACAACGCAGGACCAAAGAAATAATACAACGAATATTACCAAAAGGGCCATTAAGCAATTACTTGAATATTGACGGATAACGAAAGGGTCCTTTAAAACACAGTGCTCCAGGTACGATACTGAATCGGGGTGGGTTGACTACTTTCGGACGACTGACAGAGAGGTCCCGAGTGCGTCTACCGCCGTCAAGATGTAAATCCGTGACCCCGTGTGGTGTGCACGATGTTCCTTTTACGTAAAAGAACCCTTTCTACATGCAACGAATAGGTCCTCAAAAAGTTCCAGGTGTTGGAGCTCGCCCTTTGGCGTCGGTGGAGGTAATGTCCTCCAATGCAGGAAAATAGGCCGACGATAACTAAGTTTAGAGTTTGCAGCATTAGGATGGCAGCCGGCTGTGTAAATTAATCGACCAACAGATCGCCCGTACGCCCGAGGGGGACAAATATGGGTACCTGCTATAGGCGGAAAAAGGGTTAGTATTAACAGTTGCGTTTAATGAAAAGGTCCTTTAATCAAAACTCAAAGCAGTAAGCGTATGGATATCATTAGGGCTTTGGAGTGAGTGGCATACTTTTCAGTCGTTGGATCGCAGGCTCGATCCCAGTTATATCCAGCGAGGTTTCATAGAAGCTTAGTCTGCCTCAGTGACTTCGTGCTGCACTCGTGATACCATGGTTGTAGGTTCAATCCTGGTCGAAGCCGATGGCTCTTTCAGCCGAATGGAGATTAAAGCCAAGTCGTGGTGCCATGCAGCCTGTACTATGCCCCTCATAGGTAAAAGCAGGTGAAAGTCCCAGGTGCAAGAGCTGGCCCTACGCCTGGCGTTGGTGAACGTTAAATAAGCAAGGGACGCAGCATAATTTCGCCAGCTAACTGCGTAAAAAGTTCCAAGGGTTCGTTCGTGTGTTTTCGGTGGATCCCGCAGACCAGGGGAGGTTACAAATGGCAACCCGAGGTTAAAAAGGGGTTACGAATCTTGATAATGACCTGAAATAGACGCTCGCACTCGCCTGGGACCGGCACTCTCCTTTTGTTTGCAAACGCTAAGTCTCGGTGTTACCCTTGTATCAATATCCCAGTGTCACTCAGTGCGGTCCTCATCCCCTTCGGTACGCCACTGGATGTCGGTACAAGCAGTTGTCGACAGAAAGTTGGGGAGTTATTGCATTAGGTCGCTCGCGGACTACTTAAAAAAGCCGTCCAACAGTTCGACTTGGTATTTCCGGTACCACAGGGACATTTGTTCCATGAGTGGGTTTGATTGACTGATTCAGTTGTTGGAGTTTTAGGGTCCTTCAACTACAATGGCAATTAGAACCCCCGTCCACTGCATAGTTCTAATGCAGTCTGCACAGACACGCCCTTACGACGATTTTTGGGTGATAGCAGGACCCGGTGCTCCCTTTTTTGTGACTCCTTGGCGTTTTAGGGTCCTTCAACTACAAGGTCATTGGAACCCCGTCCATTGCATAGTTCTAATGCAGAGACTGCACAGACGATTTTTGGGTATTAGCGGTACCAAGTTTTCCCCAGCGGCTACCCATGTTAGTACTACATGGGGTTGTGTTGCTTAGCGTCAGTGATCAGACGAGAACTGGTGTCCAACACAATAAGCCCCCCCCCCCCCCACAGTGTTCCCGAGTGACCACCCATGTTAGCCATCGGTGGGGAAACGCGTTAGTACTATTTATAGATTCCGAGTATCGAAACTCCTTGTCGGCGTAGGAATTTAGAGGTAAAAGACTGAAGGTTAAATAACGTAATAAATCTAACAGGTAACTGACTAATCGATGACAAGAAAATGAGGTAAGAGGGCTAAAAGTTCAAAGATGGCCATTAGGTTCGAACCAGTTAACTCGTTCGTCACGCCACCCATAATTCCCTGCAGAATCCTAAATTTGAAATATCTTTACTCTTTAGAGCGAATAAAAGTAATTGTAGGTTGAATGTCGAATTTCGGAATGACAGAATTTATTCATAAGTAATGAGGTTAATTAATGAAATATTAATGGAAGTTTCCTTAACCCCTTCTTTATTTCCCAAACAACAATGAACAAACGGAAGTGCGAACGGCATCCAGTCGTGAGTGTCCAAAAAAAAAGAACAGGAATTGTATTATTTTGGTATGTTGCACTACCGTACAATATGGGATCTGAATTTCTTCTTTAAATTTTGTACTAATTGGTAGTGCTCCTAGACTTGCCTCGGTGGTGCAATAGGTAGCGTGTCCGATTTACTGCGCCAGTGGTTCCAGGTTCGATAAAGGAGTGGCTTATTGCGCTGGACACACCAGTTCTCGGCTGATGACTTACTGTAAGTTAAGCAACGCAACCCCAGCTAGTACTCATATGGGTGGCCGCTTGGGAAAACCCGCTACTACTAATACCCAATAATCGTCGCATTAGTGTAGTGTCTCTGTAGTTTCTGCACTAGAACTATGCAGCGGACGGGGCTCTAATGACCTTCTAGTTGAAGGGCCCTAAAACACCAACAAAACAAATAGGTTCGATAATGCACCCTTCGGGCGAGATGAAATCCCCGTGTGAGCCTCCTTTGGGATAACAAGTAACACCGTAAACGTGTACATGCGGCAAAATTTCCAGTCCTGACGATAAATAAGCATAGGGATTGCAGCTTTGGTCGGCAGCCGGCTGCGGAAAAAAACTATTGTGCCATTCAGAGTGGGGAATAGGGTCATAGGCGGGAAAAAGGGTTAGAGGTTGTTTTTTAGTAGTGCTACTAAAATTCACTACGGTGGCGCAGACAGTAATCGAGAAGTGCGTCAGTGGTTCCAGGTTCGATACTGGAGCCAGGTGAGTTCTCTTCTTTCGAGCGAGAAGAGGCCCGAGTGCGCCTTCCTTCGGATGAGAAGTAAAACCGAGGTCCCGTGTGGTAAACGATGTTCACTTGCAAGAAAAGACCCCTTTCTACTACGGAACGAGTAGATCGGCAAAATCCCAGGTTTTGGAGCTCGTCCCCTGGCGTCGGTGGAGTACCCCACCGAACAGAAAGCCGGTTATAAATAAGCAGGAACTGAAGCATTAGGTCGGCAGCCAGTTAGGCTAAAAACATTGTACAACAATTAGTAGTCAACCCTGCCGTCGCGTCAGTACAATGGTCAGTTATATTAATACGCCATCAGATTTTGGGACCCATGAATGATCTACTGATCAGTAGTTTGGCGCAGCCGGTTGTCCCCCAATAGCCTATTAGGAAGGGTGCTCCATGTATTAAGGGGTCTTTTCCATACAGCGCAAACATTAAAGCACCACCGGAAATCACGAGTGTTGTTACCTTACCGTTGTTGTTGTTGTTTGTTGGTGTTTTAGGGCCCTTCAACTACAAAGGTAATTAGAGCCCCGTCCACAGCATAGTTCTTATGCACAGACACCACACTAATGCGACGATTTTTGGGTATTAGCAGTACCCAGTTTTCCCAAGCGGCCACCCATGTCAGTACTAGCTGGGATTGCGCTGCTTAACTTCAGTGATCAGGCGAGAAGTGGTGTGTCCAAAGCAATTCGCCGCTCCCTTTCTTTCCAGAAAGGCGCACTTGGGACCTCTCTCGTCAGAAAGCAGCCAGTTACCTCATCCAGGATGGAAAATGTAGCCTCGGACGTACGAACACTAACCTACGTTCCCAGGCGTCGAGGTAGGTAAAGTGCCCCATAGAAGAGAATTGGCCAGCGGTAAATAACCAAGGGCTACTGCATATTACGTCCGGCAGGTTAATGAAAGCCCTCGGGGCAGAGGAAGGTGGTAACTGGTTGTACGAGGGGATATGACAGCGTGTTGCGAGCGAGCTGGGAGAGAGAGGCTGAAGTTGTAGGTTCAAACCCCGCAGACCTGACCCTGCCACTGGGTATGATGACGACGTGGTGACATCGGGTCGGCAGTAGCCGACTGCGTACCGAGGGGCCAAACATTTTACCAACCCCTACCCTAAGCAGGGCAACATATAGGGCAGTGTTGGCGAACCTGTGACCCGCGGGAAACAGAGTGACCCACCGTGCAATTTAAAGTGACCCGAACGTGAATCGTATCTAGTTTATCGTCTCATAGTGTGTGTGGGGTGGACGGGGACCTGGCGTGCTAATTTCCACAGACCAGACCCTGCCATAGGCGGGATAAGGGTATTATGATGATTATCTCTATTTGCTACTTGAATAAACTAATATATTCATTATTAATAATAATTTTTTTACTCATACAATTAAATAGTGCTTGCGCCTGACCCACGGACAACTTTTTGGTTCTTTTTTCGTGTTTATTGTGACCCTTCTTCAAAAAAAGGTTCGCCACCACTGATTTAGGGCTTTTCACAAACGAATGATTACTGCGCATAATTACAGCTGATACCCAATACGAAATAATGTAGATGCGAGACATTTGAAAAAAAAAAGTTAAATTAGGGGAGAGGGCACAGACAGGAAAGGGTGTGGAGTGGCGGTGTTGCCTAAATTGAAAAATATAGTTAATAATTATTGTTATTTGGGACAAATAATTAAATTCGTTAATTCGAGACAATGGCTAATAATAATAATAATAAAGAATAATAACTGCAATAATAATAATCGAACTCTTTTAGCGAAATTTATATCCAAATATTTAAGTCGCTAATTGTTACCTCCGCTGGTGAACTCAAAAACATTCTACCCCCTCCCCCAACCACTTCCCTTCATTTTCGCCTTTATATATTTTGTGAACGGCACTAAGATAGGTTAACGGGTTAAAGATGCAATTAAGATTGAATTGCATGATAGACGGCGTTAATTATAGTGCTACCACATAGTCACCACGATTAATAAGAACAGGGGGAGGAGTAGAGAGCTAGGAAGGGTTTGAGAGGGTAGGGGTGAGAGAGAGGACGGAGGTGGGGGTGGGAATTGAGAAAAACAGCAGGGGTGGAGTTTGAAGCAATTAATAATGTCTTGCCTATTTCAGAGTTTACTGTACAATTTGCTGACGTATGAAAAGCACATAGACGACTTAAACATGAAGTATCGATATGGGGGTGATATCGATACTAGATGTTAGACATAGTAACCCCTTGTAGCCCTGGAGAGATACTTAGTATGCCAAATAAATCATTTTAAGTAGGCCTGCTAAACTAACTGCCCAGCGAGATTTACCGGTATATAGAAAAAAAGTCAATTCCACTGAGAAATAGCACTACTGTATTTCAATACCTCAAATTGTCTTATCGATTGTTATATCGATTCAAATACCTCTTTTGTTCAAATAAAATGGCTTCCAACGGCTGGAGACGCCTGGCACTTTATAGGCCTATATTAATTTCGGCTTACCTCTGTAAATATTTTTTTCTCAAAATCATATCATGACTATTATATTTTAAGCCACAATTGTATCCTAAATCGATGCTGACATCGATATAATTTTCGAGGATTAGTTGGTCCCTATTTCGGGAATTCCTACGGCCTCGGTGGCACAGTGGGTAGCACACTCGGCAACTGTGTCAGTGGTTCTAGGTTCGAAACTGAACGGAGATGGATTGGCTTCTTTAGGGCGGGAAAAAGACCCCGAATGTGCCCTCATTCGAATGAGAAGCAAAACCGAGGTCCCGTGTAGTGTACGGTGTCATTTTCAACTAAAAACAACCCTCTCTACTTTGCAACGGGTAGATGAGGCAAAATTTCCAGTTGTAGGAGCTCACCCCCCCTGGCGTCGGTGGAATGCGCTCCAACCATGGCCGTAACGAGGGCATGGTGAAGAAGGCGGCCGCCACGGGCGCAAAATGTTTAAGTTTTTGTCATTATTGGGTTACAGGCAAGCCAAAGTTAGACACATGCCATGGGCGCTTCATATCCCCGTTACGGCACTGGAGCAGTGCCGGATTTAGATACTGAGAGGCCCCAGGCTATTTCAATTTTGAGGCCCTTTTCTTAAGTTTTGAAGCCCGCTAAATGTTGAGGCCCTAGGCTTCAGCCTACTTAGCCTAGTGGTAAATCCGGCATTGCATAGGGGATTTAGCTTTGGTCGGCAACCGGTTGTGGAAAAGCACTGTCTAATATGTCACCCTTGTGTCCATTCAGAGGGACAAGATTGGTACTAGACCCTGGCAGGAAAAGGGTTAGGAGTTGCTATTTCGGGAATTTCCACCCTGAAATGAATCGAATGGGGTCGACATTTCCTTTAGATCAATAATAAAATGAATTTTTATCTGATTAACGCATTCATCATGATCACCAACCTATTTCCTGCCTATGGTAGGGTCGGGTACTCGTTCATGTCTCATTGGGGCACATGGGGTAGCGGCTGTATTCAGTGGCGTTACTAGGGGGTGCGGAGGGTGCGGGCCGCACCGGGTGACGCCACTTGCACCATGAGAAATGGGGGTGACACCAACCCTAGCGACGCCACTGGCTGTATTGTATTGGACACACAATTCTCGTCTGATCACTGAAGTTATGTAACGCAAACCCAGCCAGTACAATCGTGGATGAACACTTGGGAACACTGGGTACTGATGATACCCAAAAAATCGTCGTACCAGCGTGGCATCTGGCAGACTCTGCATTAGAACTACGCAGTGGACGGGTCTCTAATGACCTTTGTAGTTGTAGAACCGTAAAACAGCAACGAAACGAAGAATGGGACACATGGACGATCTGTTTGCTGGACGGTGTTTCTACGTAGCAGGCTGTCACCTTAATTCTGTAAACCCCATGCTTACTTGGGACACTTTCCCTTCACCGACTGCAAGGGGCGAGTCTCACTACAAGTCTATAGTTCCAGGGTCGATCCTTGCTCGACAGCAACTAAAGACTCAAGTGCATGTTTCACTAGATAGGTCCCATGTGGCGAGCGTGTGATGTCATCCACTCCTAAAGCAACCATTCCCCTTTCTACACGGAATAAAACCAAATAATCGCATAGATCGCCAGCATTTCCCCGTGGAGGACGTGAACACCATCCCTGGCCCAAGGTACGCCACTGGTCCTTGGCGTTCGTCAAAATACCTCCTTAACCAGTAAAACCAAATATCGGTTAAATGCTCCAATTAAAGAGTTTACTTCAGGTGACTCAAGGGACGTTTTCCCTCGACAAGGGCAGTGGGGTACAGGCCATCGACCCTAGCATCGGTAAATTACCTCGGAAAGTGTACAGAAGCACGATAACTAAGTTACTAAATGAAAGAATTCAATTTGGGTGACTAAAGGGCATCTTCCGCCTCGTAGGAAATAAGGACCAGAGGGATACAGTGAATGAATGACAGCATTCCCACAACTGTCGGGTACGGCGGCAGGGTATTTATATTGACCCAGTTTACGGTAAGGGAATGCAGAAATTTTGGCAGTCTTGAGCGTACCCTAGGCAGTGCCGTCTTAACAGCATTATGGGTCCCTGAGCAAACCAGTGTGCTAGGGCCCCTGGACAAATCAATGTGCTGGGGCCCCTACAACACCCACTCGCAGGAAAAAAAATGTATATGGTCACGTCAACTATATTTAACCCTCCTCGGTGCCACGCTCGGTAACTGCTCAGTAGTTCTAGGTTCGATACTGGACCCAGGTGGGGGTGGCTTCTTTGGGGCGAGAAAGAGGGAGAGGCCCCGAATGGGTCTTCTTTCGGATGACAAGTAAAACCGAGGTCCCGATTGGCGTACGATGGCATTTGCACGTAAAAGAACCCTCTCTAGGACGCAACGGGTAGATGAGGCAAAATTTCCAGGTGTAGGAGCTCTTCCCCTGGCGTCGGTGGAATTGCCCAGTGACCAGTAGATCGGTAGGTTGGTCGGCTACCGGCTGCGGAAGAACAATATCCAATATATCACCCTTGTGTCCACTCAGACGGACAAGATGGGTACCCGACCCTGCCGTAGGTGGGAAATGGGTTAGGAGTTGCTTTGCTTATGGTCACGTCAAATATATTATGTATTAGTATTTATTTATGGCAAGTCATCACTTGACATACGCAGATGGGGCGCCCGGACAGGTGCCCAGAGGGCTCATGCGTTATGGCACTGATCCTAGGAGTCGTGCAATCGGGGCCCTATACTTATTTATTATCTATCATCCATTTTTGCTGGATCGAAACCAACTCGTAACTCAAAACACGGGGTTAAACTAAAAACGATTACTTTGTTGGACATCAGACGAGTTGCAAACATTCGTTTTGACATAGGTTTTAGGGAGTGTGAAATTTCTCTTGAAACAACATAAATATTTAAGTTTTTTCCTTTCAACTTAAAACGAGGTTAAAAGAAGAAAAATGAAATGAAATCGACACAGGAGTAAAGACTAGCTGCAATAGTGCTGCCCTCTATGCGCTTCGAAACGTACTATTTGGGGTTTATTTGAATTTGAAGGGCTTAGGTTGAGCGCAGTCGCTTGTCTTATATTTGATCCACTGGCAAGACAATTTGAAAACGTTTCACATATTCTACATACCCTTGACCTAACGTGGTGACCTATGGACTTCTGTCCTGCCCTTTATGACTATCAGCAAGAAAAGGGGCATCAAAATTATAATACAACACAGAATAGGGCACTTTCTTCACAATTTGACTTTCATATCGTACCTCGAAACCGACTTACGGTGGGTTAGTCTCTGAAATATTATTTTTACACCTCATTGCGTCAACGACACCTTGTCTTGAGAGCGAAGATTTTATTTAGGGCCTATTTGAAAATAAATTAAAATAAGGAGAGAATTTTACAACGATAGTTAAGCCTTTTCCCGCCTGCGTCGAAGCGCCGTGGTTTATTGAAGTTGTGATATTATTTCAAAATTGTTTCACCAAATTAATTTAACCTTAGGTCAATTTTAAATAAAAAAACTAGGCCTATAGATAATTTTTAAAGGAAATATTAGTAACAATCCTAGGGCCCCAGACTTTTTCGGACGCAGCGTTAATATTTAAAAAGAGAAAGGGTGGCAACCAAAGGGCTTTTCCGGTAAGAAATCGATTCATTTCCAAGTCGCTTCCTTATTGAATTTCAAGATCATATTGATTATTGATTCTATTAGCGAATTATAGTTAATATGTAATTATTCGTCCCTGAATTCGACGACGTAGACAAATTAAACTTGACGCCGTAAACCAGGTAACTCCCCACTACAATTAACAGTGACGAGGGCCTCAAGCAAAATACGAATTGGCCCCCTAATAGGCCCTAACTAGCATTAAATCATTCATAATATTTACTTTAATAGATGGGCTACAAGCGCTTTTGGGCGAAAGGCCTGAGGGTTGCGGCAGCGACGCTTAGCAGATCAGTAAACAGAACCCGCGGGCCGCACACTTGTTTTGCACCTTTATTTCCATAGACTTTAACTCATTTTCCCGCCTATGGCAGACGTTCTGTCATGGATTACTAGAAAGACGGAGGCACCAACTTGAAGACGTGGGTTCGTGAGGGAGATTTCGGCCGAATGTACTCCCAAAATACAAACCGGGGCTAAATGCATCAAACGGCAGCAGGACGAGCTCCTACGTCTGGGACACATTTTGGGGATTTTCACGTATATTTTATTCAATCCAGAAAGGGGTACTTATTCGCCCACTTTTTAACCCGTGATTTACTGCGCCAATGATTCCACGTTCGATACTGGATCGAGGCGGGTTGCCTTCTTACGGGAGAGGGACGCCCCGAGTGCGCCTTCCTTCCGTTGAGAAGTAAACCCGAGATCCCGTGTGGTGTACAATGGCATTTACACGTAACAGAACCCTCTCTACTATGCAACGGGTAAATGGGGCAGAATTTCGAGCTATATCAGTTCGCCCCCTGGGGTCGGGGGAGTACCCCAACGAACAGTACACTGACAATAAAAAGCATATGAATTGCAGCTTTGGTCGGCAGCCAGCTG
Organism: Trigoniulus corallinus; assembly: GCA_013389805.1. Lineage (NCBI taxonomy): Eukaryota > Metazoa > Arthropoda > Diplopoda > Spirobolida > Trigoniulidae > Trigoniulus > Trigoniulus corallinus. Next base: position 25,746,531 of record JAAFCE010009126.1, on the reverse strand, counting down.
AGGAAACACCACCGTCCAATATAGCACCCTGGTCCATTTAGAGGGACAAGATGGGTACCCGACCCTGCCATAGGCGGGAAAAGGGTTAGGGGTTGTTTAAAAAAAAAGCTATCCGACGGAAGGCACGCTTCTTCTCGGTGGCCAAAAGACTTCGCTACACCTACCTCGGGCAGGACAGAACCTGCAGCCAGTCTCCAGTCACTCACCTAAGTCAGTTTTCCATTCGTTATCCACTTTTAGTATATAAAAGATAAAGACAAATAAAATCACTTACTGATCATTTTTCGGCACCACCCCTCCCTTTAGAGGTCGCGACCCACTGTTTAATTAAGCAGTTCTGAACTACGGCTACATCCGAGTCAAAGACTGCAGCCAGAGAGAAGGAGGCGAGAGCCAGTGAATATTGACCGAAAATTATTTTAGCACGTTAGTTGCTGTTATCGACTTCCTGCCTTTCGTTGGTGTTTTAGGGCCCTTCAACTACACGATCATTAGAGCCCTGTCCAAAGCGTAGTTCAAATGCAGATGCACTACACTAATGCGACGGTATTAGCAGTACCCAGTTTTCCCAAGCGGCTACCCATGTTAGTACTAGCTGGGGTTGCGCTGCTTAACTTCATTGATCAGACGAGAACTGGTGTGTCCAACGTTTCTCAGTTGGGCAGATATGAAGGGCAAAAGGGGGGGGGGGGGGGGGGGGGTCGGGGAGCCTCAAAATTCTACAGCTTAGTGAGGAAAAAAATAAAAGAGCACACATGGGGGGTTACCACCAATGAAGGATACCGAGACCTGAATCGAATTGGGGAAAGGAGCAGAGAGGAGGCAGAAGGGAAGAGCTAGAAGACAGTAATCAAAAAGAGGTACAAATGGGTCCTTCTTACCTGTAAAGTAGTGTTAAATTTCAAATTAGCAATTGACGCACATTGGAGTACTTTGCAGTAAGCCTATCATTTAGTATCGTGCGACTATTACGTAGGGTTGTTGTCTTATCGTAACAAAGGTAGCAGTAGCAGTAATAATAATTGATGGATTACGATGAATCAAGTTCGAATTCATTTGGTGTCGGACATTGGATGCAGAAAGAAAAAACAGACGAAATCTCACACAATAAATCCATATTTCTTCAAACCACGGAGAGCAAAATATCTGAAGGAAATAAGTCTTGACTTGTTTTCCACGGGGTTATGTCCACACACTTCTTGCAATTGACAGTGTTATGTCTTAAAAAAAAACAGAAGTTAAGAAAACGATATGCAAGGGGGTAGTGCAGAAAACGAAACCCTATTGCGGAGGAGGTAAGGGTAAAACCCACTGGGGAGTTGAAAGGCGAAGAATGTTTATGGGGAGAGAGTATTATTTTCTTGTAAGAAAAACCAGAGGGAGAGACAGAGAGAAACGGTAATAATGTAGGTGGAGAAGAAAAAAAAAGTAAGAGAAAGGGCAATACACAAACAAGCAAAGAATTACCTTAAAGAAGAGGCGGATGGAGGGAGAGGAAAAAGAGAAAGGGGATAATGGAGTATCCACTTCTTTATCCTCCCCCGTTTTAGTTAAACCACACACACATACACTTTGGTATGAAATTAGATTCCTTAGACTTGTCGAGCCCACACACAAACACAACCAATATCATCCTTTTTTTTCTTTCTTTCTCCAACACGATGAAACTTTCAATACACCCTGTACGGATAGGACTGTGAAAGAAGTTCAAAAAAAGTTCGCTTGTTGTTCTCTTTCTTTTCCGTTATTAGTCAATACTAGTTTGGTATGCGAAGAATTAGATATTTCTTTGAAAACTCAAACCTGTCAGGTAGAAAATCATTTCAAACTGCTGATAACAAACAATGATGTGACGGATAAGAGCGAAGCACAAAATCCAAAAACGTTCTAACGAGGGTTAGTAATTATTACGGTGCAGCATAACGTCCACGGGGACTAATCGATCGATAATGGCCACTATAGTAATCGGTACTTAATCAAGGTTTGCTTCTCATCAAATTTTTGGACTACTACTTATCTAGATATCGAAGAACTGATATGATATGTATTCGCTTTCGTAGTAGTAGTAGTAGTAGTAGTAGTAGTCGTCGTCGTAGTGTTGTAACCAACTAAACAACGCACGCAGCTTGTAATGGTACAACAACTACTACTAGTAGTAGTCTGTGTCTGCACACGCCCGTAATACCTAATCTTCAATGTGTGTGTATATATAGACTCAAATTGGTGGTTATGTTGTTTAGGAATTGGAGGCTGCTGGAAAAGTCGTTGCTGCTTTGCTCTTCTACGTTGTCTCCGCACTCGCACTCGTACACACACACACACACCGTGCACACTCTCGCTCGCTCCCCCTTTCTTCGGGGGAGTTTTTTCGACTACTCTCGAAGGAAGGCCCCCCCTCCACAAATTGCCACCACTGAATTCGTGTTTCTCTTTAGCTGATCCCGATTTTTTTTCTCTCTCTCACTCACAAGCACTCTTTCTCCCCCCAACGTGTCTCCGTCAGATCGCCCCTCTGGCAAACATGCTCCTAGTGCGAATGTCGTCACCAAGCCTTAGTTGTAAACATTGCAGTAACGTCACTCGAGCGCGAATTGCACCTCCCCCAACCAATCATAATTGAAGTTGACGTAACCACCTAGAGGCGGAGTCTGATAGGTGACAGTCTGATAAGAGCTCTGTTTCTATTGGGTACTGTCAAGTAGGATGACTCCGCCTTGACACCAACTGTCTATCTTTGACCAATGAACTTTCTTCATCGCCATTGATTGTTAAACTGGCGAGGTTGGCGAAGGGAAGAAGAGGAGTAATTGAGTTGTGTGGATGTATATGCCTTGTGTTTTCAGTTTGTTTTCATTCCGTTTGCCATCTCCATCTCGTTTTCTTTTCTCTGTGTCTTTTTTTTTTCAACCTCGAACTCTTTATCGCTAGTATTTTAACCATAAAAAGCTGTCCTTTTATGTTAAAAGCATGATTACTAGAGAGGGTGGAGGTAGTGGTGGGACTTTCCGCCTGCCCCTCTTCTTCGTCTCCGTCCCCTTATTCAAAAATGGCCGGCCATCCTACCGCTTTGTTGTCACTTATTCTATTTGGATCGTAATTGAAAAGCTGACGTTTTTCATACCGTAAGTAAGTGACTTGACTACTTGCTAGCTCGCTCTCGACATGACATCTTCGTGAACAACTTTCGAGACGAACATGTGCCAAAATGAAATGTAACCTCTCTTGAATGTCGTGTAGCCGTCCTTAGTTGATTTTTTCTTTCGACTTTACACCTCACTCCACTTTATACTCGATTAGATATTATGTTGTCGACCCTCGGTTTCGATCCTCTTTCCATTTGTCACCTGTGCGACACTTATTTTTTTTCTATCTGATTACAAATTGAGAGTGTTAATAAGTTTTGAACTTTGGAGTATCATTTCGTTCGAGTCTTTAACGCGCCATCCATCATTCACTTAGCGTTATGTTATTGTTATTCCAATGAGTAGTATGATATGACGTGCTAGAGGAATACTGTTATCGTCTCCTTACCTGTCTCCAGCCTGTGGCAGGGTCGGGTCTACAACTGGGAACCTTCCATTCCTTTCTCCACTTCTCTGCTGCGCCGTGCAACCTACTGATTCCTGCTGTTGGGTGCGTTCCCGTGGCTGCACCTAACTGGCCTCCTTTTGCGTTGGGCACACTAGATCTCGTCGGCACGCTGAAGTTAAGCAACAGAACCCCAGCTAGTAATGGCATGGGTCACCGCTTGGGAACACTGGGTACTGCTAATAGCCATGAATCGTTTGTGCAGACTCTGTATTAGAACTACGCAGTGGACGGCGGCTCAAATGACCTTTGTAGTTGAAGGGCCCTAAAACACCACCAAACAACAACACTCGTGGTTTCTGGTGGTGTCTTAATGTTTGCGCTGTATGGAAAAGAACCCTTCATACATGGAGCACCCTTCCTAATAGGCTGTTGGGGGACACCCGGCTGCGCCAAACTACTGACCAGTAATCATTCATGGGTCCCAAGATCTGATGGCGTATTAATGTAACTGACCTAAATCATCAATGAGGCCGAGATGCGTTGGTGTGGCCAAGTTGCGCTGGGCGCACCAGTTCTCGTGAGATCATTGAAGTTAAGCAACGCAAGCCCACGTTAGTACCAACAAGGGTGGTTGGTAGGGAACGTTGGGTGCTGCAAATATCCCTTCTTCTGTATCCCCTACGCCTACCTCCTCCTCACCCGCGAGCAGCCTCCGAAGGGTTCGGCCTGTTATGGCTGCTTGGCTTACTCCTCAGCCCTTTGGTGTGTAACATAGTAACGTAACTTCATTGAAAAAAAAATCCCAAATATATTCCTTATTAACTCTACCTGCCCTTGTGACCCAACTGGCAGTGCTGCAGTGTAATGTACGCTTGCCCCAAAGTACTCTACTGATATAACTTTTGGAATTAATTAATATGATGTGTTGTGTGTAGGTTCTAGTCTCACTTAATTTAGTCATGGATTTTGGATTGATGAATGGTTCCTCCTCCCCACTTCTATTATTCCGTTTGTTTTCCAAGAGAAGTACGACAGTTGGAAGCCCTAGGTGAAGGACCCAGGTCTAATTTTTCCTGTTGCCATCCGCCTTCTCCGTTCTGCGGCAAATTTAGGAGGTGGAGTTTAATCTGACTTCCGTTATATTTAGACATTGTCGCATTTTAATTTACCGAATTTTTATTAATAAGGACCTAATGATGCTCCCCAATAAAGCCAGTTCCATTCGCACCTGGATATCGATTGTGGCTTCCTGTCTGTCGTTGTAATACCAGCGTTTGAGCATGTAGAAAATGTATACGCTTCCGTACCTATATGCCCAAAGTAGACGTGTGAGAATGTTAGTGCAGGATCGATCCGGTGTCAGGGCAGTGGATTTTGTCCTCGGATGGAAGTGGAATTGTAAGTTTATAAGCCCTTTAGTCACATCATGTGTATCATAGTCGTTTATGCGCTATGGATATGTATGTCGTCGTCATCTTGAGCCCTTTTTCTGACAGTGGCAGGGTCGGGTACCTAAGTGTTAGTTCTGTTGAAACGGGGAAAGTCTACGATCTGTTGAACGGCATTTTTACGAACCCGGCTGCCGACCTAATACTGCAACCACTTGCCTATATAGCATAACGCCAGCCTACTTTCTTCGTTGGGGCACTTTTCCTCCAACGGGGCCAAGGGACGAGGTCCTACATTTGGGTTCTTTTCCGTGCATCAATGATATCGCAAACACCACTCGGGGTCACGGCTTTACTTTCCATCAGGTGGAAAACGCTCAGTGGAGCTCCTTTTTCCTGTTGCAGACCGAAAGAAGACGTCACCCAGACAGAGGATAAGGGCACGTTACTTGGGGCTTCTGCGCCTCTAGTTGTCAATCCTAACGCTGTTTCCGTCTATGACAGAGTTGGAACGCTATTGATCCTGTTGATATGGTATCCCTTCGCAGCCGGTTGCTGATCTGATGCTTAGACCTCTTGCTTATTTAAGGAGGACCTATTGGCGTTCGGATTTTGGTTTCACCCTTAGAGTGTCACAATCGAGGTTAAAGGTTAAGGAAGACAAACAGCTGCCAGCTCAGTAGGGAAAATGTGGGGTGGTGTTTCTTTTTCACCATTTGGCCGACATGGTGACCCTAAGATGGCAAAGGGAAGAAGTGTGGTTCCTAGTGCCACTCCTAGCTACTCTGGCAGGCACAAAAACGAAGTAGGGCCTTCTAATAGCAGAAATTGGGTCTTTGATCAATTAACACCGGAATTCGAACCGGTGAAATTCAATGGCTAGCATGCTTAAGTTCGTGAGTTCACGGTTGCAGGATCGATCCTGGCGGAAACGGGTAACTTTTCTCGAGTGAGAAGGTACGATATCACCACGTCCCCTAGTGTCGGTGGAAGAAATCAACAGTGCCCCAGCAAAGACCGGTGCTAAATAAGCATCAGGTTGCTGCATTAGGTTGGCACTCGGCTGCACACATACCATCCAATGCGTCTCTTGTCTGGGCCTTCTGATCCCAGCGGGATAACGGCGTACCCGGTTCTGCCATAGGCGGAATAAGGGTAAAGACTGATGATTGGAGACTGCGACTTACAGGGTGTCGCTAATTTCTTGCTTGATAGGGGATGAAAGGAAAAGGACACCAATAGGTTGTCATTTGCAGTTTAATTAAGGCTGTTAAGTAATAAAGGTCCTTGTAGTTAGGTCTTTTTTTTTGGAAGTTCTGCGTACGGCGTTTTAATTTGCAGTATTATCTTAAGAATTATTATAAAAATTTTGGCTAACGGATTTTTGAAAATTGAGTGTCGCAAACCCGCTTGTAATTAGGAATGAAATTAAATCCGAAAATGACCTAGGGAATTTCGAAAATTTCTGGACAAGTAGAAGGTAAATTGACTTTGAAATGATTTTTCCACGTCAGTTTTAATAATTTTGATAGGACCTATAGGACCCTGGTAGTATTTCTTCAAATTGTGTGGCTTGTTTTTGGCAATTTAAGAGAAAAGAGTTACTAAATATCAGCTCGTCCGATTTCTGAAATAGGCTTATTAATTATTTGAAGTAAAATTCGGCGTAGAAAACTAGAAGGGCAAAATTTATGAAATTATGGTGAGAATAGAATTTTAGAAAATTTTGTAACTTACCTCTTGGTGCTTGAATAGTAGTTTCAAATCCTTTTTTCTTCACCTGAAATTTTTAATTATTCTTCTAGGAAATGTGAACAGCCGACATTATTATTTTAGGCTACAATTTATTGAGAATTTTATTTTCAAAAAACTAGGCTGAATTTTTATTTTTAATTAAGCACAATTTAATTATCAAAATAAAATATTCATATATTGAAATATTTTTTAATAATAAAGTTTATTTAATGCAATGGTTGCTGTAATCAGACCCGAGAAGACAAAAACGACAGCATCCAATAAATTCTGCCATTTTTTTCCACTCATAAATTCATCGTCATCATCATACCCGGGTCGGGTTTGCGGATTCTAGTCCTCCACTTCCGCCGGGGCTCTAATGACCTTGTAGGTGAAGGGCCCTAAAACACCAAATCCACTCCCGCCTATCTCCCAGTGGGTCCCTGCCACCCCACACTAGCCCCTATTCTTGCTGGACATGCTCTAACTGGGGGCACTCCAGCCAGGAGTCTGGAACAGGCAAGGAGCGGCGAATTGCGTTGGACACACCAGTTCTCGTCTGATCACTGAAGTTAAGCAGCGCAACCCCAGCTAGTACTGACATGGGTGGCCGCTTGGGAAAACTGGGTACTGCTAACACGCAAAAATCGTCGCATTAGTGTAGTGTCTGTGCAGTTTCTGCATAAGAACTATGCTGTGGACGGGGCTCTAATGACCTTGTAGTTGAAGGGCCCTAAAACACCAACAAACAAAACCAGCGAAACAAAGGTCTTTCATTCCTTACCTTGTTTAAAAAGAAGTATCTACTAACCCTTTCCATGCCTGTTGCAGGGTCGGGTCCCGATTTTTTTACAATTGCCCAGGGGTTTCCAAAGTGTGGGCCGCGGTGCCCTGCCGAGCCGCGGCTTCCTCGAAACGTAGTAAATAGTAGTATGACGGGGACAACAACGCGTGTTGAGCAAGCCAAAAGAAGGTCAACAGGGCACCGTGTACCAACCAACAACATTCAGAGAAGGCGCCGCCAATCGCAGACTTTTCGAAACCCCTGCACTTAGGACGTATTGGTGGTGTGTTGGACGGTGTTTTCACGCAGCCTGCTGCCGACCAAAGTTGCAACCGTTGTGCTTATTTATCGTCGGTCTGCTGTTCGTTGGGGCACTCCACCGACGCTAGGGGGCGAGCTCCCACACCTGAAAATTTAGCCTCATCTACCCGTTGCATAGTAGAGAGGGTTCTTTTACGTGCAAATGCCGTTGCACACCACACAGGACCTCGGTTTTACTTCTCATCCGAAAGAAGGCACAGTCGGGGCCTCTCTCTCTCTCTCTCTCTCTCGCCTGAAAGAAGCCAACTCACATCGATCCATATCGAACCTGGAACCACTGCCGCAGTAGTCGAACACTCTACCTTTGTTCATTCCTTACCTTGTTCAATGTTCCGCAAAACTGGAATTCTAACAGCTGTTTGGTCCTAAACGTCAAGTATATAACGTCAAGAGCGGAAAAATTGTAAGAGGTAGGAGTTCACCCTCGTCAGCTTTGGAACGGGCATTGGAGAGTTGGAGTGCGATTTTCTCCCTCTCATATTTAGGCTTTACTTGAACCATATGCCGTATTATGTGGAGTACCCTGTATATTGTAGTTACAGGGGAAGTCCGTCGGTAAGTCCAATTGAGTTACGCGTGACCGCCGCAACAAATAAGTTTGCAGACATCATAATCATACCCTTGTTCCGCCTGTGGCAGGGTCGGGTCTGTGAGCTCTAGCCTTTCACTCCCGCCCATCTTCCACCCGGCTCCGTTCACCCCACGCATTACCATATACTTGCGCACGACCTACTCCCACGTCTGCTTTGACTTTTCCCTGCCCCGGAGGCTTCCAATAACCTGCATCCCTGTAATGGACCAAACGACCTCCTCCTCCACTCTTTTCACAACATGTCCATTCCACCTCAGTCTATTATCTCATCTTTCCTGCGATGTCCCGCACACCTTAACTACTCCTACCTCTAATGTACTCATTCCTAATTCTATCAGCTCTAGGACACCCCACTCATGTACCGCAACATTCGAATTTCACTCTGGTCTATACACCATAGCTCCTGCCATGTAGAAGTTACCCATTAATTTATTTGGGACCCTCCGATCACGCATGACTCAACTTGCCTGTCTCCACTTCATCCGCCCGAAATTAGTCGTATGGGTCACATCTGAATCTATTTCCCCATTGCTTTGGGAAAAACGTTTGCAGACACCCCACCCTGAAAATGTTTCCTGGGTAAACCCATTCTTTTGGTAATCCCATCCCCCAGAGGCCCTTCTTTCCATTTTCTTCGCATTCTATAATTTGGGGAAAGGGCCTTTCTCCTGTGGTAGGCTACTAGATGTGATGTTGGTGAAACCGGAAATTTCCGCCGTTGTCTGGTGTACGATGTGTTTAGGAAAATCGCAGACGGATGACCATTTGTTGACACATTACAGAAATTGGGATGTGGCCAGGGTGGATAAGGTGAACGAGTGCCCTTCACAGAACGTCAAAACCAATGTGAGTAACGGGGAAGTATTTTTTAGAATGACCCTCTTTCGTAGTTGCAGTTGCAATTCTGCTTTCTATTAAAGTCAGGAATCAGTTTTTTTAATGGACTCATTATCTAACATACGCGTGGGACACGTTCCAGATTATGGACCTTCGTCAGTCTTACCTGAAAACCTCGTTCCATCCATCGAAATGTTATTCTCAAAGGTCTCTTACTGGGCTGCCTCCTCGCTGCAATGAAATTCAGGTTAAATGGAACAGAGTTCAAACATTTCACTTGTTGTTTGTTGGTGTTTTAGGGCCCTTTAATTACAAGGTCATTAGAGCCCCGCCCACTGTGTAGTTCTGATGCAGAGACTGCACAGACACTACACTAAGGCGACGATTTTTTATACTAGCGGTACCCAGTTTTCCCAACCAGCCATCTATGTCAGTGCTAGCTGGGGTTGCGTTGCTTAACTTCAAAGATCAGGCGAGAACTGGTGTGTCCAACGCAATTTGTCGCTCCTCTAAACATTTCACTGCCAACTCCGAAAACTGTCCCAAGTAGCCTCCATGCCTGCCAACTTTCTCATACGCGGAATCTTCACTGGATTTTCTGGTTCGCATTAGAGCCCCCGTCCACTGCGTAATTCTAATGCCGAGACTGCAGAGCGGCCACCAATGCTTGTACTAGTGAGATTACGTTGCTTAACCTCAGTGATCAGACGAGAAGTGGTGTGCCCAGCGCAATAAGCCGCTCCCTGTCTTTGTTGAAGCACGACACAGCCATTTGAGTGGATTCCCGTGGACTGTCTGCATAACTGGTGCCCGTTAATGGCGCCATTTCCGGTTCGAATGTAGCTAAGCTTTCTGTTCAGCGCGGCCCTACTTACAGAAATCACATCTGTATTAGGACCGATTATGAATGAGATGCTAAAGAGAGAAAAAGGAGCTGGTTAGGTCCAGTGCCGAGGAATACTGGTCTTGGGTAGCCGACTGGAGCGAGTAGAGGTAGCTTATTATATGGCGGGAGATAGAATTGTGTGGGTTGCACAAGGACCTTGCTCACATTAAAGAAATGTATCAGAGGGGGTTCACGGGAGCGGCTTATTGCGTTGGACACACCAGTTCTTGTCACACACAAGTTAAACAACGCAGCCCCAGTTAGTATTAGCGTGAGTGGCCGATTGGAAACACTGGGCACAGCTATACCAAAAAAATCGTCGTAACAGCGTAGCGTCTGTGCAGACTCTGCATTAGAACTAACTACTCAGTGAGGTGGAAGGGCCCTAAAACACCAGCAGAACGAAATCGCTCCGGAACAAGGTTAAAGTCCTTAAGCGGTACCTTCTTTCGGGAAATAAAACCGTGGCGCGGTGTGATGTGTATGGACAGTAATGGTGATAGCGGGCCTTTGGAGCCTGAGCTCAAAGCGGGCGCCAATACTTAAAGGGCGCAATTCCGATAATTCAACAATTACAGAGAGGGACATGGAAAGGGCCATAGCACAGTTCCTGTGTATGATGTCACCCGTTTGTAAATTATTGTCTGGCCCTACCAAAGTCATCACGCTGGGCAGTCTCCTATTCCCAGTTTACCACATTGCGGCTAGTGGACCGGACCCCATCCCTAGCGGAAAAGAAACGCTAGGTTGAAGAAGGGCTGTGTTGGCGTAGATATGAAAAGGAGGTGCGACGAGTTGGCAACAGACAAAAAAAAAAATGGCTTAAAAATAGTTACAGTCAAGCTCGATAGATGGCACAGCAGTATCAGGTGCGGTTCTTTTACTGTGGCTTAACTAAGTTGAACAACCAGCTTTTCTCTAAGTAGTGGTGTCACCCAAAGTGATGATGTTAACAATGGCGATGTGTTCTTTTATTGTATCGCCGTATATTTGCTACTGGTTTCTTTAGTTCTGAAAGACCTAGACCTAGTTACGATAAAACTACGGCTACTAACTAATTTTACTAATTAAAACTGAAATCGCTAAACGCCCCATAGCGTACAGCCTGAGGGTTGTTCCCAGCTTCCGGCCTAACCAACTTTCGTCTCGGCAGTTTGTCGTTGACGGTCGATGAGGGCGCTTATTGCGCTGAACACACCAGTTATCATCTGATCACTGAAGTTAAGCAACGCAACCCCAGCTAGTACTGACATGGGTGGCCCGTTGGGAAAACTGGCTAAGGCTAATACCCCAAAATCGTCGCATTAGTGTTGGGCACGGCAACTGTGTCAGTAGTTCTAGGTTCGATACTGGACCGAGGTGGGTTGGCTTCTTTCGGGCGAGAGAGAGGCCGCGAGTGCGCCTTCTTTCGGATGAGAAGTAAAGCTGAGGACCCGTGTTGGTGTACGATGTCACTTGCACGCAAAAGAACCCTCCCTACTACGCAACGGGTAGATGAGCAAAATTTCCAGGTATAGGAGCTCGTCCCCTGGCGTCGGCGGAATTCCCCAAAAATGAACAGTAGACTGACGATAAATAAGCACATTGTTTGTTGGTGTTTTAGGGCCGATTTTTGTTTATTAGCACTACCCAATTTTGCCCAAGCGGCCACCCATGTCAGTACTAGCTGGGGTTTTGTTGCTTAACGTCAGGGATCAGACGAGAATTGGGTTGTCCAACACAATTCGCCATAAATAAGCATAGGGGTCGGCAACCGACTACAGAAAAGCTATGATGGGTACCCGACCCTGCCATAGGCGGGAAAAGGGTTAGGAGTTGCTTTTTGCATCGCACTAGTGTAGCAGTCTCTGCATTAGAACTACGCAGTGGGCGGGGCTCCAATGACTTTGTAGTTGAAGGGCCCTAAAACACCAACGAAAGAAAGACGGTCGATGGCACGAAAGCTGTTTTCACGAACGTCCCTTATAAAATTTTTGCAAGGACTCTTCTCGATGTGCAAGCGTATCACTAGCATTTCCCAGCCTGTAGCAAGGTCTGGTGCTCAATTTTGACACATTGGGACACGCGGGCGATGCAACCGGCTGGCTCCGGCAACCGACCGGCAAGCTCTATGCTTATTTATTGTCCGTCTAGTGTTTGTTTCGGAATTCCACCGACGCGACGCCAGGAGGGCGAGCTTCTACACCTGGAAATTTTGAAGTAAGGGTTCTTTTACGTGCAGATGACATGATTCACACCACACGGGACAAGAAAATTGTGGCTTTTGGGAAGTCGTGGTTGCAGGCCTCGCTGGTTCAAATTTTTTTTTTACGCAAGAGGGAGAAGTCTCATTTCCGTTTCCGTCGGATGGAAAGGAAAGTCATGAATCCGGTTGATGTGCACAACGTCACTGCTGCTCGCAAAAGAATCCTTTCTAGGCCTATATGAAGTGAAATAGTGTAAATTGGCAGCAGTTTTAGGACTGGAGTGTCCCTGGACGTTGTAACGTTAAGTAAGCAACACTTGGCGTAAAATAGAGTTCAATAGTTCACGTGTGTGTTCAGGTTCTGAAGGGTCAAATGAGTAACCGGATCCTATCACGCAACGATGACATCGTAAACACAAAACGGAGCCAGGGCTTCACTTCCCTTTTCATCTGACAGAGGACAAAGCTTCCCATCTCAGCCAGGAACCTAGAATTGCCGAATCATCATCATCATCCCCACTCCCTTTCTCTTCTGTTTGAGGGTCGGGTGATCAGTTTTATGTTTGGAACCGGCTGTTGTCTAATTCTGCAATCCCAATCTATATTTCTTTTCGTTGGGGCGAGCTCCTACACCTGAAATTTTTGTTTAGCTACACGTATCCATGTAGAAAGGATTCTTTCATCTGCAATAGGGACATACGATATATACAGCCGAACCTCAGTATATAAATCGAACCCAAAGGGGCAAAAAAAAAAACGAATTCGACTTACGTAGTTTTCGAGTTTCGGCCAGGGACTAAAGAGTAATTCGACATAGGGAGGTTTTCGAATTAGGGAAGGTCGACTTAGCAAGGTCCGACTGTACCACAAATGTAATATTAACTGGGCACTCTGTCAGCCCTCTCTCTTTCCATTTCCTGTCCCTTTCTTTCTCTGCCGGTTCTCTTTCATCTCCCTTTCTCTTTCTGTAGCGTCTTCCTCCATCCTACTCTCTTCTAGTTCTCTTCCCTCTCTTGATCTTCTTCCAGTCCTTCTCTCACTCACTTTTCTCCCTCTTTTCCTTTGTCTTCATCTCACTAATCTCTCTCATTCCCTCTCGTACCGAATGATGGTACCCGTGTTGCCCAGGAACGCACCTTAAATCATGGAGGCCACAAATGTGGTATAGGCACCCTCTATCAGCGCACTTTCTCTGTCTTTCTCTCTCCCTCTCTCCTCTAACTTTCTCTTTGCTCTCCCCTTCTCGCTTTAACTTTATCATGACTCTCCCCCTCTCCTCTCATCTTCCTCCCTCGCTCTCTATCATCTTCCTCCACCTTTCTCTCCTCTCCGTTTTCGTAGTGTCATTGCAGACTCTAATTAGAACTGCGCAGTGGATGGGGCTTTAATGGCCGTTGTAGTTGAAAGGCCCTAACACACCAACGAAACAAAAATCCTCACCCTTTCTCTTTCCTCTCCCTCTCTTTCAACTCCTGAGCGGCTGAATTGCGTTGGACACACAACTTCTCGTCAGTTCACTGAAGTTAAGCAACTCAACCCAAGTTAGTACCGACATGGATGGTTGATTTGAACAATGGGAACTGTACAGTAATTTCCCCACTACTATCTCCCCTCACCCGCCAGCAATCTCCTCAAGGTTCGGCCCGTTATGGCTGCTTGGCCGACTGCCCTACGCGTTGGAGTATCAAACTCATCTCTCTCTTTTCCCTCTAGTGGCGTTTCTTCCTGTCCTTCTCTCGCTCACTTTCTCGCTCTTTTCGTTTGCCTTCTCACCAACGAACCTGTAGAGCAGTGTTTTTCAACCAGGGTTCCGTGAGGTCCACCCAAGGGTTCCACCAATGGCAAGGTAAAATATAAAAACAATAATAAAAACACAAGAAACGAGAACGAATTTTGTCTGTCGAAGATGAACTTCGGGTGTCTCTCTCAAACATTAGGCCACAAATTCAACTGCTTATGCTAACACACACTCACACACACACACACCTGTATCAATCAATGTCTTTTTTTCTGTCACTGTATGGGGTTCCGTGAAAGGTTTAAATGTTCCAAAAGGTTTCGCGAGAAGTCTAAATGCTCCAAAGGGTTCCATTCCAATAACAAGATTGAAAAACACTGCTGTAGAGGATGTAGGAGAGTTGACATTAGCAGCATCCAACGTTCACTACCAACCTCCTATGTTTGTAGTAACTTGGGTTTGCGTTACTTCAGTGATCTGACGAGAACAGGTGTGTTCAACGCAACTCAGCCACGCAACTTGACTGATCCGGTTGTTGTTTTAAGGCCCGTCAACTACAAGGTCATTAGAACCCCATCCACAGCATAGTTCTTATGCAGAGACTGCACAGACACTACTGTAATGCGACGGGTTTTGGTATTAGCAGTACCCAGGTTTTCCAAGCGGCCACCCATGTCAGTACTAGCTGGGATTGCGCTGCTTAACTTCAGTGATCAGACGAGAACTGGTGTGTCCAACGCAATTCGCCGCTCCACCAATGCGGTGTAGAATGATCTAAAGAGCATGTTTTTGACCCTAGAACTTACCATCTCAACTGAATAGATTGACGTATGCAACTGACAAGGACATGGAAATAGAGAATAAGAGATAACAGAATTTTGTCAGTGTTGCGAGGGAGAAGAAGAATAAAAAAATATGGCTGAAGTGTGACGTCACAAATGAATAGTAATCAAGCTGTGATTGATTCTTGACATCCGGTAAACCTTTTACCCGTGTATTTCAGAGTAGCGCAAACACGCACACAGGTTCAATTAGACTTTATCAACAAATAAATAGCGATAAGACCGAAATGGTTATTCCATATCGATTACAAGTGGATATCCGTTGAAAATTAAGGATATTTATAGTTCTAATAACCATAGTAAAATGGTCCCGCTTGTGATACCCTCTCCTTTAACACTATTCAACATCAAATATTTGTTTACATAATACAATTGTTTTTTTTTTTTTTTTTGATAATGTAAAAGAGATGAGAAACAATATCGCAACTTGTATAAAACAGATTCAAAGCAAGCCGCATCAACACTTATCGATATGGGATATATTTAAGCGCTTATCTAAAAATTCGATTAGCAATCAATTTGTTTCTAGGGCTGACTTTTATCAGAAAAAGCAACTGATGAATTTTGATTCTTTCAGGTGAACCGGGTACACTGGCAACGCTAGGAACAGGCCTACTTGACTGTTGAGCTCATAATGCGCAGGAAATCCCTAAGCCGGTTGTCCACCAGAAAGCAGTAAACACCTATCGCACAGGCGCTAATTTTGTTTCATTGGTGTTTTAGGGCCCTTCAACTTCGAAGGTCATTGGAGCCCCGTCCACTGCGTAGTTCTCACGCTGTCTACACAAACACTACAGGGAGCGGGTTTGTGGGTTGGACACAACAGTTCTCGTCTGATCACTGCAGTTAAGCAACGCAACACCAGCTAGTACTAACATAGGTGGCCGCTTGGGTAAACTGGCTACCGCTAATACCCCAAAATCGTCCCATTATGCCTAGTTCCTTATCACCACAGTTAAGCGTTAATCACGTCGACGCTGTCGACATTTTGATGACGTTTTGTGCAAGCGCTTTAGAAAAGAGCGTCAGCGCAATTCCTTATATGTAGCGCTTTTCTTGGAGTCACGTCACGCACAGGATCACACACAACCTAACCGAAGCAGACAGCTCAACCGCCAGCCAATCAGAATGCAGCGTGACTTGCAGGACGCTATTTGAATTGACCACCTGCCAACTCAAATAGCGTCACGCATAGCTACTCTGCGGCGCCCCAAGTAGCGTTGTGACGTCACCACATTTTGTGTTGTGTCGTCTGATTCAATGCTAATAGCGTGAGTGCGTGGGTATACGGAACCAGGCATAAAACGCTAATCGCGTCGACGCGGATGACATTTTGACGACGTCTTGTGCTAGTGTTTTATGAAGGAGCGCCAGCGCAATTCCATAAATGTAGCGCTTTTTTTGGAGTCACGTCATGACGCCGTCATGTCTTAGTTTATCCTCCACCATTTTCCAAGCAAACAGCTCAACTGCAAGCCAATCAGAACCTAGGGTGACTTGCGTGACGCTATTTGAGTTGACTACCAGTCAACTCTGCTTTTCCGTGGCGTAGCTCTCTGCAGCGCTTGAAGTAGCGTTGTGACGTCACTGCTTTTGTGCAGTGTCATCTGATTCGACTCTAATAGCGTTAGCGCATGGCCGTACGGAACTAGGCATAAGTATAGGGTCTGTGTAGTCTATGAATTAGAATGGCTGTAGGCTGTAATAGGCTGTAGTAACCTTGCAGTTGAAGGACCCTAAAACATCACCGAAACAAAAACGAAACACAGACACTACACTGTTAGAGCGAATTTTGGGGTGTTTTTTTTGTTTAGTTTCCTTGGTGTTTTAGAGCCCTTCAACTACGAGGTCATTAAGAGTCACGTCCACTGCAAGTTCTAGTGCAGAGTCGTCACAGACACTACACTATTTCAGCGATTTTTGGGTATTATTACTCAGTGTTCCCAAGCGGCGCGGCAGTAGCGTAGCGTGGAGGGGGGGTGCGGCCCACTCCGGGTGGCAAAATTTCACTATAAATAGCAATAATAATATCCTGAAATTTGAACTAAAAATCTGAACCAGTTGTTTTCATATTTTTGTCGCACCTACAATTCGGACCGATTAAAATAAAAGTAGAGCTAAGGAAGAAAATATTAGAAAAAGTGAGGGGGGGGGCTAAGGATTTAAATACCTAAATAAAGGGGCGGCGAATTTGGCCTACGCCCCGGGCTGCTGAAACCCACGCTACGTCACTGACAAGCGGTCACCCATACTAGTACTAGATGGGGTTGCGTTGCTTAACTTCAGCGATTAGGAGAAAGCTGAAGTGTCCAACGTAATGCAGCCGCCGCCCGTAGGTGCTAAAAGGAAGCCATTGAGATGCCCTGACAGAGTTGGCTGCTACAAATCCATGACAGGAAATTTATTTTTAAGGAAACTCTTAATTAATTGCTTAATTTTTTTTCAACTTATAATCGTTTCCGAAGAAGGTATGGCCATTTCATTGGACAAATGTAAATAGGTGGCGCAGGAAGTAGCGTTTGTAATTCTATGTTCGACCCTGGATTGCCGTTGATTGGCATCTTTCGGGGGAAGAGAAAGGTCCCATTGCGCTTTCCATTGGATGAGAAGTAGTGCGTTGGTCCCGTATGGTGTACGATGTCAGTTGCACTTAAAAAATCTTCTCCTCTATCAGGGTCCGCTCTAGCGCTTACGTCGCCCCGGACAAAAAAAGACAAATCGCCGCCCCTTAAGAATATAATGCAAGTTCAAGCAGCAGTTTTTCCTCACACTTACAGCCTAAATGGCGCCCCGGACTAATGTCCGGGTTGCCCCACCCCGTAGAGCGGGCGTAGCTACTATTCAACGAATAGATGAGGCAAAGATCCCCAGGTGTTGGAGCTCGCACCCTGACGTTGGTGGAGTGCCCCAACGAACAGTAGAGTGACTAAATAAACATAGGGGTTGAAGCTTTGGTCTGCAACAGGCTGTGTACAAATACTGTCCAATAGATCTCCCATGTGTCCATTCAGAGGGACAAAATGGTTGCCCAACTCTGCCATAGGCGGGAAAAGTTTTAATAGTCGCTTTGCTTTTGTTACAGTATTTCATTAAAGTATAGAACTATGTATGTAAATTACGTTGAAGAAAATTTAAGCCACCTGTCAAAATACTTAACCAATTTCTGGAATCCACAATTTTTGAAATTTTTTTTATTGTTGTAACAAAGTCACCTCGGTTGCGCAAAGTTAGCCTGTTAGACAATTTCGTCAGTGGTACCAAGTTTAATACTGGATCGAGGTGGGTTAGCTTCTTTCGGGCGAGAGAGAGAAGTCCTGAGTGCATCTTCCCCATGGAGGGCACCAACGAACAGTAGGCGGGCGATAAGTAAGTAAAGAGCTGCAACATTAGGTCAGCAGCCAGGTGCTTAAAAATATCGCCCATGTGTACTCGTGGGGCAAAACTTGGTGCCCGACCCTGCCAAAGGCTGGAAAAGGGTTAGTGGTTGCGTTTTGCTTGCAGGAAGGGGGCATTTGAATACCAATTCTGAAGAGTTTTTTAGCTGGTCGATTACTCGACGATGTGTGGGCGGCATTACTTTTTTGGAATTTCCTATCAGATATCCGTACCATGGGTCAAGCTACGCCAGTTAATTTTTTGATTTGGAACATAACCCTTTTAATCAGACATTACTACCGGTAATACTTTGGATACAACAAAAAATGTTTGGAGAATATCTCTGCTCTGTGTAGTTGCACACGTGAACATAGTCTACATGCAGGTGAACTCCATGTATCTAGACCTAGAAATAGTTTCTTGTTGGGCCATCCATCATAAAGGACCCCTGGTGACTAGTGTATTGTTAAATATTTTTTTTCCTTCTTCAGGACGTTATCATTGACTCGTATCTGTCAGGTGAAATTCCTTCAGCATTCATTTTACAAAGGCATTAACAACCTTCTTGGTATGGGACCTTCCTTCTTTCTTTCCTGCTGAAAAAAGTCTGGGGTTCCTTTTCCACACTGGATGCAATGTTTCAGGCTGGTTATCCAGCGCCATGTCTACAAATGACCTTTTGTTGCTCATATGTACAAACACAATTTCATCTACAAACAATGGTTGCTACATGAAGAGAAATGTGATTTGAGATCATGTTTAAATCACCAATGAAACATTTTAGAAGTGGTGCAGAAAGAAATTCCTTCTTGATGTGTGTTGCTGTTCCAAATTATCAGATTTTTAGATGATTGGAGCATAAAAAAGGCAGGTTTCCAGCTGACAGGCAGTAGCGAGCCGGCCTCGGTAGCTTAATTGATAGCGTACTTGACCTGAGATGCTTCTCGAGCTTGCGGTGCACGCATTGGATCCTATCTAAGGATTTTGTGGTTCATTTTGGATAACAGAGTACACGATAAGCAATAGTAGTACATCTCATAGCTGTAGGGACCAGTAGGCGCGTTTCATTTTTGGTGTTGTTTGGGCCATTCAACTACAAGGTCATTAGAGCCCCGTCCACTGCGTAGTATAAAAGAATCCATTCATTAGTTCTAATGCAGAGGCAGCACAGACACTACACTAATGCGACAATTTTTGGGTATTACAGGTGCACATTTTCCCCAAGCAGCCGCTCATGTTAGTACTAGCTAGGGTTGCAATGCTGAACTTCAGTGATCAGACGAGAACTGGTGTGTCCAACGCAATTTGCCGCTCCCTCTGTAGAACCCGTTCATTATTGATTTGTCATTAAAGCTAGGTTGACACTGTCCAAGTACACGTGGATAAAGTTCACTTGGACGCTGTTCATGCGTCACTTGGATGCAATTTGGACCATGTGTACACTAGGTCAAAGTTAACTTGGATGGCTAGGACCCATCCAAGTTGAGTGGGACGGCTGCCAACTTACTTTGATCAAAGTGTGACTTGGATGAAATTTAAAATGGATATTAATAAAATTGAATATTGAATATTAAAATAAAATTGAATCTTAATAAAAAAAATTAGAAAATCAGCTAGGAAGTGTACTGACAGAGAAAACATATGATTTATGGAATTATATGACGCTTAGGAAGTGTTGTGGAATAGAAAGCTGCCCAAACTACAAAAGCAAAGATATAAAATATGCTGCAGTTGAATGGATTGCTAATAACATGATTTGGCGAGGGTGAGTGGAAAATTAGATTCCTGATTTTAGTGAGGGTGAGTGGAGTCCTGTGTCACAGGAGGGTCCCAATCAAATTGAAAGGGAAGTTTTACAGGGCGGTGGTTAGGCCTACTATGCTACAGTCCAACCCCGATAATGAAGACCCCTAAGGGACCAACCATAAGTGTCTTCATTAACCGAGTGTCTTCATTATCCAGAATTTCCAATTTTAGGTCTAATCCATGCTCATGATAGCTTCTTAGCGTTTGTTTGTTTGTTTTCACTTGAAACATAACGTTTCTAATGGAAATTACAATAAGCAAATTGATAAATTTAATGAAAACATCAGCATATAGTGAAACCTCCCTTAATGGACACCTCTCTATAGTGGTACATGACATTTTGTCCCAAAGTTCACTTACAGTGGTAAATCATTATTCCCAATAGTGGACAGACTTCAATTCCCCATGGCTGTCCATTAATGAGAGTATACTTATGTAAAAGATTAGACTTTTACAAATGTGACTAGCTATCCAATTACAAGGGCAGGTATGTAATACTGTACACCCTTTACTAAAACCTTTACTTCTCAGTAGTGGTTTGAAGGTTAGAGCTTTCTGCTCCAACAAAATCCCTAACCACCCTCTTATAACTTCTTAAAACTAGTCAGACTATGTCCTTTTGAAATTTTGTAAGGCTGTCTTCATTATCCAGAGTGAAATTATATTGTAGCACATATACAGAAAATGTATAAGTTGTCTTCATTATGCATTATCCGAGTCTTCATTATCCAAGGTACAGTTACATGTATTGACATATACCTTTGGCTGGGACCTACCTAACTGTCTTCATTAACCAGAAAATTTCATTATCCGGGGTTTTCATTATCGGGGTTGGACTGTATATGGATTAGTGTTGGGTTGTGAGGAAGAGCCACGTAAATAGAATGTAACTAGCCGACATCCGAATGCTGTGGTATATGAGCGGGGTGCCAAGAGGTGATAGTCAGAAATGAGTAGTCTGGGTGTGTGGACATGACGAAGAAAATGAGGGACCTGTTGGAAGATAGGCGAGAGTTAAGGGCTAGAACCCATAGACCCGACCCTGCCGCAGGAGGAATAAGGATAGGATGATGATATGCTGGGTATATCTGCCACTGCTACACCTTTCAAAGCCAAATCCGCCATCTTTCTTTTCTTCAGCTCGCTGTCCAAGTCACTTGCCGTGGAAACCAACTTGGACCAAGTGCACTTTGACCGTGTCAACCTAGCTTAAGCGTTTTCCCAACGACGGCAGGGTTGAGAACCCTTGACGTAGCGACACTATATTCCACCGAATTCATAAAACAACTACTGTGACGTGGGCGATCTCATCATCATACCCTTATTCCGCCTGTGGCAGGGTAGGGTCTGCGGGTCTTAAGTCTCCACCCCCACCTATCTCTCACCAGGAACCCATACACATCAAACTGCTATATCCTTCCGCACAGCCTCCTCCCACGACTGCTATTTACTCTTCCAAGAACCTGCATTACCGTAATAGATGTCAGGAGCTTCTCCTCCCCTCTTCTGATCACGTGCCCCTACCACCTCAGCCTATTATTCGTCATCTTTTCCGCGATGGCCCCCACCCCAAGCTGTCCCTAATATACTCATCCCTCATTCTATCTGCTCTTGCACCCCACTCATGTACCTCAGCATTCGCATCTCAGCTACTTGCATTCTGCTTACGTGGCTCTTCCTCGCTGCCAAAACTGTAATCCGTTTAGCATACCTAGCCTAACCGCTGCCCTGTTAGCAGAAATCACTTTCAACTTTACTTGGACCCTCCGACTACACAGGACTCCACTTGCTTTTCCCCACTTCAATCACCCCACATTGATCCTTGATCCTTTTGGGTCACATCCAAAGCTATTTCCCCATTGCTCTGGAATGGGAAATGGGCGATCTGCTGAACGGTATTTTTACGCAGCCGGCTGTCGTTCAAGTATTCAAAGCCCTATACTTATTTATCCTCGGCCTTCTGCTCGTTGGGGCAATCCATCGACGTCAGATCAGCTTGCTCACATTTGAAATTCTGTGGAACTACACATTCGATGTAGTAAGGATTTATTTATATGTAGGTGACGTAGTAAGCACCTCACGGGGCCAAGGAAGACACCCTGGGAGGCTTCCCTCACCTGGAACGACTGACACATGAGCTCAGTGCGGTGTCTATGTGCTATTGTGCATCCTGCACATGGACTCTATGGACTACTTTGATACGGTGTTTAATCTGGAACAACTGATACAGTCGTCGAGCTCTCTTCGTCTACACCTATCTGTTCCTCGCCCTGGTGGTGCAGGTTGTAGTGTGTCGGACTCGTTCGTCAGTGTTTAGGGCGAGAGAGATCTTCAGTGAGCCTTCAGTGTTCCCGTGCGATATGTACGATGCCACCTGCACTTAAGAGGCAAAATTTTCAGATGTATGACCTCATCACGCTTTCACCTCGGCCTTCGATGAAAAATGGGCCAACGATAAACAAGCAAAGGGCTTTTGGATTAACTCAGCAGCTGGCAGCTCAAAAAAGTTCCTCCCAAAACTTCGTCGGTGCTTCCCGTTTGCTTAGTGCAAAATGGCATGCTGCAGGCAGGAAAAAGATGCGTGATGGTGAGACGATGTAATTTGTACCTAAGAAGCAAACTTTGCTGTCGTGTGACCTTGCCCTCCGCCTGGTGTCAGTGGCGTTGTGCCTTCCCGGTTCCATAAGACTATATAGGTACCCTTCACTGTCATAGATGGGACAATGCTGTACGGGACAGTTGTTGTACGTACAGATGGCACCGTACACACCCAGAACATGCGACGGAAAACGCACCTGAAGTTCCCTACTTTCCCCGCCTATGGCAGAGTCGGGTGCACAAATGTGTCCCTCTCGATGGGCATATGGGCGAACTGTTGCTCGGTATTTGTACGCAGCCGGCTGCCGACCTACACTGTAACCCCTATACTTATCGGCCTAATGTTCGTTGGGGCACTCCAACGTCGCCAGGGGGGGGACCTCCTACACCAGGGAATTTCGCCTGATCTATCTGTTCGTAGTGTAACTACTTTCCGTTTTTATCGTCAGGGCTTAGCCTTCACAGATGATAGCACTTTTGGACAGAAGGACACTTTTGCCCCTGCTATTTATCTATAAAGTCGGGTATTTTGATATCCAAATAACGAGATTTCCCAGTTTCTGCCAGGGACAGGAAGGGCCACAGGGTACCGAAACATTCTTACTCCAATACGTTGCAAGCTTTCATGGCTAAAAAGCCTTGTTAAGGAGGGCAAATGTAACCGGACAGAAATTGGGGTTAGAAATACAGTCTTCAACTAGTGCCGACTTTTAGTAGGATGAGTAACCACTTGGGAGCACTGGGTATTGCTGATACCATTCGTCTTAACATTTTAGAGGCATTTTAGACTACATTAGTATCCATTCTGGGCCCTAATGGCCAAGGAGATAAATTACCAGTGGAGGAAAATTACCCCCATGAACAAAATATGCTCACGATTAATAAGCTTAGAGGTTGTAGCATTGGGTTGGCAACAGACTGCCGGAAAGAGTAGCTCCTCACAATGAGCGGCTGTACTGCGTTGGACGCACCAGTTCTCGTCTGATCACAGAAGTTGATCCGACCCTTGATCCGACCAGAACCCTGTGCTGACTGTGTATTAGAGCTACACAATGGAAGGGGCTCTAATGACCACTGTAGTTGAAGAGCCCTACACAACTACAGCTCGCACAAGGGTTGCACAAGGACAGCTATTCTACACCTGGCGGGCTTGCGTAGTGTCAAACGCTTGTCTTGTTCTTCAACAGGTGCCCGTTAGAGGATGTTGATGTGCTCATCTTCTACTATTGTCCTAGGTTCCCTTATCGATTAAGCCTGGCAAACAAAGCAACCTCCAGCCCTCTTCCCACCTATGGCAGGGTCGGGTATCCATCTTTTCCCTCTGAACGGACACAAAAGCCATATATTGAACAGATTTCTTCCACAGCCGGTTGCCGACGAAAGCTGCAACCCCTATGCTTATTTATCGTTGTTCTACTGATCGTTGGGGGATTCCACCGACACCAGGAGGCGAGCTCCTACACCTGAAAATTTTGTCTCATCTATCCGTTGCATAGTAGAGTCGTTTCTTTTACGTGCAAATTTTCTTCTCATTCGAAATAAGCGCACTCGGGGCCCCTTTCTTGCCCGAAAAAAGCCAACACACTTCGGTCTAGTATCTAACCTCGAACCACTGACGCAGTTACCGAGCGTGCCACCCACTGCGCCACCGAGGTGGGTTTAGCCTGGATACTAATGAAATATGTTTACACTTTGACCGGATGTGAGGAGATGGTGTCGAACTCATCCAGTACAATTTTTAACGCCTGTGGAATGTTGATATGCAGTTGAAATCGTAGAATTATTTGTACTAGTTGGAATCGCCACCATGAAATTCAATCCGTTGTGTAGTTCCGTATCTTGCTGTGCTGATATACCTTTAGTATTTATACAAATACGAAAATAAACTTCAGAGAGCGAGTAGTGATAAAGAAACACGAATGTTGGGGAGGAGAGGTCAAACGCCTTAAGATAATTCTTTACTACTACATATGAAAGGACTTCTGGCGCCACCATAGTTGTTAGGTCATTCTACGGGTAGATTTTGACATTTAAGGATCGCTGTGAAGATGATATCTGATCTATCGATGTTCCACGTCCGTCTCAAATGACCTTTCCCCACGTTGTTGTTTTACCCACTTGTCTCATGAAATGCCCAAAATCACTAAAACTTTTAACAAGCGGTTGATTCTTCGGGTCTTCTATATGTTGTCTACAAAAATTAACTTCATCGAGGTCGCCAAGACCCTTTAAATTGAAGAAATTATTGGAATTATTCCTCCCTAAAATTTTGAGGACCGTTTTCCTTCCGCCTCTGCATTTTCTTATGGTGTTGCACCAACTTCCAAGAAAACTGATTTTCCGATCGGCTGCTAAGTGAGTGTTACTTATTTAACAACTTTTCCAACAACTTTACGGCCCGGCAATGAGGTCATTAGAGCCCCGTCCACTGAGTAGTTGAAGCACAGACTGCACAGGTACTACTACACTAAGGCCGCTCGCACACACAACCACTTGCAGCGGCCATTAGTGGCAACCACACGCTGCGGACTGTGTTTCCAATTGAAACTCAATAGGCGCGGCGCAGACGCAGCGTTTGCAGCAGCGCTAATGACCCACAAGGAGCGGCAGTGGCCGTATCTCGCTACTTGTGGCTGGTGGTGGCGTTTTTCCTATTATCGCAAGCACGAGATCACGTTGCTGCCGCCTGTAGCAGCCACTGGTGGCCGTGTGCAGCGACTGGTAGTCACCGCTAGTGGCTGCTGCAAGTGGTTGTGTGTGCGAGCGACCTAATGCTACGATTTTTCGGTATTGTACCCAGTTATCCCAAGCGCCCACCCATGTTAGTACTAGTGCTTAACTTCAGTGATCAGACGACAACTGGTGTATCCAACACAATTAGCCTCTCCCGGAAGCCCGGTGATTCATTTGAGAAAAGCTACCACAGGCTAAAATACATGCAGGATCACTCATTTGGACCTAAATAAAGGATTGGTGTCTCCGTTAGATTGGAAGTGAAATTCCAGAAATTTAGGCATTTAGTAAATGTGGCTATTAAGAAACATTACGAACCTTTATGTGGCCCACCAAGGATCTTGCTAGAGGTCTGCAGAGACTGTGTTAAGCGTTAGACCTGACGGGTGTTCCAGAAACCAGCTAGAAGTCTTCTTGACGTTTCCGTGCCTTGCAAGTAACAGTGAGTGGCAAGTAAATTTATTGATGTCTAATGTCTATAAGGCCTACAAAAGACACTCTTTGGTGGCGAAATTGGTAGCGTTCTTGGTAACTACATCAGCTGTTCTAGGTTCGCTACTGAAATAAGGTGGATAAGCTTCCTTTAGGGAGAGAGATCCCTCGAGTGCGCCTTCTATTGGGTGAGAAAGGCCCCGAGTGTGCCTCCATTTGGATGAGAAGTCAAGCCTTGGCTTGACTCTGAGAAGTCAAGGTGTACAATGACATTTGGACATTCAACAACTTTCTCTACTATGCAACGAGTTGATGAGGTAAAATTCTCTGGTATAGCAGCACGCCCTCTGGCGACGCAGGAGTGTCCCAACGAATCGCCCTTGTGCCCATCCAGAGGGATAAGATGGGTACCAGACCCTGCCATAGGCGGGAAAAGGGTTAGACCTGGAGGTCCTTGATGGGGACCTGGTGGGAGTTAGGTGGGTATGGAGGGCTTGAACCAGCAGACCCGACCTTGCCACAGGCAGGATAACAGTATGATAAGGAAAGGGGTTGCTAAATAGCTTGTCCACAAACGTCCCCACTAGTCCTCTCGGTTTTAACAAGTTGTGGTCTAATCCTAAAAATGCCGGATAAGCGTCAAACCAATCTACATAACACTACACTCACACAGTAACAAGCGCCATAAAAAATCCACACTTGTGGACTCCAACCACACGAAATTTTATTATAACAGAAAGTGAGACAAGTTTACATTAGAATTTATAGATAAACGAAACAAAAGGGGCCAGCTGTACAACTACATGCTGGGTCCAAACTGCATTATTTCAAAAACAATCGACGATTTCCTTTTCCAGTGGGGTCAAGGTTTAAGACTTTCTGATCAACTTATTAATTAATTACCCCAACCCAGATGTCTAGTCATTAATTAAGTTACCCAGTCTAAGCTACTGCGGATGGAACTTTATATTATTACACACACATACATCACACACCTTTACATGATATAAGGTGTGTTCAAAAAGTAACAAGCTGGAGGCATAATGATGGAAACCAGTACCTGTATGTTAGAAGTATTGGCCCTGGCTGTTGAGGCACTTGTCCCACTGTGACACGATGCGGTGAATGGCTGTCTCATAAAATTCCCTGGGCTGTGATGTGAACCAGTTCTGCACATACAGCTCGACATCAGCGTTCGAGGTGAATCGGTGGCCCCTCAGAGCACTTTTCAGGGGACCAAACATGGCGTAATCACAGGGAGAGAGGTCTGGACTGTATGGAGGGTGGTCAAGAAACTCCCATTTGAATTTCTGCTGGAGTGCCACGACTGTTGGCCGTATGAGGTATTTCAATGTCATGGAGAAGAATGACCCCACAGGTGAGATTGCCTGGTCGTTTTGTTTTCATCACTTGGCAAAGGGTGGTCAAGGTTTGCAAGTAATGCTGGTTATTCACTGTTGTCCCACGTGGCATGAAGTGTATCAGAAGGGGGCCATCTTGGTCAATGCGACTGGCAGCATTGGACAATGAATGCATGCTGCTGCTCGCTTTGTATCATCACGTGACGTGCACACATGCCTTCTAGTGACGGGCTGTGACCTTCCATGCTCTGTTTGGAACCACACCTTGTTACACACACCACGATATTACCATCCAGTCACTGGTTTGTGCATTCCAATCTCTGGCTCATTACTTTTTGAACACACCTTATATACACTGATAACAAACTACAAGATTAGTTAAGACTCCTCAAGAAATGGCGGTAGAGTAATTTCTGAAAGTGACAACAGGTGGCATGCATTTAAACTTTGATTAATGAAAAACATGTGAATGGATTCCATATGGAAGAGCATTCCATTGATCAAAGTAATTAAATGGGAAAAAGTTGTGGCATGGATCACCTAGAGCCAAAGAGGAGACAAACCAAAAACGTTGGGTCTGTCTCACCAAGATTGATGCTCAAAAAATGGCTAAGATGTAATTGTAAGGATGCATTGAGGATCTTAGTGCATTGACTAGTGTGGCAAGATTCCAGAAATGAAAAAATGGGAGGTACAGAAGATTAAACTTGATACACCTAGGAGTGGTTTTAAACCACCAGGGAACAAAAAGTGCCATTCTCAGGACACAGCTATAGGATCTATCCCAGTATGGGAGATGTACAGGACATGAAAGGAACCAGTATGGAAGATGTACAGGACATGAAAGGAACAAGGCAGTAAGGAAGCCCAAACTCAAGTATTTGATTATAGCTATGAAAGTGCTATGCTCAAAAAGATTGGCTAGACTGTTGTACAGGATAGCATTAAAGTGTGGCACTTGAAGCTTATTAAGGTTAAACTTCATCCTCAAGGATGCAGTAGCTCCTGGAATTCAGGTGAGACTGATAGCAAAGGTCAAGTATGACCTTGTGGTTCAGGGTGTAGTGATTGTATGGTGGAGGAACAACCATTAAAATTGTAGTGCTTAACTGGGGTTTACACAGTTCACTTTTCATGATCATCCTGGATGATTCCCTCAAACTGATCATCCAGTGAACTGTGTAAACAGGAAATCATTCAAAGTGATCAAACAGGATGGCAGGTGAACAAAGGTGGATCATGTTCAACTTTTTGATCACTAAAGAGGATTGACTGGGGTGGATTCTCACACATGTGTGACAAGTCACATCCATTTTTTAGCCCACCAACGTCTTTTTTTCTGTTAGCTGTTTTTCAAAATGTAGTTTCTTAGTTGTCTTGCAAGAGAGGTGCAAATAACATTAATTCCAACACACACCATTTCATTCAGTGCCATCTTTAAAAGTGAACTAAGTAAATGACACTTCACTTTGAATGATTTCTGTAAACACAAAGTGATTTCACTTTTTGTTTTATCTTGAGTGAAACAAAAAGTGAAATCATCCAAATTGAACAATGTAAACCCACCTTTACTCAATTCTTCACCATTGCTGGTGGGTAACTTACTTATCTGCCCAGGAGGTAAACTAGTGAGATGGTTACCCAACGAAAAGTGCACAGCTGTAAGTGGATTGGGTTCAACTGGTTCCCCATATACATTGGTCAATGGCCTCTATTTCTACCAAAATTGTGGATAGTTCTTGACCCAAGGCCTATCTTAAAGACACCTTCACTGATCTTACTTAACATTCCCAAAAACCTCCCAACCAAGCACTTCTCTCAATGCTATAAATCCACTTTAATCTTTTTTGGCAAAGTACTATGCTAACTGAGGCTATTTAAAGTTGTTGAAGAGAGCTTTCTGATCCTTTTCTGCAGGGTTAAAGATCTTGCCATTATCAGAATACACTTTGCTTTCTAAATCTCTCCTACCTACAAACCTTCTGAAAAGTAAAAGGGAAGCTGCACTACACTGGTTGTAACCTCTAAGTGAACATCTCTGGTAGTAGCACAGGTGAAACACAATATATAAGACTTGGTAGCCTGCTTCTCTACCCTAGTGTAGACTGGTCATGCAAAATCCAGTCTCACTTCAGAGAATGGTAGAGCATGGGTAACTAAATCCCCAGGTAGCAGAGCTACTGGCTGTGATCGATCCTTGCTTGCATATGAAATGCCTGCATATTCAAATTTTAATTCACTACACCACAAACAGCCTTATGTGGCCAATATGGCGGTGGAGAGACCAACTCTCATTCCTACATACGTTACCATAAAGCTCCCAAAACCCTAGGCTAAAATTCCCTCTACAAAACTAGTAATGGTGGGATATCTTTTGAGGAGGCCCTCCACTTTATCCCTTCCATGGCTATTCCATTGTTGAATGGTCCTTAGTAAGAAAGACGAGTAATATGGGTCTGTCTGTGCCCTAATCTCCTTCAATTTATATGAATGATCCTTTCTCCCTTTATACTTAGTGAGGGACACACATCCAAACAGAGGTCCATCACACCCCAGCAGCAGCAGTCTGATAAAAAGACTTGCTGTGAGATGTATGCTGCTGGTTTAGTGTTTCCCACCCTAATTCCCTGATCATGTCAGACACACTCTCCCTGTGAGAAAACCTGTGGAGTGCAATTCTTGCTGCCCTCCTCTGTATCCTTTCAATCTCCCAAGATAATTCTTGCCTGAAGGGAAACCAAATTGGACTACCATACTCCAAAATTGGTTGCACCATTGAAATATATGCTGTTTCTTTAACATCCCTTGTGCTGTCCCCAAGGACCATACTAATCAGAGGGAGGAATTGACCAGCCCTCCCAACCAATTTACTAATGTGATCCTTCCAGGTACCTTGGCTATTTAAAATTATTCCAAGGTGCTTATGGGTCACAACTCTCTCAACCTTCACTCCACCTATATAGTAATCAAAATCAAGTAGCTTCATAGATCTAGGTATCATAAGAATCCTACACTTTTTCAGATTTTATGGCAATTGTAAATTGTAAATCTTATCGAGATCCTGTTGTAATTGTGCACAGGATGATAACCCCTCATCTAATACCCGAGCAGTACATGTGTCATAGGCAAATAGTTCAAGGAAGGAACTAATGTCATCCTATGTCATTCACATATAGAATGTACAACAAAGAACCCAAAACACTTCCCTGAGGGACCCCTGGTGTGGCTGGTTTCCATTCAGATGCACTACCCTTGTACATTACCCTCTGTTGTCTATCAAGCAGATAGGACCTTATCCACTGAGTAACCTTACTATGTATCCCTAAACTTGACATTTTTGAAACCAGCTTATCATGGGGTACCATGACAAAAGCCTATTCAAAGTCCATTAATAACACTGAGGAACAAATTTTTACTTTGGAAAATATACATTTCTCTCTTAGTGCTACATTTATTGGATTAGTTATGCTGATTATTTATCTGTTCTCCATTTTGCCCTAGGATGCCAGGTTCTCTGGCAATTCATAGGGCCCCAGTTACATTAAAACATTAATTGCAAATGGACATCATACATCAGATATAATTCTCTATATAATTTATATTAATAATATAGGACTTGACATGATACAGGGCAATTATGTTAATGACATAGGGCTATCTGCAGATGACACCTGCATTGCAAGGGTGGTGGATGAAGGGTTATCTTCCTGCACAGAATTGCAACTGGATCTAAACATGATGTATACCTTGAACATAAAGTGGGAGTCATTGCCATTAAACCTGCGCAAATGTTGCTTTCTTATGATAAGCAGGTCCTGAAGGTGATTTGATCTTGCTTATTGCATAGGTAGTGTGAGGGTTAAGAGGGTTGAGGTCCAGTTGTTTGTTTGTTTGTTAGTGTTTAAGGTCCCGTCAACTACAAGGTCATTAGAGACCCGTCCACTGCATAGTTCTAGTGCATAGACTGCACAGACACTACACCAATGCAACGATTATTGGGTATTAGCAGTACCCAGCTTTCCCGAGCGACCACCCATGTCAGTACTAACTGGGCTTACGTTGCTTAACTTCAGTGATCAGATGAGAACTGGTGTGTCCAACGCAACTTGCCGCTCCCTTGAGGTCCAGAAGTTCCTTGGAATTATTCTAAATATTATGGTCTCCTGGAGGGAGCACACTGACAAATTGATTGGGAATACCGGGCATACCCTCCGTTTGGTTAATAGAGTCCTAGGGGACAGCACAAAGGAAAGTTTTTAACTGGTATGGCCAATTGTAGAGTATTGTAGTCCAATTTGGTATCCCTTTTAGGCAGGGTTTATCTTGGGAAATTGAAATGATTCAAAGGAGGGCAGCAAGAATTGTGTTACATCACATCTCGAAGATTGAGTGTCACACATGATCACAGAAAGTCTTTGGCAGCTTATCCCTTGCAGAGTAAAGAGGAAGAAATGATCATCCATTCAAATTGAAGGGGATCAGGGCACAAACAGACTTGTATTACTGGTTCTTTTCCAAGGGTCATTTGGCAATGGAATGTTCTCGGTGAGGATAAAGTGGTGAACTTTCTGCAAGAAAGTGCCATTACAGCAGGTGGGCAATGCATGACAATAGATGCTATGCTTCAGGTTGGTTACAAATTAGGAATGAGTCATTTTCTCCACTGCCCATTTGACCTATAAGGGCTGCTTGCAGTGTATTCAATTAAATTAGAATGCAATCATGTTCCCAGTGGCTCACTAATCTGTCAGGGAAACAAAACTCTACTATCAACTGGTCACTAGCTGTATCCTAGTAGGCCTACCTAGGACTAATAGCTGGTCAGTGACAATAGGTAGGCTAAAGTACAGTCAGATTTCTTTCATACTGTATGTCATTTACTGCTTTATTGTGAACTGTCACTAAAATTTTATAAATGGGAATTACAAAAAAACTGAGGGTCGCACAGTAAAACGAAAGCCATTTTCGTGAACAGCATACAAAAATACATAAAATACAGTGAAATCCGTTTAACACGAAAACGCTTAACATGAAATAACGGTTAAAACGAAACAACACTGTGGTCCGGACAAAATACTCTGTAATTCCATACATTTTTTTCTTTTAACACGAAACAAAAATTCCTTAACACAAAATTATTTTCCTTCTCAGCTAACAAAATAACTGATATACAACATATACCGGAGTTTTCATCAAACTAAAATAAACAATGGTTGCCACTGTTGCTAGATTACAGCCTGGGTCCGGAATGGTATAGGCATGCCGTTGACAAACCTTTCAAACTATGGGAAGAGGGGGGCCTTTTTATTGACAATTTATGCTCAAAATGACACTGAAAAACAAATAACATTTTATCCCATAAACAATAATTCTTTTAGGCTTTTTTTAAATTATTCATTTGTAGTCTTCATCATTATTTAAATTTAAAATATTGAATCTAATATGATGCCCACAAGTGTAACTTTTAGTAAACATCATCACACCCTCATCCCACCTGCAGCATGGTGGGATCTGTGGGCCCACTGAACATGCCCTGGACTGGGGGCACCCCAGCTAGGCATAGGGAACCCACAGGAATATTGGCCATGTTGTCTGTGGGGGATTATGGCCTACCCCACTTGTTCCAACATTGCATTATACAACCAAAATAGAAACTTGGGCAGGTAAATTAATGCTTTGTTGGTTATATTACTAAAAATTACAAGTGTAACTTTTAGCAATAAATTCAATTAATCAGATATGACGACATACAAAACAATGATGGGTTTTCTGCATGAATCGCTTAGCACGAAATTCTTTTAACATGCAAAAATATTTTGGTCCTTCAGTTTCGTGTTAACGAGTTTCACTGTAGCTCAATTGGTGTTTCTGTATTTTTTTGGCTGTTCCACAGTGTAATCAATGAATTAATAATCCTTCTGCATACTGACTGGTGGCCCTTCAATATCCAGTAACCTGTCCTGAGCTGTGCTAAGGTATCCATTTTTAGGCCTCCCCTTGATCTATCAAGAGGCTATCACTCAAAAGATGGATTGAGCTTAATTCTTTAAATACCTCCATCTTATAGAAGTCACTCATTTGCACTCCTAATAAAGTGGCCAGCAATTCAAGTCATGGCAGTACACGTTTTAGTGGAGCAATCATATCCTTATTAAGAATGAAATTAACATCCAGCTAATCCTGCCTTCTCAAGAGGCAACAGCACAATAAGCTGAAGGGCAGGCATCACATAAAACAATGCAGCTGCAAGCTTTGCATCCCTCCAACTGCCCCAAAGCATAACCATCTTGGGAGGCTTACATAACTTAGCATGGACAACTCCTGATACCAATGGCCAAATTCCTGCTATTCAAGCTTCCCAGATTCTCTGATATTGGTACTTCATTCTACTGACAAAAGACACAAATACAACCAGTGGATCAAAAATCCATGAAATTATATGCTAAGACAGATTTCAGATGATCTGATTCCTTATCCTAAACCACGTTTGTTGGTGTTTTAGGGCCATTCAACTACAAGGTCATTAGAACCCCCTCCACTGTGTAGTTCTGATGCAGAGATTGCACAGACAACACACTAATGTGATGATTTTTGAATACTAGTGGTACCCAGTTTTCCCAAAAAGCCACCCATGCCAGTACTAGCTGGGGTTGTGTTGCTTAACTTCAGTGATTAGACTAGAACTGGTGTGTCCAATGCAATGTTCCACTCCCTCCCAAACCAACCTAAGGTTATACTTACCACAGCAACTGAGTGCACTTTCCTAAAACCTGTCCTCTCTGTGAGGAACCTGTTGTTTCTCACAGATTCTGCAGTTTTGCACTGCTGGTGTCCCATTTATGCATGACCATTCCTGCCTTCCAGAGGACGTCTTGCATCTCTACCTTTAATCTCTGGGCTTCCTCTTCAGTAGATTCCCCAGATAGAAGGTCACCTACATATAAACTGTCTTGCAGAGCTTTTTAGTTCTGGGACCTTCATGGCTGCATTCAATAAGAATGGACTGAGACTCTACACAGATGCTAAACACATCTTCCTAAGGACCAAAATTTGGGATGGGCCATCAAGATCACTGATCCAAAGAAAGTGGAGTAAGTTCCTATCATCTGAGGAAACCTCTATCTCACAGAAGGCCATTTTTTGCATTATAACTATCAATAAATTGCATAGTAAGTTTGGGCCAGGGTTTATTGAACCATTAAATGAGGCATGGTCTTTATCATGAGATTAGACATGAAAGACTACATGAATCTTTGTGGTCAGATAATCTTCCTTGAGTACTCCTCCATGAGGCATATAATACCCTTTTACCACTTCATACACTCCTACATCCAGATACTCCTTAATAGCTTATGGCACCTGGAAAATAGCTGCTTATCTGTAGAAAGTCTTTTCAACAGACCTTTCAGATACACCTCATCAATCCTATAATTATCTCCCAGTGGACCTCCTTTCCATTTTTTTCAAGGGTAATTTGACCACATATCTATCCCCATTAAAACTAATCAAGCAATGACATTCTTGAAGACCTTGGCTGTTTGGATGCTTGATTGCTAAGTGATCTACAGCCCAAAGGTCTTCCAAATTTAAAGGTCTGTTGTTCCTCAACCATTGTAAGTAACACCCTAACCAAATCCCCTTTCCAAGAACCCAGGAAACCAGTCCACCCAAATATGCCATGTGCTGCTAGAAGTGATGTACTCAGCTTTCTTACTTTTCTAGTCAAGATCCTCTAGTAGCAGTCATTGCCAATGTGGATGTCAATAGGTCCAGGGTCCATATCTTCTGAGGTTTCTGCCATCTGTAGTCCTTGCTGCTAGCAAAATCACTTGCTTTCTTTCTGTGGAACTGAAATGACATTAGCACAAATTAATTGGCACCTGTAAAGCATACATTTGGGCTCAATATCATATTGACTCTAAAATTGGTTTCACACATTTTGCTTGTTGGTTCTTAGCTGATCCTCCAGCTGGATGAATATGCAGGTCTTCTTCCCCAGAATGGGGTGGTCAAAGCTTCCCAGACAATCCTAGAAAGTCTACTTAGAATAAATGGATAAATGTTATCTGGGCACACTGCCTTATGGGCCATTAATTAATTCAAAAGCTGATGAATACCCTCTCTTGTGATGACATCCTGCTCCATTTTCCCTTGATAGTCCCTATCTGACACTGGTGGGTGATCATCCCTACTATTTGCAAATGATTTTACAAATGAATCATTAACTAAGTTTCCTGACCCACCCTTCATTGCTATAACCCTATAACCCTCTTTCTGCACTTTTTAGGTACCCCCAGAATTCCTTTGGATTGTTCTTGAGCCTTTCCCCAAAATATTCTTAAGGAAATTGTTGTAAACCTTTTTTAATCAGTACTTTTGTTCTTTTCCTGCCTTTCTTAAGAGCGACCTCACCATTTGCATCACACCATCCTCCTACATACATTTCTGACTCTTCTCTACTTATGCAAAGCCACCTTCACTTCCTGAGTATACCAATCTGAAAACCATTTTTCCTCTTCTTAGTAGAGACTGCCTGTCTTGTGTACCCTCTTCTAGAAGTGCTAAGGATCTTTGCCAAGACTCTTCAACACTGCAAGCATTGGCAGTGACCTGAAAATCATTCAACTGGGTTTGAAAATATGACCCAAACAACTCCCAATCAACTCTGTGAAATTGATAAGTATCCCTACAAGCTGTACAATTTTTAGGTAGCTTTGATAATATCTCAACGCTAACCCCATCATGATCACTAATTCCCCTAATACACTTCACAGTGTTGACAGAGCTAGGAACATATGGAAAACTATGTCTAAATTTCTCCTCTATGATTTGCCATTCTCACAACTTCTTCTAATACAGTACAACAAACTGCTCAAAGTTGGAATTCAGAGCCCCGGAAAGACTGGAATTTGAAGCAGATTCCATGCTGTCCCAACTCACCCCTGGAAGATTGAAGTCTCCACCTAGGATAACTGTTTGGTACTGTCTCCAATGATTGAGAAGCTCCAAAGTGTATACCAATCTCAACAAAGGTTTGGGATCACTTCCTGGTGGATTGTAGAAAGTAATAACATAATTCCCCCTGCTAATCCAGAAACACTGCAACACAGCATCTCACAGTAAACCTCAAACCCTGTTTCCCTAGAACTTCGCAAGGATTTGTCTACGACAACATTCACACCTCGCCATCTACCTCCTTCCTTGCATTTTCTATAAACTATGTACCTATCAGAAAAACTCAAATACTTTATTGGCTATGCTTCTACAATTGATTACCAGGAATGTCAATAGACTTTTAACCTTGGGTGCCTGACGTTAGTCCTTTGCAGGCCATAACCAAAACAATGTACTGAGTTGCTGGAGCTGGCCACATCTCGTCTGCAATGCAGACCTTTGCGCCCCAAACCCAAATCCATTTCCTCTTCCAGTGGGTCCAAGGTTTAGGGCGCTCTGGTCAACACGTTAGTGACCCCATAACCAATGTTCT
The DNA here is from genome assembly GCA_013389805.1 of Trigoniulus corallinus. Classification (NCBI taxonomy): domain Eukaryota; kingdom Metazoa; phylum Arthropoda; class Diplopoda; order Spirobolida; family Trigoniulidae; genus Trigoniulus; species Trigoniulus corallinus. The sequence continues at coordinate 25,709,901 of JAAFCE010009126.1, read as the reverse complement.
CTCTAAGGAATATAGGTTCACGTGCAAAATCAAAAACTTGTGAGCAGAGTTTCATTCACCATACTGAGCACTGCTGCACTGAGCTAAAAAAATCTGCAGGCCATGACCCCAAAACTATGTCCCTGTGCATGCTAGCCCAGCTAAGAGGGAACATTGCCTGAAACCCAGATGTCTATACATTAACTAATGCCTGGTTCCATACAACCATGCGCTAATGCTATTAGCATTGAATCAGATGACAGAGCACAAAAAGTGGTGACGTCATGATGCTACTTCAAATGCCACAGAGTAGCTATGTCACATAGAAGTTGAGTTGACTGGTAATCAACTCAAATAGAGTCAAGTAAGTCCCGTTAGATTGTGATTGGCTGATGGTTGAGCTCTCTGCTTGGAAAGCACACAGACTTCCACCTGCTGTCTGCTGCACGTGACGGGACTCTAAAAAAGCGCTACATTTAAGGAATTGCACTGGCGCTCCTTCATAAAGAACTAGCCCAATACGTAATGAAAATTTCAACAGCATTGACGGGATGTAACGGGGGTATGAAGCGCCTGTGGCAAGTGTCTAACTTTCGCATGCCCGTAACCCAATAATGTCAAAAAACTTAGACATTTTGCGCCCCAAACCCAGTTGCGCCTGTGGCGGCCGCCTTCTTCGCCACACCCTCGTTATGGCCCTGTAAGTTACTCTGTCCAAACCAGCTCAATTCATTCCCCTGGTTCAGTGGTCTTTAAACTGTGTTCAGCAGAACCCCACTTTTCCATAACACATCTCTGTGGGTTCCACGAACCCAAATAACAATTTGAAGAAAATTGTAACATACTGACACTACTTGACTAAATTTAATGTGTGGGGATTAAAAATTAATGTGTTGGTTATCGATTCGTTCACATGGCAAGGTATATTTTTCTAAGGGTGAGATGGGGTTCCCCGAAAAATCTTATAGTTCTAATGGTTCCGTGAGTCAACAAGGTTGGAGGACCACTGCCCTAGTTGAACTGTGTCCCTCTAAATTATTCTAAATATAATATAGTTTATATGGTGGAGGAACCACTAAACGTAACTAGCAACTATTAATCTTTTTTCCGTCTATTGTGGTGTCGAGTACCCATGCTTGTCCCTTTGGATGGACACGTGATAGAGCTGTTGGAACGTATGTTTACGCATCCGGCTGCCGACCAAAGTTTTAACCCCAATGCTTATGTATCGTCGGTCCACTGTTCATTGAAGCACTCCACCGACGCCTGGGGGTGAGCTCCTACACGTGGGAATATTGCCTCATCTACCCATTGCATAGTAAAGAGGTTTCTTTGACTTGCGAATGATATCCTACTGTATACCACACGTTGCGACGGGTTTGCTTCCCATCAGACGGAAGGCGCATTTATTTTAATGGCTCTATCACATTGCCCATCCCTGTCATTCCTTGAGCACAGCCCATTAGAACTTCTTCAGTTTTTGCTATGATATGATGTAATCATAGTATTCGTCCTCCAGGTATACTTTTTCACCATTTCGTCTCCAGAAAGTACTTTACAGTGGTTATTTTCATTTTCGTCTCCAGAAAGAGCCATTACACATGGGAAAAGCCTATAATATTAAAGGCAGGGAAGAACATCCCGCCTCGGTGGCGCAGTGGACAGCGTACTTGGTAACGGCATCAGTGGTTCAAGGCTCGGTACTGGACCGAGATGGGTTGCCAAAATAACCTAGAGAGTGGTTACCAAACTTTATTATCTCAATACAGTAAACGCGACTCCTAAATATTTTCCCGCGTATGGCAGGGTCGGTTACCCATCTTGTCCCTCTGAATGGACAGAAGGGCTATATATTGGACAGTGTTCCTCCACAGCCTGTTGCCTACCAAAGTTGCAATCCCTATGCTTCTTTAGAGTCGGTCTACTGTTCGTTGGGGCATTCCTCCGAAGCCAGGGAGCGAGATCCTACACCTGGAAATTTTGCCTCATCTACCCGTCGGGTGCTTCTACGTGCAAATGCCATCGTACACCACATGGGACCTCGGTTTTACTTCTCATTTGAAAGAAGTCGCACGCTGGGCCTCTCTCTCCCCGAAGGAAATCAGCCCACCTCAGTCCAATATCGAACCTAGAACTGGTGACGCAGTTACCGAGAGTGCTACCCACTGTCCCACCAAAGCGGGTTATCTCAATACGGTAACCCCTTTGAAAATGCGGTCGGAATCTACTGTAGTAACCTGCAGGGAACTTTTTAATATTAAATGATTTTGACCCTTGGCCATCCTAGAAATTTTTTACTAATAGATATCAACCTAACACTCCCTTAGCTCCTATTAAGCCCTTAAAAGTAGATAATGACCCCGGGGGATCACTGGCCTAGAAGCATCTAATTCACCAGCATGTCTGTATACATGTATGATAGTGTCACTCTGTTGGTTTCAAATAAAATTGTTTTTATTTTAAGGTGTTTTGAAAACGTGTTACAGACTTTGATGGAATTTAACCCTGCAGCTTCTGATAGCAATATGCATTCATTGATCACCTGACCATCGAACCATGCTCGATCGACTATGAATATGAGAATTTTTGCCTAACAATGAGAATCGTGCACCAACCAAACAAAAGCGAGTTCATACTGTATGTGGAGGCAGAAGCCATCCAAAGGTAGGTAGTGAGCTTAATTTTCCATCATACTGAGGGTTTTTGATAAAGTATTGCATAAATAGTGAATCCTTGGTGAATTTGTTGGGGTGTACTTTAGGAAATCTCAGACATACCATACGAAGTACAACAGTGTAGGCATGTTTTCTTTTTGTAAATGTTACGGCTACAAATTACATTTTAAAACAAAACCACAAAAACGCAACAATAGTAGATATGGTAATTAGATTCTGGAATTTTTCGAAAACCGGGCAAGGGTTACTGGGTGATTATTCAATAACGCTGCCTGCCCAATGGTCTGCTCAGTAGAGCACAATTTATAGAAATCGCCCTATCATTAACTAGATTGCTTCCCCGTGGTACATGTGTACACCAGCAAAACTATATTATTTAATACAGTGAAACTCCTAAGTCGGACATCACTGGTGACAGTAAAAAGTGTCCTACATATTGGGGTGTCCTACCTATTGGATAACTCAAATTATAAATATAAGATTAAAATACAATAATTGTCTTAATAATGACAGCATTTTTATTTAAGATTTAAAATGATCATCTATACATGTTTGTTCGGCATGTTGCCATTTCTCTAAATAACATTTTATCAATCACATTCTGTATGTCATGCAGCTTCCCTACTACTGTAAATGTGAACTATGATGAGTGGCATATGATGTTAGCTTTTGAACTAGCTGGGGTGTTTCCTTGTGAGACATCTTATGGGCTTCATCTTGAGCATCTTCACCCTCAACATCTATGATGCACTGGTCATCTTTGCATGATTCTTCATTAGAAATGCCACTTGATTCCATAAGGACTTCATTCATTAGGTCAGCAAAAATATCATCAGGGAGACTCTGAAGATCAATGTCAGAATCACTTTCTTGTTCAACACTCATCATCTCAGTGTTATTTGGAACTGAAAATCCAGCATGTGCAAAACACTTAACTATTGTTGATTCATGTATTCCTTTCCATGATGTTGTAATCCATCTTAGAGTATGCAGCACAGCGACTGATTTTACAAAGTTGCTTGCTGAAGAGCAAATCTCTGCATGTGCAATTATGAATCTTAGCAAATGATGGCAATATTTTGTCTTTACAGCTTTAATAATGCCTTGATCAAGTGTTTGGATCTTAGATGTAAGGTTAGGTGGCAAAAACTTAATGAATGCATTAGATAATGTTGGAGCAATGTGACTGTAGCTTTGTCAATGAATAGTAGAATTTGTCGATTTACATCCTCTAAGCATTCTTGAAATATGGCAGTTGTCATCCAGGGCTTCTTGTTTGATCTCCAGTGCACTGGTAAATTCTTCACTACTATGTTTTCTTTTTGAAAAGCTCTAGGATATGCTGCGTTTCCAATGATTAATGGCTTTAACTATTCTCGAGTGCCACTGCATGCAAAAAGCACAGTTAATTGTTCTTTTGATTTCTTACCAACCTTGCAAGTTTCTTTTGATAGTTCACAAGTGACTGGAAGTTGTGTTTTCCTGCTGTGGTATAGTCCACATTGGCTGATTCACCACATAAAGATTTGAATTGGATATTGTGATGCTCACAAAATCAATTAAGCCATCCATTGCTTCCTCAAAAATCATTTAGACCCAAGTTGTATGCAATTTCTTTGGCTTTTGTCTGAATCATAGGGTCTGTTATTGGAATGTTTTGCTACAGCATGAAACAAAAAGCTTTGGGTTTTCATATTCACATCATCATATGTTGAGTGGTGAAATGCACCTTCAATTTTCAGAAACATTTTGTTCCCAGGCTTGAAGAATTTTGTCACTATTTTTTCTTATCACTGAAACAGTCATTTTTGATACCCCATATTCAGTTGCTAATGCTCTGCATGGCATATGTCTATCTGGTGATTTTTTTCACAATCTCAGCTTTCTTACATAATTAAAGCTCCACAAGTTTTCTTTTTGACATTGTTTTTCAATTGACACTTCACTTGGTTGACTTAGATGAGGGTATACCACCAATGCTGACTTTTACACAACAGGATATGGTCAGATTTTACTTCCAACAATTAAATTTAAAGAAAATACAGATCTGAGTCAACCAATGAAAAGTAGGTTCTTCATTTCAAGTCCTTATTTCCTGATCACATGACCCTTTGTTTTAGACAAGGGGAATTTTTATTTCAAGACAATGGTTAGGGATCCTTATAGCTAACAATGAAGGAAGAATTAATAACAATGTGGTAATGCAATGGTGCAATATTTAAGTATGTTAGGGAAGTTTTAGGGTGGGGCCAACAAAGAATTCATACATTATGTTTTTTGGCAAAACATTTTTATTTACAGCTCAAAACTTCTGAATACCTATAGAATTATTAAACAAAGCCTATAGAATTATTTAAACAAGGGAATCGTTATTGTGAAATTGGTAAACTGGTAGAATGCTCTCATGCAATAGTGCAGTATGTGATAAAGACATTTAAGAGGTTCAACAGTCAATGACAAGAGATGTGGGGGATCAAAGGCCCTTTCAGAGTTAAAAACGACACCTTGTATCAGTAATCTCACAATAAACTCAAAAATTAGTTGTAGGGAATTTGTGTAACACCTTTCAACAACTTCTAGGTCAACTGTCACACCAAAATCAATCAGAAATAAACTACAGGAAGCTGGTTATAAATATTGAGTGCCAAGTTAAAGCCATTCATTAGTGAAGTCAATGGACAAAAGAGATTACATTTTGCTACATATTATTTTAAGAAACACTGGAATTTTGGGAACAAATTCTTTTCTTTGATGAAAGTAACTTTAATATTTTTGGGTAAGATGGGAGACAATTCATTTGGAGAAAAGTGAATAGAGAACTTGCTCTTAAAAATTTTGTTCAAACTGTGAAGCATGGAGGAGGCATTGTCATGATATGGGTATGCCTGAATGCTGCTGGAGTTGGTGAACTTGTAATAATTGAATGAATTATGAATGCCAGGGCATATATAAAAATGATCCAAGGCAATCGTCCAAGAGTGTGATAAAAATTAGGCAGTGAAAGAACTTATTACTTCCAACAAGACAATGATCCCAAACACATGGCTCAAATAACTGAAGAGTTTCTGCTTTATAATGCAATAAAATTATTGGTAACTCCTCCAAAATCACCAGATATTAAGCCAATTGAAAATTTGTGGCACCAGTTGGAGTTAAAAGTCAGAAAAAATGTGTTCATCAAGGCATGACTTGATCAATAATCTTCATCACTCATGGTCAGAAATCACACCAGAGACAACAATAGCTCTAGTTTCATCAATGCCCAGGTGATTTTGAGCTATAGTTAACTATAAAGGACTGTATTCAAAGTATTAAATTTGCAATTTTTGCTTCAAAACTGACTTTAAACCTAACAGTCATAACAGTACCTATCAGTGTATGAATACTTTTTTCCCATTCAAAAATGTTAATCTTTTTTTAAAAAATATATATGAAAGACATATATCCAACTTTTCCTTTGTAAGCTTTCATTTATGTCTTTTAGTTATATATAAAAAAATCAGTTATGTTCAGCTTTAAATAAAAAAGTTATTATCAAAAAACATTTTTATGAATACATGTTTCCTTCACTGTATGTATTGTTCTGAGCAACAGGGTGCTCAGAACAATCTCAGAACAACCTCAGAACAATGTTCAGAACAACCTTGCCATCTCTGAGATACTATTCAGAAAGTGTTAAAAATACAACACAGCAACAACTTGGCCAGCAAGTAGGGAAGCTGGGAGGGTTTTTCTTCCTCCTCTCTGTTCTGTGGGTGACCCTGGTGCCATATGATTCACAGTATTTTCACATGATAGGTAGAACTTCCTAATAAGTCACAGATGTGTTGTTAATTACTTTTCATTATTGAAATAAAGATGGGTGGGGTACTCCTGGGTAATTTTGTTCTATAAGGGTCCGATCACGCAGCAGACGAATCTTCGTAATTCCAATGAAGGAAAGTATTAAAAATACATGTTGTGGGGCTTGTTGTCGGTCATTGCTATCAGCAATTTTGAGGGTGATTTCGGAAAACTACCCTTTGGGCTATGCTTTAACTTTTACCCGGTTGTTCTATTTTGCACTTTCCATTGGGTTCGGGCAGAAAGAAATTCTTCAGAGATTTTTCTGTGCCTAGAAAAGCGAGATTTGTACAAACGGGATATCCCTGGCTACACGATATCGATATGTATCTTGTTTGTGGGGTGGAGGCCTTCGAGCCGAAGGCAAGAAGGCCAGAGAACCGAAGACCGAAAGTAGAGATCATTGAAAAGGTACTTTTCCCCCACTTTGTGATATTTTATTTAATTATATTGTGATATTGCATTAAATTATCCTGTGATTAATTATATTTTGTGACATCTTATTTACCGCTACTGCTCATGTCGCGAGGCCCCGCTACATGTATTTTTAATACTTTTCTTCATCGGAAGTATGAAGAATCGTCTGCTGCGTGATCAGACCCTTATAGGACAAAATTACCGTACTCCTGTACCCCTGTGTAGCAACTGTGTAAAGTTTAAATGGCCATACAAAGTGCAGGAAAAGCCATATGCAGTGCATAAAGAGCAAAAGAATTCATTTGCTTAAACTGCCACATTAAAGTTGTTCAAATTGTTTATAATGATATTTTTTTCTATGTTTCTGAGCATTGCAAGCAAGCAATCACATTATCCACTATACAGCATAAACATCAATGCAATAACTTGCAGGCAAGTTCTCTCCTGATAGTTTTTTCAGACACTACTTGCACACATTTTTGCTACTTGTGTAAATGCTTTCACAAGTTACTATTGGAAGTACTTGTGCAAGTTGTTTGCTTGTGTAAACTAAGCTTTAGTGCAGATATTGTTGAAAGAAAAGTTTCAAAGAGAAAGTATTCTTTAGCATTTAAATTGTTGGGAATTTCAACAGCTGAGAATGATGGTAATCGTCCTGTGGGTAAACCTCTAGTTATCTAAATCTAGGGTAAGGATTTAAATTTTAAATGAACCATTGATTACACTGGTAAACAGTGAATTTATTGCCAATGATATTTTAGTGATTTTATATAAAGTCAATGATGCTGATTAAGAATATGTCATTGGTTTTGCTGAATTGGCTCTAGTTTTTGGAATAATTAATAATTATAAATGTTTGCACCATGGTTAAATGTCCAGAATAGCCTGAAATATATATCAAAATGGAAATGAAAGGGGGAGGTGGAGGAGTAAAAAATAAACAATATTTACTCTGCAAAAGCTTTGATTTCAGGCTTTAATTACAGAGTTACAAGCAGTAGAGCACTGCAAAATCAACGTGTGAGCAGGTATTATTGGTGATCATTTAATTGGACCATATCTTATGCCACCAAATTTAAATGGGCACATCTACCTCATTTTCTTACAACAAACACTCCCAGAACTTTTAGATGTTCCACTCGTGTTATGGCAGCAAACGTGGTTCCAACAGGATGGAGCTCCTGCACATTATGCATGTGACGTTCGAGTATTTCTTCACAATACAGTCCCAGGAAGATGGATTCGTGACAGGCAAAAAGGCCATGGAAATATGATCGTGGGTAAAAAGACCATGGTGAAAATGCTGCAAAAAATTAGATCGCGCAGTAATGTGATCGAGGGTAAAAAGACCGCCAAAAAAACGGATGCGAAAAATTATATCGCATGATAATATGATCGAGGGTAAAAAGACCCCCCAAGAAGGTAGTAGGCGGAGTTACACATACTTTTAGTATCAGAGATGCTATGAAGTTTCCAAAGTAGGTGGAGTTCCTAGAAAAGTGAGATTCGTACAAACAGGATATTCCTGGCTACACGTGATCATTCACAGAATCGATATGTTTCTTGTTGTTTGTGGGGAGGAGGCCTTCAAAGGTAAAATAGTAACCAGGTAAAACCAGGTATTATTGCTGTGTGCGACTTTATTGTTTGTTATCTTTTTACCCTTGGTCATATTGCCGTGCAACCTCATTGCTTGCTGTCCTTTTAATGCGGTCTTTTTACCCACAGTCAAATTGCCACGGTCTTTTTGCGTGTAACCAGATGGATTGGCAGACATGGTGCAGTGGAATGGCCAGCCCATTTTCCTGATTTGTCACCACTCAATTATTTTTTGTGGGGTCATCTCAAAAGTCTGATGTTTGAACCACCAGTGAATGATCCTGAAACACTTGTAGCCAGACTAGTAGCAGCAAGTGAGGCAATCAGAAATACACCAAAGTTTTATGAGGAGATGTTCCACATGCATTGAGTGCAGTGGACGTAATTTTGAGCAGTTGTTGTAATGGAAATCTTTTCTTCAAATCCTGCAGTGATTGTTATTTCTTCAGTTTATTTAAATCAATCAATGAATACCATTCATTAAAACAGTCTTAAATTATGGCAATGTTACCAGAGTGTGTAATATGCATTGGTATTTCAAAGAATCACAATTGTGATGCAAAACTATCAAATGATTGTAACTCCTTAATTAAAAGCCTCAAATCAAATGTTTTGCAGAGTAAACATTATTTATTTTTTACTGCTCTACCTCCCCCTTCAATTTGAGCATGACCTTTAAAATCACCCTTATATATGATATTCAGTAAAACCCCGCTATTATGATCTTGGATTTAACCAATTCCTGGATGTTACGAATGGTTTCCGTGGTCCTGGCAAACGGATAGGAGTTTGTATATTAAAAATATCAGATATAATGAATTGGATATAGCGAATTTCCTGGTAATAACGATGAAAACTTATAAAAGTTTGGATAATTTGGTTGGATATAACGAATGATGGACCTTATACATAATTTTTTTTTCTGGATTTAACACAAACTTCCACTCAATGGTCACCACATATTCAATTGAACACCACTTACTGGAATGCCTTGTCATACTTCTTATTTTACTAGGGCGGAATGCACAAATGGCTGATGACATTAGAAACGTTCATTTTCTCATCATCATCATCGTCACCATACTCTTATCCCGCCTGTGGCAGGGTCGGGTATGCAGGTTCTAGCCCTACACACCTGCCTATCTCCCCATGATCCCCTATTCACCCCACCATTATCATATGCAGGAATTACCCTTTGCAGGAATTAGATAGACTGGAGAAATACTCTCCCCACTCCTTTACCTCAGAAGTATGAAACAAGACTCTACCTTTTTTATCCTTCACTGTTATGACTCAGGGTAAATCTTTAATCGCCCTATCCCTGGTCTTGGCCAGGCTACATTCTTCCTTCATTCCCCCTTCATCTCTATCATAGAGGACCTCATACTACTGGTGTATGACCAAAGAAATGATTATCCTAGCTGTGGCCTTGGTCTCCCTATAGCATATTTTAGAATCATAGTCTCCTATCTCCATCCACCTATGGAATGCAGCCATTTATTTTTTGGTGGCTGCCTCTATTGCATTATACCACCACTATGACTGCCTGCCCTGGAGTGTACCTTCTACTCTAGCCTCACCTAAAATGGCTTCCCCAAATTTTCTAATTTTTCTGGCAAACCTGACCCACACTGCATCTGCTGTCTCTTCCAAATCCCAGTATACTTGTCTATCTAGCCTACTTCCTACATGAATTCCTGTTTCCAACACCTAATAACCTGTGCTCTTCAAGAATTGACTGCCCTTCAATACTTAAGGGCAGTCATTACAGCTAACCAGTAGTCTGGGATAATACCAACTGTAAGAAAACTAAATCAACAGACATTAATTAAAATATAAGAAAAACATGCAGAAATGTTTCATTGGGGTAAATACGAAGGTGCACAACGATTAGAAACCAAATGTTTTGCAGAACTACCAAAACCACAATTTCTTGATATTTGGGCTAGTATCACAGACTACTGGTTAGCTATCTGGGGTTAAAAACAGCTTTCCTGGTTGTAACGAATTTCTGGCTATAACGAATGTGATTGCAATCCCCTACAAATTCGTTATAGTGGGGTTTTACTGTATATGGTGCAAGTAATAGAGTCATAAAGGAAAACGTTCATTTTGGTTAAATATAAGATATTTAGTGTTAAGTATCATTTTTTCAAGGTTGTCCAATATCTCAAAAAGTAGAGCCAATTTTGCAAAAGTTATGGCATTTTTGAAATCAGCACCCGCAAAATCTAAATTCATTCTCATATTCTTGGCAACTGAGAAAAATATTTTTTTGTTGGGTTGTGGTATTTTTCTCAATTTTATTTTGCCAATAAATTCAGATTCGAGAGTAGCATCAGCAAAAATCAAAATTAATGGAATCAATTTGTCTGGCTAAAAAGTTTCCATTTATAAATTGAAAATAATAATAAACAGTGCCCTTCAATAAATGGTGCAACAAAAAACCTTTGTAGCTTAGAAATATTTTTTAGAATTTTTTTCCTTGGGGTATGTATGTACTCCAGGGAATAAATAACATACATTTTTTCTTGGGAAGCAATCCAGGGTTAAAGCAACAAGTTACCTCTGGTTTCTGGGACCCAATTTACTGTATATTCGTTGACTGAACCTGCACCAATTACTCATCAGTTCTGACGTTTTGATGCTTACATCAGGGTCCAGTATGTAGTTGTGGTTCTGCTTTTGGGCAAGAGAGAGAGAGAGGGCTGAAAACTGCACATTCCATTGAATGAGAAGTAATGCAGTTATCCCGCATTATGTGGGTGTCATTTCCATGTCAAACAACCCTTACTTCATGCAACCAGTACATTTTGAGCTTCCCTAGGTGTAGAAAGTCATTCCCTGACGTTGGGAGCGGCAATCTTATCATGAAAGTTAAGCAGCATAATCCAAGCTAATACTAGTATAGGTGAGCGCTTGGGTGACAACTGGGTGCTGCTAATACCCAAATTGTCATAAAAATCTAGTGTCTGTGCAGACTGCATAGAACTACACTACCTTATCAAAAGTCATGGGACACCACCTCTTTAATAGAAACACTCACAAATATACATATTTTAGTATCATATTGGTCCACCTTTTGCTGCTATCACATCGTCTACTCTCTGGGGCATACTGTCCACAAGGTTTTGATATGTTGTGACAGATAATTAATTTATGCCATTCTGCCATAAGTGTCTTTCTTATCACTGAAGTTAAGCAATGCAAGCCCAGTTATTACTGACATGGGTGGTCGCTCAGGAAAGCTGGGTACTGCTAATACCGAATAATCGTCGCATTAGTGTAGTGTCTGTGCAGACTATGCACTAGAACTATGCAGTGGACGGGTCTCTAATGACCTTGTAGTTGACGAGACCTTAAACAGCAACAAACAAAACAAACATAAGTGTCTTGAACAGTTTGGTCAAAGATGTCGGGCGTTCTGCACAAGTGTGCAATCGACGTTCCAACACGTCCCACAGATGTTCGATGGGGTTCAGATCGGGGGATTGTGCAGGCCAGTCAAGTTCTTGAACCCCCATTTCATCAAACCATGTGCCTACAGCTCTGTGCTTTATAGCAAGGTGCGTTATCATGCTGAAACAGAAAAGGGCCATTGCCAAAGTGCTGCGAAGAGAGATGGGAGTGATGCATTGTCCAGAATGTCCAGGTAATGCTCTGCGTTTAGATGTCTGCCCACAGAAACGATTGCACCCAACCCATACCATGAGAAGCACCCCCACACTATCACTGACCCTCCACCGAATTTCACAACACAGCTTGGCAGGTAACGTTCGCCAAACCCAGACCCGTTCATCCGATTACCAGATGGTGTAGTGGGACTAGGTTGACCATTCGTCCCGGATTTCAGCTCTGCGTTCCGCACGGATAAGCGTCGCGGAAAATGTCCCGGAATTAACAATTTGCTTAGTGATTTATGAAAATAAATTTAACCTCTAAAGTATTTTCCCATACAAATGGCTAAAGTGGAGACAGGCAAGTGGATTCCTGTGCAATCACCAGGTCCCAATAAATAGAAATACAAAGGTTACAGAACTGTCGTTAGGCCAGATATGCTGTATGGGTCAGAGTGTTGGGCAGTCATGAAGAACCATGAAAGAAGGATGCTAGTGCCTGAGATGTGAAAGCTGCGCTACATCAGTGGGGAGTCATGAGCTGTTAGCATCCAAAACGACTACATTAATGGTTGCTTGGAGGTGGTAAAAGGAGGTTGTTCGTTGGTGTTTAACTGCCCTTCAACTACAAGGTCATTAGAGCCCCGTCCACAGTATAGTTCGTATGGAGAGACTGCACAGACACTACACTAATGCGATGAATTATTGTGTATTAGTAGTACCCAGCTTTCCCAAGCGGCCACCGATGTCAGTACTAGCTGAGGTTGCGCTGCTTAACTTCCGTGATCAGACGAGAACTGGTGTGTCCAACGCAATTCGCCACTCCCCAGGTGATTGGTGGCACCAGGAGTAGAGGAAGACCAAATCGGACGTGGGAGCAAGTGATACAACGGGTAATGGAGACGTTCGGAGTGAAAGGAAGCCTGGTAGGGGGTAGAAGTGATGGAGGACAAGAACTCGCAGACCCGACGCTGCCACAGGCGGGATAAGGTTGAGAATTTTAAAAAGAGAGTTTTAGAAAGAATTTGAAAAAAAAAAGATTTTGAAAAGAGTAAAAAATTTTTGTTGATTGACGGGGGGGGTCAATGTCCCGGATTGGCCCGCGGAAAAAATGGTCGCCCTAAGTGGGACTCATCACTCCATTCAACCATTCGCCATTGATCCAGAGTCCAATGTTGTTACTCAGTCAGGGTGCTCACAGTTGTTCCCGTCGACTCTATGAATGATCTTGTCAGTTCATCAAGCAATGTGTGACGGTTTGCAGTGACCATTTTATGAAGAGCTCTTTGGTCTCTAGCCCACATGATCTTGGGTCTTCCAGTCCTAGGTGGAACACTTGTGATGCCTTTCTCTTTCCAAGCCTGGATGACGTTGTGAACGGTTGATTTTGGATGTTTAGGAGGGTTGACGTCTCCCTAACAGTTTTGCCTGCGAGATGGAACCCGACAATTGTACCTCTTGGGAAGTCTGAAAGCTGTTTTCTTTGAGACATTCTTTCAGCATTCACGGAAGTATCATCTCATAAAAAGTGTACTCTCTGTTATATAGTGCTGGGAAGAATGCCACCTATGATATTGCAAAGGAATGTCACATTTTCATACAAATAAGGGTTGTCCCATGACTTTTGATAGGGTAGTGTATTTCAGCGGTGGTGAACCATATTGCATAATATTCAGTCCTGTGGCTGCCCCTAGGAACTTAGATCCCAACGTAAATAAACGTTATTATATATGAAAAATCCTGATCTTTCCAATGGTACCATTGAAAACCAAATTGGAAATGACGCATTCTGCGATATTTTGGCCTGTTGAGTAAACACCATGCCAAAGTAACTGATGCACAAGGACTCCACATAAAGTACTAAATTAGTACAAATTAATGTGTTGAAATACTTTTTCCTTAATGAAATACTTTAATTTGCTACTTTTTAAAATTATTTCTTTTGTTTTAAATATTTGAAGTGAAATTTTCAGACAATTATCTGCATTATGTTTTATATACAGTATGTACATGAAATTTATGTATTTTTTTGTAGTTTTTCGAAAATTTTAGGGTGTTGAAATACTTTTTTCACTCGCTGTATCCCAATGGGACAATAAATACGTACCCGACCTGCCATAATGAGGTTAGTAGTCGACCTGGAATATTTCCAAAGCAATGGGGAGATAAACTTGGATGTGAACCATAGAATGAATGGGGGATGGTCGAAGTGGAGTCTGGCAAGTTGAGTCCTGTGTGATAGGAGGGTCCCAATCAAGTTGAAAGGGAAGTTTTACAGGGCAGTGGTTAGGTCTGCTTGTTTGTTTGTTGGTGTTTAAGGTCCCGTTATAGACTGCACAGACACTACACCAATGAGACGATTATTGGGTATTAGCAGTACCCAGTTTTCCCGAGCGACAACCCATGTCAGTACTAGCTGGGTTTGCGTTGCTTAACTTCAGTGATTAGACGAGAACTGGTGTGTCCAACGCAATTCGCCGCTCGTTAGGTCTGCTATGCTATATGGATCAGAGTATTGGGCACTGAGGAAGAGCCACGTTAATGGAATGCAAGTAGCCGACATGTGAATGCTACAGTATGTGAGTGGGGTGTCTAAAGCTGATAGTTTAGAATGAGTATATTAGAGGTAGCCAAGGGATGGGGTACGTCGCGGAAAAACTAAGGGAAAGTAGTTTGAGATGGTATGGACACGTAATGATAAGAGGGAAGGAGTGGTGTGAACCTGGAATCCGTTTTTAACCAATTGGTACTCATGAGTGAGGTTTTAGAGGGGATTTTTTTAAGCGGCTGGCTACAAACCTAATGTTTATTGGTTATCAGACGTTGGGACAATTTTCCTAAACCGATTGTGTGGGGTGAGTTCCTATACCTCTTTACGGACTCAATTGCGTCACGTGACATCGTATATGCTCCACGCGAGACTGCAACTTTATTGTCCATTCGACGAGAGGTGCACTGACTGCCTCGACTGCCCGAAAGAAGTGAAACGCATTCGGTTCAGGCCCCAAACTGAAGTCACTACTTCCGAAGAGGTGATTTTTATTTAGCTGATGTTACTCAAGGTGAGATGCCTTGCTGTATAAGAGTCGTCTAAAACTTTAACCCGTTTTATGAGTTCCATAGGCACAGTAAACGTTACCGACCCTGCCATAGGCAGTACGGCGGTTTGAAACTATGGTGGAGATCAAGGATGTGACTAATGCAGAAAGGCTCTACATAATTCTGTATTGCGAAATAATAATGCTAAATAACAATGTGACGAATGAAGTAACCACGATTAGTTTTTTTACCTTGTAATTTATTATGGCGCCTCTAGGAAATTCGTTATTCCCACGGTTGGTTTCAAAGTGGACTTCTTGAGATTTATCATGCATTTAATTAGACATGAAGAAAGTGAATTTAGATATTTTATTTGGCATGCATTATGATGACGTCACTTGGCATTTTTATTCCTTATAGGCTTCCTGTCTTGAGTTGTCTGTCGTTTTAAGTTATATCCCCATAAAAAATGCACTAAAAATCTTGCTTTAAATTTCTTAATGTGATGGAATTATAAGACTAGTCAAATCATTATTTATTTTTTTAGCTTTAGGTGTATTTCAAGTTCTGCTTTTTACAAAAAAATGACATTCGATTTTTTTTGGGAAAATAAGTTCATCAATCAGTTTCTGAAGTAGAAACCGACATTTTTGAATGTAATTTTGAATTTATTGCTCAAGAAATTTCACTGTCGTGATTCATAAATGACATATATTGTTGAAGAAATGATGTTGTGTAACATTTCATGCTAAACTCTCTTCCCCGAATTCTGGCAGACAACTTTATTTAAAAAGACAATAAATTATTGAAAAGTTTTGCCAACCATCAACATCCTTTAAGTGCTACGACGCTCTCCCCTCATTAATTTAGCTACGAGTTTCCTATCGCGCTGCACGTTGGTTATAACAGAGGTTCCCAAACTTGTCTAGCTCAGCACCCACTTGGGAATAGCTTGGCCACGTTGGGACCCACCAAATAAGACCAAATAAGACTATTTGTACCCCTCCACTTTTGTACACCTCCTCTTCACTATGACCACATCAATTGAAATGTGACCTTTTGCTTTAATAGTGGCCCTGTTATATCCTTGCCTCTCCTCCCCGCTCCATCAATGGCCACAACTTTATATAGTAGAACTCCAATTATCCGACTCAGTTGGGACCAGACCCCATTCAAATAATCAAAAATTTGAATAATGAAAAGACAACACTTTTACATATTAAGCATACTTAAAAGGGCTGACTGTATATTAGTACAATATGCACATGTACCATACTGTAAATGAAAGTCATTGCTTGCAGAACATCTCGGTCAAAGTAAGCTGTTTGACTGTCAGTATCCGATTTTGGGCGGCCAAGTCGTGCATTATTTTGAAAATCACAGTATGTTCCCTCTTAATTTTGTTTTCTGAAATTCTGAAAGAGATTCGGATAGTCAGAGTTCAAAAAATTGGAATTCTACTGTACTACATTTGCACTACAATTTCAAATTAGATTGAATTTAATCCAGCTTGAAAGTTAGCCAGATAGAGCCACTTAAGTGACACATGCATTTGCACTGGACATTGGCTAAAGCATGTTGTCTAGGAGTAAAAGACCAATGGGAAGATGTTGGCTGGGGCTATGTTGGAGGCAATGTTTGTAAGAATAGATATGCATATTCCATATTCCCTCAAACTTTAGCTTATTTCTCACGTAAATTATTAATGTTCTCTGTCCAAATTTTAATAAAAAGTGAAATGTCATTGTCAGGCCTGGTTCACACGGCAACCTATTCGATACGATATTTCTCGTACACGATTTTATCGAATACGAGACAGAGTTTCACATGGCGACTATTCGAGTTTTCACGTATAGAGGGACACTGCAGGGAAGCACAGATAGTAAGTGAACTAACAGTCGTCATCACGAATGCACGCATTCAAGGGGTCCACTTATTACAGGCCTGGGAGCGACTTATTGCATTGGACACACCAGCTCTCATCTGATCACTGAAGTTAAGCAACGCATGCCCAGCTAGTACTAACATGAGTGGCCGTTTGGGAAAACTGGGTACTGCTAGTACCCAACAATTGTCGCATTAGGGTAGTGTCTGTGCCGTCTCTGCATTAGAACTACGCAGTAAACGGGGCTCTAATGACCTTTGTAGTTGAATGGCCCTAAAACAGCAACAAACAAACAATTACAGGGCAGTGGTTGAGCCAACTATGCTATATGGATCAGTGTTGGGCAGTGAGAAAGACTTAGGTTAACAGAATGCAGGTAGCTGAGATGCGACTGCTGCAGTACATGAGTGGGGTGTAGAGAGTAGATAGGATTAGGAATGAGTATAATAGTGGTAGCGTGGGGGTGGTGGACATCGCTGAAAAAGTGAGAGAATAGATTACAGTGCTATCGGCTGATGAGGAGTCCATTTGTTAGGTCCATTTGAGGAATGCAGGTGGTTGGAAGCACACGGGGCAGGGGGAGACCAAAGCAGACGTGGGAGCAGGTTGTCCATAAGGGTATAGCAGTGTGAGGGGTGGACGGGGAACTCGTGGGAGATAGATGGAAGTGGAGGGCTAGAACCCACAGACTCCACCCTGCCAAAGGCGGAATAAGGGGTTGATGATAAGGCAGGTGCACAAGCATCCCACATTTCAAAATCTGGAAAAATTTTTGCTAAAGTTTCTTTCCTGACTTAGTAGGGGGGAAAAAGTTTGTTCGTGTGAACAGCACAATAGCAAAATAAGTGCCACTGCTTCTCGTATTCCAGAATATCGTATTCGAGAATCTCGCATCTCAGTGACAAGTGCGGTCAGTATACGGGAAAATTTTTTTCTCATATTCGAGATTTCCCCGCATGGCCTCCATCTGAACAATCCCATATGGTTTTAATTGTCACTTCTTTATTCGGGAAAAACTCGTATACGGTATACGGGAAAAACATTGCCATGTGAACGAGGCCTCACTCCACAGGTCTCGCTTACCACAACCATGTTTTTCTGGCAAGAACACACACTGCATTCTGGGAGCTTCAACCTGGATTGTACTCAACCTAGATTGAAAATGTAGCTTTAGTCGATCTAGTTTGAAAGTGCTCAATCTACATTGAAGTCAAGCTGCACTGTTTGCACTACCATTTTCAATCTGAATCTAACTGTCAAACCAGATTGAAAACGCTAGTGCAAATGCAGTATTAGGCTGTGGACTTTGAGCTCTCAAAGCATGTTTTAGTATTGAGAGCAGGGCGACAAGAAAGCGGCATGTGTTTATTGATAACTTTGGAAAGTAAGGGAGCGGCGAGCTGCGTTGGACACACCAGTTCTCATCTGATCACTGAAGTTAAGCAATGCAAACCCAGTTAGTACTGACATGGGTGGTTGCTCAGGGAAGCTGGGTACTGCTAATACCCAATAATCGTCACATCAGTGTAGTGTCTGTGCAGTCTATGCATTAGAACTATGCGGTGGACGGGTCTCTAATGACGTTGTAGTTGATGGGACCTTAAACACAAACAAACAATTATAAAGTAATGTGCTATTCTATGGGAAGATCATGCAGCACAATGAATTTCTTAATGTATGAAAATTTTATGCATTTGTTGCAGTTTAATTTGATGTGTATTTGATGAATTAAGATTTCATCAATGAATTGTATATCCCATGTACATAAAAAAATTAGTAAAATGCATTTGACCCCTACTTCTTTTGCAGTGCTGCCCCATCATTTGTTCATGCATTCTCTCGACTGTGGTATCCTTTTCTTTCGTTATCCCAAAAACAGGTTGCTTCAAAACTTTGGCAAGTAAAATATTGGCAATGACAGCCATATTTATAAAATGTGCCACGAAGCATGAGGAAAGGAAGCATGTCCTCTGATGCTGGACGCTGCCACTTAGGACATAGCCCTAAGTGACAGTGTTAAGCGTGTGCTGCCGTGTGGAAGACTCTATCAGTGGCTTGACGCTCCACTTGGCCTCTTTGGACATCGCCATTTAAATTTATTGGTTTTTCTGCTTTCAGTTGCAGAATGTGCATGCCTGCTCATGCTGAATGCTGCCACTTAAGACATAGCCTTAGAATAAAAATTCGCAACGAGTAAAGATGGCTTCATAAATTTGGGTCAAAATGTGGGCTTTGTGATTCCTCCCATCAGGGCGGCCACCCGCGTTCTTTGTGCACGTTCTTGTTCCACGTACACTTCGGAATTTTGCCACATCTACTCGTTTCATAGTAGAAGGGGTTCTTTTACGTGCAAATGCCATCGTAGACCCCAGAGGACCTCGGTTTAACTTCTCAACTGAAAGAGGTGAATTCGGAGTGCTGTCTCTCCCTGTCAAGAGGCCAGCCCACTTCGGTCCAGTATAGAACCTAAAACTACTGATGCTACTTACTGCACTACTAAGGCAGAATCCCTAAAATACAAAAAGAAGATGATCATGATTAATAGGTACCTACTATTCCTTGAAAACCGAATGGATGATTCGATTCTGGTGAATAGCTTACCCATTGGAAATGCTTGTGCTCTGGTTGGGAATGGACCTGCGTTAGTGTTAGTCGAACAATTGTTGGTGTTGTTGTTGCAGAATTATAATAATGGTTCTTTTGTTGACAAGTTTTATTCCGTCTTCGTAGTTTTAAAAATTGTCTTCCTCAAAATTGTGCTTACATGACTGTTTGTCATGTTTATTACAACTTCTGGAGCCTAAAATCTTGTAATGGCTACTTTAGTGGTGGATTATTGTTTTTGCTCAATGACCGAAAAATCTCACTATCCTGTCTACAAAGACATTCAGTTACAACTTTTATTTCACATTCGTTAATTTTTTTTAGTGTTTTCCAAGATGGCGAAGTAGGAAGGGTTAAATGATGTAGTTTTGAAGCGTCATCCATTTCTGATTATGGTGTCTAGATCATATTTTATCACATTGACCATGAATTATCCAGGAAGAACTGCTTTTGTTAATAGAATAACCTCATTACAAACATGAACTTTTGAGAAATGTAATATGTCATAAATTAATCCATATAACATCTTTCAGTTTAATTTTAAATTCTGAGAAGCCAACCCCAAACCAACCTCCATTTAACAAACCCAAGTCCGCTTGCACGTCAGTTAACGAGGACCAGAAAAAAATGATTTATTTAACAAATGGTCACAAATCAGCCATAACATTTTTATCCAAAGATTTAGTAGTCAAAAGTGATCATAAGCATTCTTTTTGGTTGTATAAACTTCTTTCTAGACTAAATATCGATGTTGTTGAACTACTGTATTTGAGAGAAATGCGTACCAGAGCTGAGGTCACGAGTTAAAATTCTCGGAATCCCTAAATGTGTAGGGTAACATTTGTTAAACACCAGTATGGTATGATAGTTCGGGATAAAGGAGCAGGCATAGATATCACAGGGCGAACATGTGTAGCTTGATCTCTACCAGCTATGGAAAATGTTTTAAAACATTTTAAAATCACAAGAAAAACGTTCGCCAAACAGGTGAAGAAGGTGCAAGAGGTAAAGTACATAGGATCAACGTTCCAAAGGAATGGGGAGATGGACTCTCATGTGACCCATAAAATCAATGGGAGATGGTTAAAGCGGAGACGGGCACGCGGAGCCTTGCGTGAAAACAACAATGCACCTAGGGAAATGTGAAAACACACATGCAGGCGGGGAAAGCTGAAAACAACAAACGTGCAGGCGGGCATAGTGTTTGTACAGACTCTGCATTAGAACTACGAAATGGACGGGGCTCTAATGACCACTGTTGTGAGAGGGGGGGGGGGGGCTAAAACACTAACACGTCAATCAAGAGAGCGGCTGTATTGCGTTGGTCACACCAGTTCTCGGCTGATCACCGAAGTTAAGCAACGCCACCCCAATTAGTACTAGCATGGCTGACCGCTTGTTAACACTGGGTACTGCTAATACCCAAAATTGTCGTAGCAGCATAGTGTCTGCGCAGACTCTGCGTTAGAACTATTTAGTGGACGGGGCTCTAATGATCGTTGTAGTTAAAGGGCCCTAAAACACCAAAGAATCGAAAAGGGACACAGGAGGAAATGGAGAGTCCGAACTTACCGATCTCAAATTGCCTAAGGCTAGTGCACATGTATGAATTTTTGCTGGATCAATTTCTTGTGTTGGAGAGTAAGTCAAGCAGCAATAACAGGACGAACCCTGTGGAAGGAGGTAGGTGTAGAGGACGTAGGAGAGGGGAAATTTGCAGCACACTACCAGCAAACTTGCAGCAAACTAACCACCCATGTTGGTACAAACGTGGGCTTGCTCTGCTTAACTTCAGTGATCTCACGAGAACTGGTGTGTCCAACACAACTTGACGTCTGTAGGTATCGCAAGAGTTTTGGCACTTTGTTAGCGCGCTTGGCCATAGTGACAAGAGTGCGGTAATTGTCTGTTAGTGGCTGCCATATTGTTTATCCGAATCTTCGGGAGTAAGGCTATGTTAAACTGCATTATCTCAAAACTTGTATTTCGTTGTTTTTTCAGATATCATATTTTACGCTGCTATTACGTACCAACAACAATTAAATGTGTCGTACGTGATGTGCCATAACGCTTATAAAACTCAGTGTAACATGAGATATCCTTGATTTTTGGATGTTTTGAAATTCCTTCTTACCGGTCAAGCCGGTTAAAGGATAATGAAATTGTAATTAAGTAGAATTATTACCAAGTTCATTCTTTGTTCATGTTTGCATGTGTATGCGGCGATATAATAATTAGCCATGTTTGTACCTTGCAAGTAAGGTGGTCATTATCATACCTAGCCCTTTTCCCGCCACTGGAGCATCGAGGAACCACTCGCTTGTTAGACTTAACCGACTGTCAACTGAATCCTACAAACCCTACTTAATGAACGTTTGCCATCTCTTCCGTTTAGAAAGCGGTTTTAACCAGCACGTGCAATCATACGTATGCACCCGTCTCTGTGGCGGTATAGCCCGCTCAGTAATTGTTTCAGTAGTTCTAAGGTGGATACTGGGCCCAGGTGGGTTAGCTCCTTTTGGGCGAGAGAGAGGCCCAGTGTGCGCCTTCTTTCGGATGAGAAGTAAAACCGAGGTCCCGCGTGGTGTACGGGACGTATGCAAAGGGTAGATCGGTCCTGAAGACGTAAGCACGCGGATGAATAAGATGAGATAAACAACAGAGTCTTTATCTACAATTTTTATTGCTAGGTAGAGTCGGGAGATGTCCGGTCCCGTTCCTCAGAACTGCAATCCTGGGACCAACTATGTCGCAATTGACTGAAGGAGTGGCTTATTGGATTGGGCACACCAGTTTTCGTCTGATCACTGAAGCTAAACAACGCAACCCCAGCTAGTACCAACATGGGTGGCCGCTTGGCGATACTGGGGACTGCTAATACCCAATAACCGCCAAATTAGTGTAGTGTCTGTGCAGTCTCTGCACTAGAACTATGCAGTGGACGGGGCTCTAATAACCTTGTAGTCCAAGGGCCCTAAAACACCAACGAAATGAAGCAAACAGCAGTTGACTGAAATGGGGATGGGAGATGTCCCACACGTTTCACTGACGGTTTGGGCTGTTAGGATGCTGATGGTCAGTGCGTGTCAGTGTGCTATGAATATCTATGTGGTGGTCCCTGACTTATGACACGTGTGACCGGATGCTGGATCATAATAACATTGTGGTGTTATCAATAGTTCCGATCCTCATCGCACCCAGTGAGGGGAAGAAATGACTTCTCTCTTAACCTTTGCAGTGAAGGAAGGAGTGAGGGACAAGGTCCTTGCAGGAGACTGACGGGTAGAACCTTGTGTCCATTCAGAGGGACAAGATGGGTATGGGACCCTGTCATAGGCGGGGAAAGAGCTAGGAGTTGTTTTTGTGTGCAGCCATGCCTTTGTCCTTTCGCGTTAAAAAATACAATCCTCAATTAGCTAGGATCGAACCTGAAAAATGTTCATACTGGAAAATGTACATGAGTTTCAAAAATGTAGCGTCATTTCCACTTTGAGACGTCTCCTCATCATCTTACTCTTATCCAGTGTGTGGTGGTTTGTCTCTGTGGGTTCTGGTCTTCTACCCTGGGTCCCCATACACCCCAGGGGGTTCTTACCCTGGCGATGGAAATGAAGCCGTCAGACATATCCTCCACTATCTTGATGTATCTTTCTTCCACCCCCTGTTTTCGTAATTCATCCCACAGTACCTGTCGTGGAAAACTATCATAAGCCTTCTCCAAATCAACGAAGATTGCATGGAGATCTAACTGTCCCTAACGGATCATTCAGGGGTTCATTCGATTACACTGAGGAACAAATTTTCACTTTGGAAAAAATACATTTCTCACTTAGTGTTAGATTTATTGGATAAGTTATGCTGATTATTTGTTCTCCATTTTGCCCTAGGACGTCAGGTACTCTAGTAAAACATAGGGCTGCAGTTCCATTAAAACATTAATTGCGAATGTACATCATACCTCAGACATCATACTCTATATAATTTATGTTAATAATATAGGACTTGACATGATATAGGGCATTTACTGTATGTTAATGACTTAGGGCTATCTGCAGATGGCACCTGCATTGCAAGGGTGGTGGATGAAGGGTTATCTTCCTGCACAGAATTGCAACAGGATCTAAACATGATGTATACCTGGAACATAAAGTGGGAGTCACTGCCATTAAACCTGCACAAATGTAGCTTTCTTATGATAAGCAGGTCCTGAAGGCGATTTGATCTTGCTTATTGCATAGGTGGTGTGAGGGTTAAGAGGGTTGAGATCCAGAAGTTCCTTGGAATTATTCTAAATATTATGGTCACCTGGAGGGAGCACACTGACAAATTGATTGGGAATACTGGGCATGCCCTCCGTTTGGTTAATCGAGTCCTAGGGGACAGCACAAAAGAAAGTTTTTAACTGGTATAGCCAATTGTAGAGTAATGTAGTCCAATTTGGTATCCCTTTTAGGCAGGGTTTATCTTGGGAAATTGAAATTATTCAAAGGAGGGCAGCAAGAATTGTGTTACATCACATCTCGAAGATTGAGTGTCACACATGATCACAGAAAGTCTTTGGCAGCTTATCCCTTGCAGAGTAGAGGAAGAAATGATCATCCATTCAAATTGAAGGGGATCAGGGCACAAACAGACTTGTATTACTGGTCCTTTTCCAAGGGTCATTTGGCAATGGAATGCTCTCGGTGAGGATAAAGTGGCGAACTTTCTGCAAGAAAGTGCCATTACAGCAGGTGGGCAATGCATGACAATAGATGCTATGCTTCAGGTTGGTTACAAATTAGGAATGAGTCATTTTCTCCACTGCCAATTTGACCTATAAGGGCTGCTTGCAGTGTATTCAATTAAATTAGAATGCAATCATGTTCCCAGTGGCTCACTAATCTGTCAGGGAAACAAAACTCCACTATCAACTGGTCACTAGCTGTATCCTAGTAGGCCTACCTAGGACTAATAGCTGGCCAGTGACAATAGGTAGGCTAAAGTACAGCCAGATTTCTTTCACACTGTATGTCATTTACTACTTTATTGACAACTGTCACTAAAATTTTAAAAAAGCGGAATTACAAAAAATTTGAGGGTCGCACTGCAAAACAAAAGTCATTTTCGTGAACAGCATACAAAAGTACATAAAACAGCTCTATTGGTGTTTCCGTATTTTTTTTGGCTGTTCCACAGTATTATTATTTAGAGTCAATCCTTTTTCTGCAGTCTCTAAACATTCAAAAATCGTCATCAGATCAATCAGTCAATCTCGGATTAATCAATCTTTAATCAGTCTGATTTTACAGTGTAGCATTGGGTTTAACTAATTTTGTGTCGGCCTAAAACTAGCCGGTTTACATCTGCCTTCATATTGGCAGTATAGCACTTTGAATAAAACCCGATTATTTTCACCTCATACGTGTTTCATCATTTTTGTGCCATAACATCGTCCTTACCCGTGAACGCAATAAACTACAAAGGTCATTAGAGCTCCGTCCACAGCATAGTTCTTATGCAAAGACTGCACAGACACTACACTAATGCGACGATTTTTCGGTATTAGCAGTACCCAGTTTTCCCAAGCGGCCACCCTTGTCAGTGCTAGCTGGGGTTGGGCTGCTTAACTTCAGTGATCAGACGAGAACTGGTATGTCCAACGCAATTCGCCGCTCCCCACTAATTCAAACGAATAGGACATGATATTGAGATTCCTGGTGGTACAAAGACGGAAGAAGTGAAAGAATGGAACGACTTCATAATAGAAGTAAATTAGACGGCCTGCGATACTGCTAACAGCCCTGTGTGAGTGAATCTACTGACTTTACATTCAGATTTGAGAAAGGTTAATGTGGAGACGGGCAACTATGGTTCTCTGTATTGAGTCTATATGGTTCTCAATATGTTGTATTGAGGCCCACGACTCTATTGGTCATTAGGGCTCAGAATGGATACCAATGTACCTTTATGACGGATGGGCATTAGCAGTACCAAGTGCTCCCAAGAGGTAACCCACTTTATTACAATCTGGGCTTGCGTTGCTTAACTTCGGTGATCAGACGAGAACCGGTGTGCCCAACGCAATGCGACTGCCCTATTAAGATGAGGGGACGTTCTACTGGGCGGCGCATTTCCTCTATCCACTTAAGATATGTTCAGATACCCATTTATCTAAGCTGAGCACAAAAGCGATCTATTCGGTTGTTTTATGAAAGCTGGCAGCTGGTCTGTCGGTAAGGCTTCACTTCCGATCCGATAGAAGGAGCACTGGGGATCTCTTTCGCTCGAAAGAAGCCACCCAGTTCAGTCAGGATCAAACTGATGCCCCATTATCGTGATAAATAGAAACCTGTAATGAATTTGAGCAGAAGCGACTCTGCACCTCTCATCACCTCCCAGAAGCGACCCTGCACCTCTCACCACCTCCCACAAGCTACCCTGCACCTCTCACCACCTCGGATAAGCGACCCTGCACCTCTCACCACCTCCCAGAAGCGACCCTGCACCT